>LR750667.1:147500-166352 GCA_902729485.2 Mus minutoides
CTACACACGAAAATGAAAACAAATATACAAAGTTTAAATTCATGTACAAAGTCAAGGTGCAGAAAATTGAAGAAGCTTTCACAGAACATGGCAACATCTAATCTAAGAGTAACCCTGATGTAATCCTACAGGAAGATCTGTGAACACAAAATTTGGTTCTTTAATCTTTATGATCTCATTGACATGCACAGGGCTTATTACACTCATTGCTCATGGTGAAGACAAATGCCATTTAATATAAGTACATATGCATATCCATGTCAGTTGTAAATATATCTCAAGTTTTGTTTAGCAGTTCATGACTTGATATCATTTAGTGCTAATTTTCTGCATTCTCTATTCAGTCTGATGCTTCAACAAAAGAGGAAACCTTTGAGTTTTTTCTTGTTTTTGTTATTGTCGTTTGTTTTTTTAAATAGGTATATCATTTTTGAGCCTAAACAGCACCAAGACAAAAAGGTTTGAAAGGATGGTTTACACAGAGGTATCATCCAATCTAGAAAATACATGTTTTGTTGAATACATGTTGTAGCCTATGGTACTCGTGATGATAAAACATGTTAGACCTTTCTTTTTTCTTTTTTTTTTTTTTTAATAATGCTACCTCTGTTAATTTGTAATTACATGTATAAACAGATGAATGGATAATGCTTGAATTCCTGCCATTAATTCCTCTCTACAGATCCTGCTCATCTGCTGATTCTCTCACAGAAATGTACAGATTAAAAGTAGACATTTGTGGAACAAGACTTGGAATCCGTGCCCCCCCCCTCCAAACCTCCCTACTCATAAGTTTTTAGCATAAGGAAAGAGTTCAGACACTTCTACATTTCCAGTGTTTATTGATTCTGGCATGTAGATAAAGAAGACTGCAGTAATCAGAGACATGTATAGCTCCTGTAGGCATCAATCCTACCATTCTCCCTATGGGAAAATGAGAACTAGACAATGGGATCTTCTCCCGGACTCCTGGGACCCCAGGTTGTCTTTCTTTCCTTCCTAGTTGAGACATTGTCGTTGCCTGGATACAGTTGAGATTGTGAAAACCATGCCACTGAGGTGCTGTCACAATGGGTGTTTTATTACCATGATTTATAAATGGATTATCTGTGAAAATGGGTCTGGTTTTAATCATGCCCCCCCCGCCCCTTGCAGGAAATGGACTGCTTTCATTGGTTCGTCTCAAAGACAGGTCCAGACATCCTGATATTTTACAACACTTGGCAGATGCTTTACTGCAAATGATATGCATCCTCCAGAAAGAATTAGTTAACTTTTAATAGCATTAATCTCAGGATGCATGCTCTGCCCACTCCCTCAATCTTATTTCAGACTCTGCCTTCTGGGGCACCAAACTCCCTTTAGTTTTCCTCTAATTCTGTTTTAAGAAGGAAGCAATCAACAATAAATTGTTTCCACAGAGTTCCTCATATGGGAACCTCGCTTTGATGTCTCACAACAAAAGGGTTTCAAGTGGGGCACTAGAAAAGATGCAGAGCTCCCACTTTTCTGGTTTCACAAAAGGAAGATGGTACTGCCTAGGATTTATGTAGTTATTAATGTCAATTTTCTGTGTGGACATGACATGCAAGAAAGTTATTTTGTTATTCATGGATTTCATCCAGCTTCCTATCACAAAGGCATCATTATCTTTATTGCTGGTTGTTCATCACTCACTTTGCTTAAATGATGTTGTTCAGATATCAGTAAGATTCTACCCAGGCTTCTAGAAAAAACTGTCCTCATTTTTTATTACTTCGTATTTCCTCATCTAGTTACAAGTCCTAACGTCTAAACTTTTACTCATTCCACAATACAAAAACGGTAAAGGAAAGAAAGATAGAGGGGGAAAGGGAGAGATAGAGATAGACAGAGAGAGAAAGAGAGAGAGAGAGAGAGAGAGAGAGAGAGAGAGAGAGAGATCCCTGGAATATAAAAGTTCAATACAATAATATGCTATCAGTTCTGGGAGATTATATGAAAATATTTTGTATAGCTACTTTGCTGAATGGAACTTTCCTCCAAATTCAGACAACCATAGAATATGCATTTGAGCTCTTGCTCTTGCCTTTTTGCTCTCCTCTCGCTCTGTCTTCTCACCCATTCCCCCCACTCTCCCCATACCCTTCCCCCTTTCTCTCCACATGCTCATGGCCAGTCTCTATTCCTCTATTTCTCTTCCTCTCTCTCTCTCTCTCTCTCTCTCTCTCTCTCTCTCTCTCTCTCTCCCTCCCTCTCTCTCCCCCTTTCTCTGTCTCAACTTCCCTCCCCATACCCTAAATAAACACTATTCTACAAACACACACACACACACACACACACACAACACAACAAAACAAAACAAAACAAAAACAAATACATATTTGAGTAATAGGCACGATGAGAATAGTGCAAATAATGTTTTTGTTGTTCTGTGGTTGTTGTTGTTGTTGTTGTTGTTCTTTTTGATAAAGAAAAATATTCCCATGTTTCCCAGATTGGTTTTGAACATGCAGTTCTCTGAGAAACCAGATCCAGCCCTTTTATTCTTGGGATATAATATCTTTATCTCTCTCTCTCTCTCTCTCTCTCTCTCTCTCTCTCTATCTATCTATCTCTATCTCTATCTTTATCTCTCTCTCTCTCTCTCTCTCTCTATATATATATATATATATATATATATAAAAGATTCTGGTCAAAGTTCTTCTAAGTCATATTATATATATTTGTAGAAATGTTCCTTTTAATTACATTATAGAATGTTCCTTTTAATTACATTACAGAAGTGGGATGATAGGAGGGTTTTATAATTTCTTTTTTAATGTTTTTATTTTGAAATTTTATTTATTTACATTTCAAATATCCCTTTTTCCAGTTTCCCCTTTCCCATTCCCTCTCCCTCTGCTTCATTGAGGGTGTTCCCCAACCCAGCCACTCCCACCTCACCTGCACTCAACACTCAAATTTTCCTACACTGGGCCCTCTAGCCTTCCCAGAGCCAAGGGCCACTCCTCCTGTTGATTCCAAACAAGGCCATTCTCTACTACATATGCAGCTGGACCCATGGGTCCCTCCATGTGCACTACTTGGTTAGTGGTTTAGTCCCTGGAATCTCTGGGTGGGGGGTTCTGGTTGGTTAATATTGTTGTTTTCCCTGTGGAGTTGCAAAGCCCTTTGTACTCTAATGCAGCAACTGAAAGATCTATAAAACAAGAACTACAAGTCTCTGAAGAAAGAAGTTGGAGAAGATCTCAGAAGATGGATTGGAAGGATTAATATATCAAAAATAGTTTTTATTATTATTTATTTATTTACTTCAAGTTTTTATTAGGTATTTTCTTCATTTACATTTCGAAGGCTATCCCGTAAGTCCCCTATACCCTCCCCTGCCCTACAGATTCAATGCAATCCTCATCAAAATTCCAACTCAATTTTTCATAGAGTTAGAAAATGTAATTTTCAAATTCATTTGGAATAACAAAAAATCCACGATAGCTAATACTATTCTCAACAATAAAAGAACATCTGGGGGAATCACCATCCCTGACCTCAGACTGTATTACAGAACAATAGTGATTAAATCTGTATGGTACTGGTACAGAGACAGGCAAGAAGATAAATAAGAATAATATAGAAGACCCAGAAATGAACCTATTGTTACTTGAAATTTGACAAAGGACCTAAGACCATCCAGAGGAAAAAAAGATAAGTTTGATAAATGGTGCTTGTTCAACTGGTGGTCAGCATGTAGAAGAATGCAAATTGATACATTCTTTATCCTCCAGTAAAAAGCTCAAGTCCAAGTGGATCAAGGACCTCCACATAAAGCCAGATACACTGAATCTAATAGAAGAGAAAGTGGAGAAAGGCCTCAAACCCATGGGCAAAGGGGAAAATTTCCCAAACAGAGCACCAATTAATAGTAGGCGAATGGTACCTCATACAATTGCAAAGCTTCTGTAAGGCAAAGGACACTATCAATAGGAAAAATGGCAACCATCAGATTGAGAAAAGATCTTTACCAACCCTACACCTGATAGAGTGCTAATATCCATAGAACTCAAGAAGTTAGACTCTAAAGAAACAAATAAACTTATTAAAAATAGGATACAGAGCTAAACAAAAAAATTTCATATGAGGAATATTGAATAGCTGAAAAGCACCTAAAGAAATGTTCAATATCTTTAGTCATCAGGGAAATGCAAATCAAAATAACAGTGAGATTTCACCTCACACCAGAAAAATTGGCTAAGATCAAAAGCACAGTTAAGAGCAGATGCTGGCGAGGATGTGAAGAAAGAGGAACACTCCTCCATTGTTTGTGGGATTGCAAGCTGGTACAACCAATTTGGAAATCAGTTTTGTGGTACCTCAGAAAATCGGACAAAGCATTACCTGAGGATCAGCTATACCACTCCTGGGCATATACCCAAAAGATGCTCCAACTTATAACAAGGGCACAGTCTCCACTATGTTCATAGCAGCCTTACTTATTATTTATTCTAAAATCATAGAATTCTAAATATTTCTGTTAATATTCTGGCAGTAAGATCACAGGAGGATATGCCAGAGCATTACCTACATATCTGCCTCTAACCTTGAGAAACTGTGAGTGGCCTGGCAGTAGAATACTCATTATAACCCAGGCCTTCTCATCCTAGGAGAGGTAGGTTCCAGAAGGATCTGAGAGCTATTTCTAAAAACACATCTAAAAGATTTTGTACCACTCCTCCTCATTTTAGGAGTTCAAATATCTGAATCAGGTCATCTAGCATGAGTATGTTCAGCAGCTTAATGCATTTTGTAAGTAGAAACTCTACTTTTAATTAACTAGCATTGATTAGCATATGTGTTTCCCTATCTCATTACAAACAAATTGGACCAAAAATCTGATCATATGAGCATGAAATAAGCGCTATTAAGTTTCTATTTGGATAGAGCTTCAACTAAAACTTTTTACCCTAGCATTAAAGAGCAAAAATATCCTGAAGCAAGACTTAGCATAGAGTTTATAGTGAAAGCTACCTCTCACTTGTGTTTAATAAATTTTTCTCATTTGGTGGAATTGGCTGGTCACCTACATGGTCATAAAAATAATCCCAAATGAACTTTACATTCATGAGAAAATTCATCAAAAGCAAGAGATTTTTGGATATATATTAAGAGTTACATTTTGGAAGATGTTATAATTGTTTAGAATAATGAAAGGCAGGCTGAGGGCTCACTCATTTCATTGAGAAAACACAGATACTGGCAAACATGAAATCTATGAAACCGTAATATTTTCATGGTTAAAACACATCTTTATTAGGGAACATTAAATGTGTCCTCTTAAAAACACAATTCATCATATCATCATGAAAGTATTTTCACAGTTAGCAGTACATATTGATGAGAGTAGAAATAGGGACAGATAATGTTAACTAAGTTATTTCTATGGTGGACATTTAAAAACAAATAGAAGGAAATATAATAAGGAATCTCAATACTACAACTATCATTGTAGGCATATTTTTCATTTTAAACATTTTTTTCTTTCTTTCTTTCTTTCTTTCTTTCTTTCTTTCTTTCTTTCTTTCTTTCTTTCATTGTTGTTGTTGTTGTTTTTCGAGACAGGGTTTCTCTGTATAGCCCTGGCTGTCCTGGAATTCACTTTGTAGACCAGGCTGGCCTCGAACTCAGAAATCCACCTGCCTCTGCCTCCCTAGTGTTGAGATTAAAGGAGTGCACCACCATGCCCAGCCACTAAACATTTATTTCTTAAATTATGTTTTTATGTGTGAGGCTAGAGGCATGTATATGTGAATGAATGTGCCAAGAACATGATAGGTATCAGAAATCCCAGGGTCTGGGCTTACAATGATTGTGAATAGCCTTACATTGCTGCTGAGAACTAAACTAAGTTGTTCTGTATGTGAAGAACTGCTGAGTCAGCTCTTAATTGCTGAGTCAGCTCTTAACTGCTGAGCCAGCTCTCCAACCCCATTCTGATTCATAAAGCAAATATATGTATACATATACATATATATATATATGTTATTATATATAAACAACATACCCATAATTCAGTATTTAGAGTGGGATTAGCTTCAGTACATTCTGTAAACAGCAAACTCTATGGACTCTTAAACCCATTATGGATACATCTATTCATATCATATGCACATAGTCTTATATGCTTCAAGTAATCTTTAAATTTTTGATGATTTCTCTAATATGTTGCTCTTATACAAATACCTATTGTATTTTACTCTCCATGCAATCACAACAGAAGAAACTGTACAGCTTTACCACAGATGCAGTTAAATTTGTGCAAATGCTTTTAACATGCTGTGGGCTAGATCTGTTTATATGAAACCCATAAATTCAAGCAGCCCACTGTACATATGTTAGGAAGAGTCTCACTTAAACCTTACTTCCTAACTAACAGCTTATCCATCTCTAAGTTTAAGTTCTATAAGCTTTTGCCCTTTTTTTTTTTAAACTTAGAGTATACAAGACCCAGTCAATTTTCTTATTGGGTTGCACTATCAATTAAAATAGTTAATATGAATTCTCCTATAATTATTTCACAGCTCATACTATAAGCAGGAGGTAGATGTATATTGAAAATGATGCTATACAATAGGATGTTGTTCTCAATATATTAATAAATGACTACAGAAAGCACTATCTATAGAAAGTTAGGATATTTGGTTTTCTCTTCTATTCAGAGTTAAGATAATATAAGCTACCTCAGAAAAACTGAATATATATTTTTTTCTCGAACTTTAATCTCAATCTTGATCACCACATTGGAAGCACTGCATTATTTTAAGCTGCTAAGAATATATTTATAATTTCGTTCCTGAAACTGATAACTCTCATGAATACTTTGAGCTAAAAATGAATTGTCTTCAACTTTGGACCGATTTCACAGAAGCTAAAGCTGGAACCTGCGCTCCCTCGACCAGAAGAAAGTCACACCACCACCGGGATCTTCTCAGTCAGCTTTATTCTGGAGCACCTTGATAGTGGATTCCCAGGACCCTGGACAGCAGCAGAGCTGCTGCTTATATACTCTCCCAGGGAAGGGGGGAGAGTGTAGTAGTGGTTGTGGATTGGTGCACCAAGCTGCAGCTCATTAGCGTATGGTCCGTTCATTGGTGCCACAAGCCGTGCCTCATTTGCATATTGCCTGTTCAGGAGGGGCTATCATTTGAGGAGAGCCTGAAGAGAGAGCTGGGGTTTCCCGGAGCCCAGGCCTTCCTGGAGCCAGGGTTTCCTGGAGCAACCACGGCTTCCTACATCTCCCCCTTCTTTACTAATTAAAAATTAAGTCCTGCAAATCTGGTCAGCGAAAACCCCAGCCTGAGGGAGCAGCCTTTGATAGGAAATCAGGATACCATCAGACATGACCACCAGTCTGTTTCTGCAGAGATCTGGAGTAGGAGGAGATGCCACCAGCATCTGAAAGAGTCCACGCTACCGCCTCACTGGCAAGAACGGATGTGGACACCAGAATCCTTTTGCAGCAAACTTATATTACATCATGAGGAGGAAGAGAGCGAGCCCAAGATGGATCCCACTTATACACACCGCAGTGAGACGTGTGTCATCAGGATTGGCTGACTGCCCATTACCTCAAGTTATGCCCCGGGATGGGTGGTGACTTATGTGGCTTTGTAACAAGCCCATGCGCACTGAACTTGTTTGCTTGTCCCAGGCTGGGGGTGATGACAGGATGTCGGCGCCATCTTGGAATGGCAGCAGAACCAGCTCTGGCATGGCTCTCTACATCTCCCCCTTTCTATTTTATTTAAAAGCCTGGCCTGGAGATGAACAGTACATAGTTGTTGCCAGGATAAGGAGTTTAAACCCGATCAATCCGATACCCTTTTGCCGGGAGTGTCAGTGATCATGGGCTCAATTTTTATGGCATCTTTTCACCCTACCAGGTGCAATGGATCAAGTCCTCTGGGTGCAAGGGCTGAAAAGAAAAAAGAGGGTGCCACCATGATGTGTCATCACTAGCCTTACCCGTCACTGGGTAAACTTCTCGCCACTAGGTCCCTGTCTTAGGTTGGTCTAGTGTGCACCTTCATGAAATGGCCAGGCAACAACTTATCTGCAAAATTACTCTAGGGCGAATGCCAATTTTTAACCTTTATGATTTTAACATGCTGAGCCACATATTGGGAGAGGCTCCTTGTTCTAGTGCTGTGAGCACTTGAGCAATCACCACTTTGTCACGTTTTTGTTGGGTTCTGAGCTTGCAAACCAACCAAAACAGAAGCACAACACCACAGCTGAGGGTAATGCCGAATAAGGCAACTCCCACCCACTCCTTAAAGAAAGAAAAGGCTAAGGATATCCAGGAAGAGAAGTCCCGAAAGGTAATGGGTTTCAGTCGAGTCCCATTGAGTCATCCAATCTGCAAGAGAAGCCTTCTGGAGAGTTGTTCTGCCTTCAACAACCAATTCCCTCTGAGATAGTACGACAGAAGATGGCTTCATCCCACGATTCCATAGGATCATCAATGTCAGCAGAATAAGTAGAACCGGTCCTTGGGAGGTCCATCTGGGAATCATCTTCACGTGCCAAGATTCTTCTTGTCAGTCGTTCTGGCAACCAAAATGGATTGTCTTCTTCCTGTGGGAAAACACAAACTGCTCCCCTGGATCTTATCAAGATAGGATCCGGGCCTTTCCTTTGACCAGTCAGGACATCCTTCCATTTGACCATTTCTTTTGGTCTATCAGGCTCTAGACAATGACGGTCAGCTGCCGTATGGCCTTGACTGTCAAGATTTTTAAAATTAAGTGTAAAGAGAGCCATATAAATGGTTGCTCTTGGCACTGAGGGTAGAGCCTCCTCAACTCCCCCTTTTTGTTTCATTAAATAAGATTTAAGAGTGTGATGGGCCCGTTCTATAATGCCTTGTCCTTGAGGATTTTATGTTAGACCCATTAAATGGGTCACCTCCATTTGGCGTCAGAATTGTGCAAACTTCTGAGAAGTGTAAGCTGGTCCATTGTCAGTTTTAAGAATTTTGGGTTTTCCCCAAGCACTCCATGCCTCTAGGCAATGCTGAATAACATGTGCTGCCTTCCCCCCCACCCCCCTAAGGGTTTGGCAGAGATAATTCCAGAACATGTATCAATGGAGACATGTAAATATTGCAATTTGCCAAAGGATGGGATGTGAGTAACATCCATTTGCCAAATTTGTAGTGGCAGGATTCCTTGAGGGTTAATTCCAACATAAGGCACAGGTAAGAATTGACAGCAGTTTTGACATTGAGTCACTATTCTTGGGTTTCGGCACCAGCTGAAAGAGTCCACGCTACCGCCTCGCTGGCAAGAACGGACATGGACACCAGAATCCTTCTGCAGCAAACTTTTATTACATCATGAGGACGAAGAGAGCAAGCCCAAGATGGATCCCACTTATATACACCTCAGTGAGATGTGTGTCGTCAGGATTGGCTGACTGCCCATTACCTCAAGTTATGCCCTGGGATGGGTAGTGACTTATGTGGCTTTGTAACAAGCCCATGTGCACTGAACTTGTTTGCTTGTCCCAGGCTGGGGGTGGTGAAAGGATGTCGGTGCCGTCTTGGAATGGCGGCAGAACCAGCTCGGGTGTGGCTCTCTACATGATCCCATGAAGATAGTCTTCGGTTCCTGAAGAGTTCAGATCCCACGAAGATAGTCTTCAGTTCTCGGGTTCTCTGCAAGTGGCACCACTTGCAGCACACCTCCCTTGACCAGAAGAAAGTCGTGCCACCACTGGGATCTTCTCAGTCAGCTTTATTCTGGAACACCTTGATAGTAGATTCCCAGGACCCTGGACAGCAGCAGAGCTGCTGCTTTTATATTCTCCCAGGGAAGGGAGATGGTGTCATAGTAATTGCGGATTGGTGCACCAAGCTACACCTCATTAGCATATGGCCCATTCATTCGTGCTACAAGCCCCACCTCATTTGCATATTGCCCATTCAGGAGGGGCTATTATTTGAGGAGAGCCTGAAGAAAGACCTGGAGTTTCCCGGAGCCCGGGCCTTCCTGGAGCTGGGGTTTCCAGGAGCCCCGGGCTTCCCTGAGCCGGGGTTTCCAGGAGCCCGGGGCTTCCCTGAGCCGGGGTTTCCAGGATCCTGGGGCTTCCCGGAGCAGGGGTTTTACAGAGCAACCGAGGCTACCTACAGGAACCCAAATGAAAGTTTCATGGGATGTATTAGCTGGGCAGGTTCTGTTAATACACAATATCTTGTGACTTATGGCCCTTTTCTGCACACATGAACATTACTGGAAAATACTAATTATTGTTAAAACAATTGTAAGTAGAAAGTTCTAAATTTTATGTTCTTAAAATAATATTACTTGAAAATGTCAAGTTTAATATTTTCACTTTCTATTTGTCAGATAGCGCTAAATGTATGGTGAAGAAATGCAATCATTAGAATCATTTTTAAAGCAGGGAAATGTAGACTAAAAGTCATTGCTAGTTCATTAGTGCCACCATTGTGAAATCTGATCCAGGACCTTGAAGGCTTGAAGGAATGCTTTCAAAGGGCAGGACAGTTGGCTTAGAAGTCAACTGTCATCTGGAATATCAGGCCTGATGTATTAGGTTTCCTGGTATTAAAGTTTAAAACACATATACATACCTACACACCCACACACCCACACACCCACACCATCTCTACCCATTGATATGTATAGATAGATAGATAGATAGATAGATAGATAGATAGATAGATAGACATAGACATAGACATAGACATAGACATATACATAGACATAGACATAGACATAGACATAGACATAGACATAGATATAGATATAGATATTGGATTTTAAGTGTAAATTAAGATTTGGTACTTCTAGGAAGAGTGTTTTTCTCATAGATCATGTTTCTATAACATGTAATTAACCAGTATGTTTCTGTTGCATCTTATTTTTATATGTAAGTCATTTTATTGTCCATTGTTGAAATTTAATACCTTTGAAAATGTTTTGTTTTTTTTTTTTTCTCTATCATTTCTCATTCTTTAACTATAGGAAATAAACTATCTTGGCAAAAATAGCTAAGATTTAACCAACAATAAGATATCAGGCATGAAGCAATTCACATAAGAGTGTAAGAAAGTGGCAGGCACTTGATCTTCATAACCATCCTGGTGAGATGAGTGTGGTTTTCCTTGCCAGAGAAATTAGCTAAGTGAAGCACAGAGAGCTTTTCTAGACCAATTGGTGTGGGCAGAGCTAGACCCTAAACATGAATTTCAGTGATTGCCAACCTCATCGCTTTCACATTTGTTTTACCATATGTCAATGATCACAGCATCTTGTATATTAATATGCCAGTCATAAAGAATATTTAGTAGGTTTTATTTCACAGTTCCTCAATAAGTGCCAAGACATGGTACCTAAATCGGATGGGGTCATACTTCAAAATCATCATGAGAATTCGT
Organism: Mus minutoides; assembly: GCA_902729485.2. Classification (NCBI taxonomy): domain Eukaryota; kingdom Metazoa; phylum Chordata; class Mammalia; order Rodentia; family Muridae; genus Mus; species Mus minutoides. The sequence goes on from LR750667.1 coordinate 158,935, forward strand.
TTTGTTTAGCTAGTTAAATTAAGAAGGAATCAGACTAAAAGTTAAATATCTAAATTAGAAATTGATGTGGGCTGTGAGCATTGCTATGCAAAAAATTTTTAAAGGTTCCAATGTAGAAATAGTCCCTTTGTGTGGCTTATCCATCATTTCTTTCAGTTTAGTACCATACCTATCCTGAACCATCATCCGCACACATTAATAACACTAATTCCTTCCACGTGATGATAGTTCATGTACTGAAGATGCCTAGGAATAAGCATATTTTCCACAGAAACCAGATAATTTAAGGTAATATGAAACATCTTTGTGAATAATTTCTCTCATATTTTAGTTATCTGCAGGACTCAGTCATTGCAAAACTGAGTTTCCTGCAATAGTGACAGTTGGTGTTTATTATAAAAAATTTAAAAGCCCTGGATAGTCCTGCTTATGATTTATTTTGAAAGATAAGATACTATTTAAGAAAGAACCACATGTACTACAAATGCTGATTATTTGGTTTATAAGTACAACATGTACTTAAGCCTGCATGCATACCCAGAAATCCATCAACACACAGAGCATAGTGCATCCACATTTACTGATGCAAGTTATTTTGTCCTAGGTTCAACTATGATGAAAAACTTTAAGACTTAAAACTTTTAGCCTCATTAAAAATTATAATATGAATGCAAAGGAAATGTATCTTTGCACGTAGATTTTCTTCTATTCCTGGAAGAGGTCTGAATTCTTGCAGCATCAGTATAATTACACAGAACGCATATATGAGTACACGAGGCTATGATTATCCAAAAACTTTTGAGATTTCTAAACAACATGTGCACAGATCTTAATGTGGTAACATGGAGGGGGGAAATTATCTTTTACAATGAGATAGGAAGATGAGGACAGACTAATCATCAAGGAAACAAAGACTGAGCAAAGCAACTCAACTTTAATCTTTAAAGACGTAGAGACTTGTGTTCCATGTGCTCCTAACAGTTCAATAATTTCTACATTGCCTTCGTTCCTTTAACTTAGTTAGAAATTGCGATGAGCCTTCTGAGACCTCCCCTCATCCATTAGTCATGACTTGTTATGTTTATCTCTTCTGCCCTTTGGTTCTTTTGGTTTCTCGATCACAATAAAAGTAAATATAATGACAACAAGATTTGAAGAACTTAGACTTTCATCTAAACCAATTGTACCTTCCTACTTTAAAAAAATATTTTCTTTAGCCACACTCTCCCTCTCAGCAAATATTTTTAACAACTTTCTCAACACCCCCCACCAAATGACAACAGGTTAATTGTTCATTTAATTAAATGTCCATGATTTAGTAATTTAACATATGATTTTGTTTTATATTAAAAGTGAATGATAAAAAAAAAAAAGACAGCCAAGATGGTGCACACCTTTAATCCCAGCATTCGGGAGGCAGAGGCAGGTGGATTTCTGAGTTCGAGGCCAGTCTGGTCTACAAAGTGAGTTCCAGGACACCCAGGGCTATACAGAGAAACCCTGTCTTAAAAAACAACAACAACAACAACAAAAAAAAAAAAACAAAAAACAAAAAAAAGTGAATGATGACATATGTCACAGAATTCTAGAGAAATCTAATAACAAAAGTGTCAAATGTCAAACTCTTACTATGGACTCAGGCACTGGCCAAGAGCATCCTGATATCAGATGATGTCTATGATTTTAACATCCATTTAACAATGAGCCTGAATTTACTAGAAATTTCCAACAGAACAAAGGGCTGAGTATAGGTAGCCCCTGGGCCTCATCATGCAATTGTCCAATTCTTCCTAAAACCTGTGCACCTCTGTACAGACAACAGTGAAGCTAAAAGGTTACAGATTCCAATGCCTACACTGAATTCAGTGTCTGTACCCCTTCTTCTGGATTGGACTTAAATTTGTTTTACAAATTTCTTAGTTTGAATTGTTCTAAGAAATGAGGTGGGGCTGGAGAGATGGCTCAGAAGTTAAGAGCATTGACTACTCTTCCAGGGATCCTGAGTTTAATTCCCAGCAGCCACATGTTCTCTCATAACCAACTGTAATGGGATCTGTTGCCCTCTTCTGGTATGTCTGAAAACAGCCACAGTATGCTCAACATATTTTAAAAATAAAATAATAAAATAAAATAAAATAAATGATGAGGAATACATTTAACCACCAAATCAGACCACAAGACAAAAAGGAGTTACTTTGTGTATCATGGTCAAAAGGAACTTTGAGCTGAGGAAGATATCAATAACAACTTAGATGACAACCAAAATTAGAACAACTGAAAAGGTTAAGGGTGTTGTTGTTGTTTGTTTTTTGAGGAACCATACCTGAAACATTAAAAAATAAACTAAATGTCTGTTTGTGTTTAACTTTCTAGGAAAAAATCAATGGAAAAAAAAAAAAAGGTAGGACTTACATATGTATATCACATGCACATGTAAATGTTATTCTATAAGTGAGATTAATGAGCAATAGAAATTCATTCAAGAAACCAGAGAGATTACACAGAAGTTAAGAGCTATTGCTATTCTTTCAGAGGACCTGGGTTCAATTCCACAGCACCCACATGGGGACTCCTAACCATTTTTAACCCTGATTTCAGTTATGTACATGGTGTGTACACATATATGCACAAAAATACCATGAAAATGTGTTCTAATAGAACTTTACTAAGATATAGTGTGATTTTTCAGAAACAAGATGTCAATATTGAAGACATTTTCAAGCAGGTAACTCTTGTTCATGGGAAATCTGGAAGAAAAATAGCCTTGGCAGAATAAGGAGAGAAGCAAATGTTCAATGAAAATCTTGACTTCTACACTGACATTATGGGCTTTATAGTTGATAAAGTTACCAAAGTTGCCTGGCAACTTTGTAATGTAATTATATTTTAAAATAATATTAAAAAATTATAAAAATGTAATTATATTTTATACATACATATATATATATATATATATATATATATATATATATATATATATATATTTCAAAATTATTTTTTTTGAAAAAAAGAAGGAATAGATTTGAAAGACATAAAGGAAGACCTATATTCTCAGGTTTATCATACTCTGGTTTACAGTTGTTATAATGTGAAATGAGTATAGGACCCTATCATTGGAAGCTTAGGCCAAGTATCTTCAAACAAACAAAAACATTCATCAGAAACATTCCACAAAATAAGAATGTTTCAGGATGAAGCTAGGCAGAGGAAGCCACTACTATTCTTGGATACTTCTAGAATCAAAGCATGGAGGCACTGTCACTTTACTTTAGCATTCACTTCAGTTCCTTAAAGAACACTTTTTGGCTCCTGGTGTCCTTTGAAAATTGTGTTTTTAAGTTCTTAAAAGAATTCAGCAAAATATGCCATCTTGGCTAGAAACTTACTTTATGAAAAGCACGTGCCTCAGCCACAGCATTCCTCCAAATTGTGTACAATGATGTGTTAATTACAGAGCACCCCAGGTTTTCTTAAGTACAGGCTTTTAATGAAAGAAACATAGTCATAAGACTAACTGCAGCTGTTGAGGAAAAATAAAAATAAAGTCGAAATGATAGGGTGGACTAGAAAGGAGTGAGACAAATAAATCAGCTTGCAGTGAAATTGTTGGGTTTACGCCAAAAAAGTCATAGGAAGAAGGTGCTTGCTGGAGTGGTCCTCCTGGTTAGAGGATAGTGAGTGGGAATGTGCCTTCTCAATGATACACTATCCTTAGCATCAGTAGCACATTGCTGGAGTCAAATTCTTGTGTAACTTAAGCATGGAATCATAATCCAGAAAAGCCTCATGTTTGAAAGAGATTCTTAGAATACTGAGCTGTTTTCACAATCAAGAAGGATACCCTTTGTTACATGTGCTCAAGGAGAGATGCCAAAAAGAGCATAAAATAATATGCATATACTTTTACACAGGTGGGCATGACAGTATGTGTAGAAGTTAAAAGAAAGATTAAAGATGCTAAATTCATCCAGCCATTATGTAAAGCAGGAGAGAAATATTCCAAGGAAGTGAAAGACATACTGTATGATACAGACAGCACTGGAGGGTATACATCAGAAGAGAAGAAAGCCACCATCCAAAAGCAATGCCTGTCTGCTCTGTCTTGTCATGGCAATATGTGCAATAGATAAAATATGCAAATAGCCTAGGGGGTCCATTAGTGGATGCCCTTGTATTTCTGTTTCGCTGTGATATAACACTGACCAAAAGCAAATTATAGAAGGGAAGCATATATTTCATCTCCCAGCTTCACAGTTGGTTGAAGCTTCATAAGTCAATTAGTGATCAGCAAAATCCCTGACTTTATTACAGTCCAATCTGATGGAGGCATCCTTTCTGTGTAAGATTCTCCTTCCCAGATGACTCTAGCTTATGTCAAGTTAATGAAACATAACCAGCACAGTGGGTTAATATGTGAGAAAAGCATCTTATAGATCCGCAACACAGTGCTGTTCAGCTACAAAGAAGAGAGAAATGGTGCCATGTGAAGAAAAAAACGATTCTGTGACCATCATGCTAAGAGATATAAGCAAAAGAGAAACAAGTGTCACATGTTCTGTCACATGTAGAAATTAATCGTTTAAACAAGAGCAGCATGGAAAACAAAATAGGACCTGGGACTTGAATTGGGAAGAATGAGGAACTTAATGAGAGAGTAGAGAAGAGAGAAAGCATCATCAGTGACAAAGACGCATGTCTGAAAGGCCACAGCAAACCCATTATTTTGTTCAACTGATACAAGTTTATAAAATCGTGTAAATTATTAACCTTATACTAGAATACCGAGAATAAGTCATTGAGAGCCTCACTTTCTACACTCCCAATAGTATGGTCAGAAAGGCCAATCAGGTCTTACGTAGCCACTGATGTGTTGCCTAAGGTGCCTTAGAGATACTGAGTCTAACTCCACTGTTCCTACCTTTTCCACTAAACCAAGCAGTGAGATTTTCATTTGAGAAATAAATTCTGTAATGAAATCATGGTTTCAACATGTTCTGTAATAATTATTCATTTCAGCAAAGTGACAGAAAGATAATATGCTCCTGTTAATCTTAATGGTTGTTAAATGAAGATGTCTAGACCAAAAATCTTCCTAATCATTTAAAGGTTAGTATATATTAGATATTTAAAGATATGATTATTACATAATAATGCTTCTGCAAACTGAGAGCACACATTGAATCCAGGAGACGGCATGTGATCAGAGCTGGGTTCTTTAACTTTCTTGGCTCTTCCTCCAAGTTAACATGGTTGGGAAACTGACACAGGTATGCTTCTACTGGAATTGGTCAACAAGTATCAACTGAAAGAGATCCAGATAACCAAACTTATTAGATAGACAGGGGAAATTAGCTCTAGATTCCACCCATTCCTAAATACTTGTAAGTCAAATATAGAGTTTGGAAAGAGATAATCATTAATTTATTAACCATTAGGAAATTTCCCAATCTGAAGATGCTCTCATATGTGTTCACATATGGGCAACCCTAACAGGACTTGGCAGACCACCAAAATTTTCAAAAAGAAGACATTAAATTAGAAGAGGGGAGTGTTGAAAATATCTGGAGGGGATAAATGAGAAATGAGTATGAACACATATGATTGTATAATTGTATAAAATTCTCAAAGAAAAATAGTATTTATTAAAATGGTAGATGTTGTCTGGGCATGCTGGCCCAAACCTTTAATTCCAGCATTCAGGAGGCAGAGGCAAAGAGATCTCTGTGAGATTCAAGCTAACCTTAATTATGTAGTGATTCTGAACCTACCCAAGACTGAACAATAAGAAACTCTCTCATCCTGGGCGAGAAGGCTGAAGACTGATGCTCCAACTTCCTCAATTACTGGAGCTGTATGGGTAGGCATCTGTCTCTACAACTTGTTTTGGTTCTGGAAGCTGAGTTAGGCTTTCTATATTTCAGACAATGTTGCTCATTCTCAGATTTCTGACGGGGTTGAAAGACTACTTATAGTCCTATTGTCAGTCCAGGCTATTTAACATTGAGAAATTTCAGAAGATAGGTCTCAGATAGTAGAAAAGCTAAACCAGAATATAGCATATGGATTTATAAATCTCTAGGATTGACAGAGTGTTCTATTTAATTGTCAAAGATGATGTTTGGTGGATCTTATACTTTATAAATTACAAAATAGTAAAAAAAAATAAGTATATTAATAGATCTTAAAAATGAGGGACAATTGTGATTCAAATCTTGGATTTGGAATGGCCTAATTTTCTCCGAAGAGGAGGAAAGACCCTCCAATTTTGTAGTCTCTTACTTTCTAATGCTAATCGACATGACATGCAAATGGTAGAATCCAATACTAACATCTTAAACAAAACAAAACAAAACAAAAAAAACGTAGTACCTATAGGTTATTTTCTTTTAGCTACTTATGAGTGGATTCATTGAAAATATAAACAGATAAAATAATCAATAAAAAATTAAAAAATAAAAATCTTGGAAGATTTAAAATTAGAGTGTAACAGATGGGAAAAGAATCTTAAAATGTTTAATATTATTATATACATTATTTTATGCATATGAGTATGTTACCTACATATGTATGAGTATGTGTTTGTGTGTGTACATTGTAAATTATCATGTGGATGATGGGAAGCTTAGGTCTTCCGGAAGAGCAGCCTATGCTATCACCTATATAGTAATCACTCTAGTTCCTTCAACATTTTTTATAGCACATACACATAGGTCTGCTGAGATTTCATAGTTTTTTCAAACATGTATGAGTATGACACTTTCTTTCCTTCCTAAGACACGATCTGGCTGTGTTCAACTTGGCCTGAAACCTGTTATCCCAGGCTGACTGGCTTTAAAGTCTTCATCCTCCTGAGTCAGCTCTTAGTGCTCAGATACAGCCACAGGCTATCATATCTGCTTATTTACTGGTGCAGTTCATTCTGCTTGGTCACAGCCTAAGCAGGGCTTGTAGGAGAAAATCTGAGAACAAAGAACAGTGACTGAGAGGAGGAAAGAGGCTCTAATCATGTAGTCTCTTACTTTCTAATGATAATCAATGTGACATCAAAATGGTAGAAGCTGATACTAGTAACTTAAAAAGAGGAGTACCTATACGTTATTTTCTTAGCTAATTATGAGTGGTTATAAAAAATGAAATTGGTGTTTTTGTAAATCAAAACAATACTTTCTACAAACCTACAGATACCATCTGTTTTCACAGGTTCTTTAGGTTATTTGTTTGTTTGCATAGTTTTGTACAACGTCTGAGAATTCTAACACCCAGGAGGCTGAGGAGATTAAAATCAAATTTCAAGACAAATCTGTGACTTAGCTATACCTTGTCTTAAAGAGCATAATGAAGTGTGGGTTGAGGATAGTAGTCAATGATAGAGTATGTCTTTAGCATGTTCCAGGCTAAGTTCAATGCTAGCAACAGAG
>LR750667.1:166718-234207 GCA_902729485.2 Mus minutoides
AACACAGACTAGCCAAAAAAAAAAAAAAAACCTCAAAATTATATTAGTTATTAAAACTTTTTCCTGGTATGGTTTAAATTAGTAGCATTTTGCATAATCTCATTCTCATCTCTATATTGAGTTAGTATTGGAATTTTTAAAGGTAATAGACTTACAGCTTCATGCTCAGGATCTTATTTTTCTTTTCAGTGCAGACATTCTTAAACATTGCCAACCTTTCATTGTTATCACTGGATGTTTTCAGATCTTTCTAACTTTGTAATCAAGACTGATTTGTGAATGGAAAGTTAAGTAAATATTTACTGAGGAATCCATAAAAGGGACACATTACAGAAAAACAAACAAACAAACAAACAAACTGTGTGGCACCTAAAGTTAATTTTCATATGTGATATAATCTACTGTAGTCAAGTATTCTTGCTCACCAATTCTCAAACTGACTGTGGATGGTTTATGTACTTGACCTTAATATGTGTGCTGCTGGCTGCTTTAAAAATAGCAAGCTTACATTTGAAAGGAGGTATTTGGACATTACTATGAAACAATTGCAAGGAAATTAATTCGTAAGAGGATGAAAAATATGAAATAAATATGTTATTCTCTTGAAGGCACACCTTGTGTCAATTTGTGATACAACATTTAAACCAATCATGCTCTATCCCCATATGGACTTCTAATCCTTTTATGGCTTTATGCTTTCTGTCCTAAGCTTCATTTTCATCTGCTCATAGGTTACATGGCCTTTAAATATTTTCAAAAATATCTTTGGTACACTAAAATCTGTAACTAAAAATATTATCTTGTGTAACAAAAACCTGAAGAGGGAAGAAAAATTCAACTCTCTAGACTATGAGTCCCAATTGCTTATCCAAAGCAAAGTGGTAATTCTTGAAATCATATACAAAAGCCACATTAAGTAGAGCCAGAATGTTGCATTTATATCATATTAATAATATATATTAATCATATATATCATATTAATATATATGATATGAATGCAACATATATATTTGTGTGCATGTGTGTGTGCATGCATACATGCATGCGTGTGTGTGTGTGTGTGTGTGTGTGTGTGTGTGTGTGTGTGTGTGTGAAAAATAATGTTTTAAACTGGAGAGGGATTGTAGGAGAAATGCAAAGTGTCCGAGGGAGGACAAGAAATGGGAAACATGGTTTAATTACCTTACAATTACATAATTAACTAAAAATTAAGTTGAAAAGATGCCAAGGACTAAAGAGAACAGCCTTATAGTTAATTCTCAACCAATAGCAACAACTAAATATCAAGTAATTTACAGGCTGCCAACTCCTTAGTTCCCCTGATTCACACACAAAGCAAATGCCAAGCTAGATCCAATCTGCTGGTTCTCAAAGTCAAATTCTTCTGTCTATAATGTCTACTTGATTGCTGCACAGAGTCCTTTAAAAATAACTATCTATTCTCTTGGTCTTACCAATTCCTGACTGTTTTATTCAAGTAAATTCAGCTAAATTTAATTACTGAATTTTTTTTTTTAATTCGGGAACTAAATATGAATTGATACCCTAGACTTTAATTGCCAAAAAGTTAACAGGTTATACAGGAACTTAGTTATAATGCCTGGTCAATTGTGAAGAATCTTTTTTTTTTTTTTAAAGATTTATTTTATTTATTATATGTAAGTACACTGTAGCTGTCTTCAGACACTCCAGAAGAGGGAGCCAGATCTTGTTACAGATGGTTGTGAGCCACCATGTGGTTGCTGGGATTTGAACTTATCACCTTCGGAAGAGCAGTCGGGTGCTCTTACCCGCTGAGCCATCTCACCAGCCCCCAAAGAATCTTTATAAAGATTATAATGAAAATCACCTTTCATTGACATTGTAAACTTCATTTATCACATACAATGAGGGTCTGGAATGTAGTTACTAATAATTTCTAATACGAAGGATGAATAGAAGTTTCTGTTTGTTATGGAACATGCTGTAGAGGATAAACTTTGACTTTTGATACTCTTGCATCCCTTTCCAAAACCTGCAGTTGCAGGCATACACCACCATGCTTGGTTTATGCAATGCTGGTTTTCAATCACAGAGCTTTACTGATGCTAAGCATGCACTCTTCTGAATGCACAACAATCCTAGCCAAATTTGTATTTAAAAATTTTTGAGGAGTTTTAATATAGGTTCCATTTTTTAAACAAATAAAATATAAGAAATTTGTAATCTGTGTATGAAACTGACGTGGTGGAGGGCACATTACATATGTACCAGTGTGTGTTGCTCAAAACTATATCATTGAGCTACTTCTAGTATTCTATACAATTCTATTAAGTATGTAAAGTTTGCCTTTAATTTAAACACTTTAAGAAAATTCTGAATTTTAAATTTTAAGTAAAAATTTGTAGTTATTCAAGTGTGAGAATGTCTTCTCAAAGACTCAGTTACTGGACAACTTTGTTTCACTTCACAGGACTCTTTGGAGTGGATTAAGAGGCACGGCCTTGATGGAAGTATATTAGTAGGGACTGGCTTTGAGATTCTAAAACTTTACTTTCTGCTTGAAACTAGAGATGTAAGCTGTCTTTACCAATTTAAAATGATTTTTTAAATTGTAATTTTACTGCCCCTGGTACTTAATCTACAAGTACTTGTAAAATTAATTTATTTGATTCTCAAGGTTAACTTTGGATTACATATTTAACTTCCTCTTTTGCGAACTGAGTAACTCAATTAAGTGGGGTCCTTGTAATTTAGTCTCAACTTGAAGTATTTGCAACCAGAAATGTACTTTGTATAATAGGTAAATACAAATGTTACAAAACACATTGTAATTTAGAGATTATTGAGAATGAATTTTTTTTTTTTGCACAGAGTAAAGGTAGTTTTAAATGATTAAGTGCAAATATAATGTGAGTGTTACATTTGAGAAATGTGAAATAAATTCATGTTGAGATGAAAAGATAAATCATAAAAGGATTTAACACTTAGAAACTCAAGATTGTTATCTGCAGCTAAGATCTCAATAGTGGAAATGAAATAATAAAACAGTTGCTACTGCAGGTTTATTTTCTATGAACCCAAACAAGTTATCAAAGGAGCAACAGGGACATAAAATCAGAAGTGACAAATTGAGAACACTGGCTAATTTCCACCTACACATATCAGTGATTTCATTAAAAGCTAGTCAGCCAAATAAATGCCTTAAATAAAAGATAGCGATTGTTACACTGAGAACATGGGGAAAGATCTATTCTCCTTCTGTAAGAGATGCATTTTATATTGAGCAGCTCAGATGAACTTCAAGTAAAGGATGAGAAAGAACCATGCAAAGAATAAGATTAAAAATGCATAACTGACATGAATATATTAATAAAAGACAAAGTAGATTACACAACTAAAATGCTGAAAGAGAAAAAGTGGAAAATTACATAATCATACAAGGAGCAATTTGTCAAAAAGCAAGACAATTATAAATACACTTTCACCTGATAAAAGGTTATCAAATTTTACAGGGCTGTCAGTAATAAAAAGGAAAATAGATAAATCCTCTAAAATAGTTGGATGCTCTAACTTTTGCTTTAATTATCTGTAGAAATAGTTAATAAAATGAAATTAGCATATAAAATAAACAAGCAATGTTTCCAACTGAGTTGACCTATTGGGCACAGTCAGGGAATCCCCATCAAAATCGCAGAATAGCCATGCCTCTCATGTCCCTACTAAATTATCTTCCAGATAGTCCATATGCTTTCCAGCTGAAAAAAAAAATCTCAGTAAATTTCAAATTTTTATTTATCCACCAAAAATGTTTTCTAAATACAAAATTTAGAAATCAGTACTATTCAAATACTTACAGAATCCTCCAATAGTTGTAAGACAAAATTTCTAAATGACCCATGAGAGAATAAAGAAATTAATAACAGTAAAAATATGAAAACATATTGAACCAGCTCTGACTGAAAAGAGAGGACTATAACAGTCTTGGGCAACAGCAATAGACTGCTTATAAGAACTCATAGCTATAAATGATGCTAGAGGAAAAAAGACAAGCTTACATACTATGATCTATATTTTAACTTAAGATAAAAGAATATAAAAATATACTCCCCAAATGGGAAAATTGGAGCCCTGGAGATTAAAAGACAATGGTGAAAGTTTACAAAATTTTACATAGGAAAATAGGTGAAAAAAATCTATAAGAAAAATAAGATATCCAAACTGATATTGGAAGCAGTGGAAAATAGGATTGTATTAAAATTTGAAAATCAATTTCACCTTAACAAAAGTATCCACAAAGAAATTTGAAAGCATGAAATAGTATCAAAATGGACACTTCGATCATCTAAGGAAGCCAGCTTAATTTCATACAAATTGGAGGGTGGAAATGTTAAGAAACAGAAATAGCAGCAGTCAATATCCCTGAGGATCAAGATATAAAAAATATTGAATACAACATTACCAATTCAATCTCAGTTTTTAAATCAACTGGTTATATGTATGTTTGTGTGAGAGTGTGTGTTTGAGTGTGGGTGCCTGAGGAGGACCAAAGAAGGTACCAAATTCTCTGCTGGTAGAGTCACGGGTTGTTTGTGCTACCAAAGAAGCAATGGTATTCAAACCCTAGTCCTCTGGAAAAGGAGTAAGTGCTCTTAACCACTATGCCCACACATTAATTCTTAAATTAGTAAGCATCGAATACACACACAAACACACATACACACACACACACACGCACACACACACACACACACACACACACACACACACACACACACTATTACAAATGTGCCATCAACAAGAGTGCTTAACCCATGAACACTTACTTTTCAGATAAATATTTCTGTTGTGCATATTTTTAAATGTTTTTTGTTAGAGCTCTATATACTATAATTAATACCTTCTAAATTGTATATAAGTTATATATCATGTCATATACATCTTGACACACANATTTTGACATTTTTCTTATTATTTTGTGGAGGATAGTTTGATTTGCAAAAATTGAGCAATTTCAGCTTTTCTAAAGCACATTATGAAATCTGTTTGGCTATTCTTGGAATTGATAGTTCTCTCTTTCCTATTTATTTTTACAACAACGTAAGTATACCGAAAGGTGCATTTCTACTGGCATCTAAGTGTTTTGATTTAGTACACTGTACAGAATTAACTTTTCCCTGAAAAAAGTGGTTCACTACTAATAATACATACTTATGTATTTATAATATTGCATGTGGTTATTTTCTTAAGATGGTTTCAATAATGTGATCTCACACAAGAAATCCTATCTGCCAGGTACAGCACTATCAGTTTAGTCCCCTCAATAGATCTCAAGCATTTACATTAAGGAACGATTTTCAAGATGTTTTGAAGTATCTAACTTTTGCAAAAGTAACCAGTTTTATTGACAGTGAGTTATTTCTTTCCTCTCTCCAAGACAGTGGGCTTTTTCATTTTAAGTACCAATGTATTTAGTGATCAAACACTATATCATTCATACTTACATGGCATTTAAGTTTCTAATTTGGATGATGTCAAAGTCATTGCCAAAAGCTATGTGAATACTTCACCATAATTTATATTACTGGATTTATTTTTAATCCATGCTATTTAATATGCCTTATTTTGCTTATGTTTTCATTGGTAATGAGGTAACTGAATTAAAGGATTCAAACAATCAAATGATATTCCACTGTTATTTAGTTTAGCCCAACTGTTGCTAGCATCCCTAGCAGCTAACAAGCAACTAGTTGTGTAGTTTTGTATATGTGTCCACAAATTCCAAATACAGCTACTTCATATTAAACTTACTCTAAATCTAACTACACATTGATTTTTGTTTTCGTTTCCACCACCACCTCTCAATCTAGGAAAGAAATGCATGAGGATAATCACTCTTGGCTCTGAATTCTCTTTGCTGAAAAAATTTGAATATGAAGACTTCAGAAGAATTCTGAAAAGTTGGAGACCTATTTTTAAATATTTCATCCAATCATAAATTAAATATTAAAAATAACTGCTACTTGAGGATGGCCTAGTCTGCCATCAATGGGAGGAGAGGCCCTTGGTCTTGCAAAGATCATATGCCCCAGTACAGGGGAATGCCAGGGCCAGGAAGCAGGAGTGGGTGGGTTGGGAAACAGGGCGGGGGAGGGTATAGGTTACTTTACCTATGCTTTTAGCATTTGAAATGTAAATGAAGAAAATATCTAATCAAAAAAATTAAAAAATAAAGGAAGATAAAAAAGTAAATAACTGCTACTTAATGAATTTATTACACAAACTATTTGGGATGATTTTTGTACAGCACTACCCATAGCCCAACAATATGATTTCAAATAAAATATTGTTTTTCCTTGTTTTGATATTCACAGTTTAAATTTTACATGCATGTTTATGACCATCTTATGTGACTTAGGAAACAAATTCTTTAAAATCATATATGTTATCAAGAATTATTTTAATTTTAAGTAATTTTCCTTTTCTTAAGAATGAAAAGATAAAATGTGTACTTTTCAAAGTTCTTCTTCCCTTTTTTTTTTAATATCATGGGGAAAATCTGTCTTATCCTAGAATGAGGAAGAGTTCACCTATCATTTTATGAACAGCATGAGAGACCAGCCTTTTACACAACATACGTTCACTAAGAGATTACTCATTTCTGGATGTCTATGTGGACCTTTAGTTTTTTTATAAAGTACCTTTTGGAAAGGAAACACCCTAATGAAGAAAACATCAGTGCACATGTTAAAAGTTTGACATGTAAATACATAAAACATCCAATAAAAAAGAGTTGTCTCAAAGAGAAATGAGAACTAAATCTGCAGTGTGGAATGTTCTCTTTTCCAAACAAAAGGGGAGCTCCTCAAAACATCAATACTCAAGACAGCTTGGACTATAACATGACTGACATCAATATCATCATTACAGGACTGAAAGCACCAGGGGGATTCCTGATTATCTAAATTTATATTATTGAGGTGAGATTATTACAATGTTTTCAAAGAAACACTCAAAAATGATTGCAGTTTTCAAAGGCATACATTTGAAGAGTACATGTCAATCAAGAGATAATTTTCCTGCTTATTTAATAGTAGGCATAAACATCACCAACGATGAAAGCACAGACACTCTGTAATTTTTCTGTACAAAGTTATCTTTACTTCATTCCTACAAAATACTATGTTTGTAATGTGTCATTTGGTCCTACTATTATCTTTTCCTATGTAGTTACAAAATATATTTTACATTAGTTCAAGTGTTAATTCCTGCATGTATTCATTGCCTTTTGAGTAGGAATTTATATTACCTCATACTTCATAGGATATGGAGAATAAACAGTAACCCCATACATGTATTGAAACTGCAGTACCTTCTTCAGATATTCTGAGTGGGAATACTAACTCCTCTCATCCAGTGTTCTTGGTTTGGCCCAATTCAACCAGGTTTTGAGTGAAATATTGGCTTTATTTCTGCATTGGATCTACTCCTTGTGTTTTCATAAATCAGGTAGGTACAAAACAGGAACATAATGAAGTCAAATTTTTATTAGGCATTTTCTGAATTTACATTTCAAATGCTATCCTGAAAGTTCCCTCTATCTTCCCCCTGCCCTGTTCCCCTGCCCACCCACTCCCACTTCTTGGCCATGGTGTTCCCCTGTATTGGGGCATATAAAGTGTGCAATAACAAGGGGCCTCTCTTCCCCATGGTGGCCAACTAGGCCAACTTCTGCTACATATGCCGCTAGAGACACGAGCTCTGGGAGTTCTGCTTAGTTCATATTGTTGTTCCTCTTATGGAGATGCACACCCCTTCATCTCCTGGGATACTTTCTCTAGCTTCTCCATTAGGGGCCCTGTGTTCCATCCTATAGATGACTGTGAGCATCCACTTCTGTATTAGCCAGGCACTGGCATAGCCTCATTCTAGACAGCTATATCAGGGTCCCTTCAGCAAACACTTGCTGTCCTATGTAACAGTGTCTGAATTTGGTAACTGATTATGGAATGGATCCCCAGGTCGGGTAGTCTCTGGATAGTCCATTCTTTCATCTTAGCTCCAAACTGTGTCTCTGTAACTCCTTTCATGGGTATTTTGTTCCCTATTCTTAGGAGGAATGAAGTATCCACATGCTGGTTTTCCTTCTTCTTGATTTTCTTGTGTTTTGTAAATTGTATCTTGGCATTCTAAGATTCTGTGCTAATATCTGCTTATCAGTGAGTGCAAATCTAGTGACTTCTTTTGTGATTTGGTTACCTCACTAAGGATGATATCCTCCAGATACATCCATTTTCCCAAGAGTTTCATAAATTCATTGTTTTTAATAGCTGAGTAGTACTCCATTGTGTAAATGTACCACATTTTCTGTATCCATTCCTCTGTTGAGGGACATCTGTATTCTTTCCAGATTCTGGCTATTATAAATAAGGCTGCTATGAACATAGTAGAGCATGTGCTCTTATTACCAGTTGGAATATCTTCTGAGTATATTCCCAGAAGAGGTATTGCTGGTTCCTCCAGTAGTACTATGTCCAATTTTCTGAGGAACCACCAGACTGACTTCCAGAGTGGTTGTACAAGCTTGCAATCCCACCAGCAATGGAGGAGTGTTCCTCTTTCTCCGCATTATCGCCAGCATCTGCTGTCACCTGAATTTTTATTTGCCTATGCATGATGGTCAATTATTTTCGAAAAATGAAAGAGAATAACATGCAAGAAATTGATATCTCTTTCATTTTTCCTGTCACATTATTAAATCATAAGTCATATAACATGGATGTTCAGACTTACACCGCATTACTTTCTAATACATTTGAAAGAACAAAATATTGTTGCGAGATCAACAATATGCCCTGATCTCTGGGAAATTATTCTTAAAATAATAGTGATGTCTAATTATTGTGTGTGATAAACTCTTATTTTTATATTTAATTATGTTTATATATCTATTGTGTCATATTCTCTCACAGATTCCAAATTTCAGTTATACACATAACAGTCAGATATATCATCCAAATTATTTTATGATAAAGGCAGACACAGTACAAAGGCACAGGAATAGTGGAAACTAAGGGAGAAAGGGACATCTTTCTACTTCCTTTCTCTTATTTCAGTAATATTCGATAGGTATCAGGACTTACAATTCAGGTACTTTATTTGATGGAAGTACTATTAATCTAAATTTACAAATGATATGAGCTGGCTTCCCCTTGTCTACCAATTTCTAAAACTCAGCTTTACCTCTCCAAAGCCAATGTTAATACTCAATAGTTAATTTCTCCTGAATGGCACTGGTTACTAAATTAAAATTAATATGGGTATCCATATGGATACCTATGTTTATTTTATATGTCTCCTTGTCTAAAATTTTTTATTGAAATTTATTTCATAGACTATGAAATTTCAGATTTTCCACTTGAATTATAGTGGCCCCGATAAACAGACTCATGTTACTATTTTAGTTATATAAAATAGTGTTTCTTAGGATGTATCTTCTGTGAAATGATTTGTATCTGCTACCTGACAAAGATGTCATTGGTGTATTATCTGTGTATCTTTTTTAGCACTTAGTCCCTTAGAAAATATAATATTTAATTTCTAATTAGGGATACTATGCTCTATATTATTTAGAATGCATATATCATTGCTGAGAATATAGAGTCTTTTGCTAATATCTTTTCATTATTTCCACCCTATCTACTCCTGGTAGCTGTGATTGAAATTCTCTTTCACTGAAGTACATAGATCTAGATCCTCACTCAAGTGATTCTTTGCAAGATTTCTCTTTTCTCTTCCACCACAATTTATGTAACATATACATGTCAAAAGTCACCCACATTACTTTTTGCAGGATATTTGATCACGCTAGGAACCTGAGATTGTATCCTGGAGAAACATTTCCAGTTGTGGTGCATACTTTTTTATTTTTTTTAATTTTGTACTTTAATTTCTTATTTTACTTTATTTATTTATTTTTTACTTATTCAATTTCTATCATGCTTACTGACCCCTCCTGATCACCCTATCATCCTTAATCCAAGAACTTAACAGGATATTTTATCACACTGTGAGATTGTTTACTGGAAAAATACTATTTTTAGTTAGTGTGGGGCACAGCCCTAGCACCCTCCATTTAAAGAACTTTCTGTTGATTGTAAACAAGATTAAATAAAATCATCCATAGGTCAAGAGTCCAAGCAAGCAAGCAGTGAAGAGAGAGTGAACTTAGGTAAAAACTCAGAGACTGAGAGGAAGTTAGGAAGAAGATAGACAGAAAATCACTCAGAAAATAGAAAGAAGGGACATTCACTTGGGTTTTTAAGATAGTTTGGGGGGAGAACTGTCTGCCACCCCCACTCTGGGACATCTGTGGAGGATCATGGTCAGCTGGGTGCTTTCTCTGCCTCTCTGACATAGCAGGCTTTCACCTTGGCATCTGTCTCCTGGATAATCACTTGGTAAAATCAAAGGATCAGGACTTTGTTTGTAAAACAACAGTATTTCAATTAGAAAGATATTTTTTCTGCTTCTGAGTGCTGCATAATGGTCTCTTACATATTCAAAATTTATTATTATTTGGTATACACCAAAATGCCTTCATTATCTGTGGGTGAACTCTTAAGTGGCTGCGCGATAACTTTGATTTTGTGATGAAGATCACACTGAATCACCTGTCTTCATCATTTCCAGTTCTGAACTTGCAGATTACATTCTGTTTGATAATCTTTTTGGTACCTGGCACGACAAGTTACATTATTTTAGCAAACATTTAATAATTTTTAAACTGACCTGCAAACGTCTATACTTGGGAGTTCTTTGTTTTCATTTCTTGTTATTATTGTTGCTCATTGAATCTTTGACTTAGAAAGGTTCCTTCTAAATGTATTTTTACAATCATCTTCCTTGTATCTTTGACACAAGTAGCCATAGATTGTTGTTTATTTCAGGCTTTCAAGATGAGAAAATAAAGCATCCTTCAAAGTCTTATAGACTTTCTCTCTCTCTCTCTTGAGGCCTCTCTTGGTGGTAAATGTGTTTCTCTCAGCAGAAAATACAAACACAAAAACAAATGATCCTATTACTTGGTAATTGTCATCTCCCAAGGTTGCTTCTGGTGCCTAATAGGGAATTTTTTTTCTCTAAGAGAGGTCTAAATTGGTTCTATTACCTAATAAGTGTCAAATGCTTTATTAAATATCTCTAGCAATGAGTTATAGGATAGACTACCAGGAACTGTGAGTAGCATAGTCAAAGACAAAAATGTGCTTTTCTTTTAGGCAACAAATTCCTTTAGAGTTAATTTTTCAAATTGAGTGCCTTACAGAAATATAGACAAGCATTAGGAAATATTGCAAGTGATATTTTATTTTCTCAGGTAGAAAAATATTCTACTTTCTATTTTTTTATATTCAATTCTGTCTTTAATAATTGTCTTTTCAAATATCTCACACACACACACACACACACACACACACACATATTCCCACAAACAAATATAGAAAAAAAAATATAAGTTCAAGTTAATAGGATTGCCAAGTGTCAAGCCATGTGTCACCCCCCCCCCAAAAAAAAAAAAAAACAATGACATGAATGCAGGTCTCTAAGAGAATAGAATATAACTTCACAGTGTCTTGGCAGATGCTCACTTTAAATGGTTCTCTACAATGTATTGGTTTATAAGTCCAGATTACTATCTACTACTATATTATTTTTAATGGTTTATTTGCTTTTGAGTACTTTCTGAACAATTTAAAGGGAAATAACATTTGTCTAAGAGAATTGTTCTTATGAGATTTTCTGCATGTAAATTGTGGAATGCTGAGTTTAATGTCATTTTTCATACATGCATTTTCTGTACTTTGATCAAATTCATCTCACCATCCTTTCTTACCGCCCTTTTTCCTCCCTTATAAGGTACCTCATCAAAATTGTCTTAAATATTCTCATAATTATATTTCTAATCTATAACTTGCATATAAAAACATCATGTTTTTTCTTTCTATGACCAGATTGCTTTAACTTAACATGATGATCTCCAGTGTCAACCGTTTTTCTGCAAGTGACATAATTTCACATGTAATGGAAAGTAACACTCAATTATGCAATAGGTACAACAGTCTCTTTTCATTTATCTGTAGATGGAAAGCTAGGCTAATTCACATCTTAATTTAAATGTAGACTGATAAAAATGCATGTATAGGAATTATGTGGTATGCTGACATAAATTCCATCTGATAAATATATATACCTGAAATACAACTGTGTCACATGTAATTCTACATTTAGCTATTTGAAAAAACTCAAAGATGAAAGGGTTTTAGTCAAAAAGTACAGAATAACTATGATAAACCTCACAGACCAAAAGAAGTTAAACAGAAATAAAGGTCCAAGTGAGGATACTTGAATCCCACTTAGGAGGAGGAACAAAATAGTCATAGGAGGCAGAGGGACAGAGGGATCTGGGTGGAAGAATGGAGGGAAGAGAGAAATAGGGGCCAAGATCAGGTGTTGGAAGAGATAGGAGAGAGGTCCAGAGGGCAAGGAGAATGAATAGAAATCTCCAGCTACCTAGGATTGGGCATAGGGGAAATCTCTAGGCAGTCCCTGAGACCTAGGATGAGGGAGGCTCCCAGGAGTCAATCAGGGATGGACTGAGATGCCTAAGAGTGGATACATAAAACCAGAACAGACCCCTTCCTGTAGCAAGGCAGGACCCCCTGTGAAGGGATAAGGACATCAACCCATCTACAGAAATTTCCACCCAAAATTTGACCTGCCTAAAAGAAATGCAGGGACAAAGATAGAGCAGATACTGAAGGAACGGCCAACCAATAGCCAGCCCAATTTGAGACCTATCCTATGGGTAAGCACCAGTTCCACAATATTAACGATGTTCCCTTATGCTGACAGACATGAGCATAGCATAGCTATACTGTGAGTGTCTCTTCCCAGGCACTGACTGAAACAGATAAAGATAACCACAGCCAAACATTGCATGGAGATCAGGAGCTCTTATGGAAGAGTTGAGGAAGGGATTCAAGGCCTGAAGGGGACAGGAACCTTATAGAAAGACCAACATGTTAACAAATCTGGAATGCTGGGATATCTCAGAGACTGAGATGCCAAGCAAAGAGCATTTGGGGGCTGGACTGAGGCCTGGGACAAAATCGTAGCACAGATCTGCCTTGCCATGCCTCAGCCAAAAAGAATGAGACTAATCTTGCAGAAATTGATGTGCCAATTTGGGAAGATACCAAAGGGTTAGGGTAAAGGTCATACCTTCTCAGAGGCAAAGGGAAGGGAGGAAGAAGGGAGAGACTGTGAGGGGCAGACTAGGAGGAAAATCAGCATTTGAGATAAATAAATAAATAAATACCAAAAAACATACATAAATAAATGAATAAATAAATAAATACTAAATAAATAAATATAAATAAATAAATAAATAAATAAAAAGAAAATCCTCCCAAATGATTTTCATTGTGACTGAATTTGTATTCCTAGTTATAGCATATAAGTAATCATTTATTCCATAACCATAATAAATACTAGCTGTGCCATCTCTCTTTCTCTCTTTTCTTTTTTAAAAACAAGTATACAATGTGGCAGATTATTTAACATTTTCATACACACAAAGTTTTGATTGACCTCCCCTATCACATCGTCTTCTCTACTTCTGTGTCCCACATTCATATAAACACTTCCATCCATTATTCTCACTTCCTGTCATGCATGTCCTATTTCCCTCACCTACATCCCTTCCTCTGGGACCATTATTCCTTGTCTCATCTGCCATAGTGAATGTTTTTGCTTCTGCACACTCAATGCAATGAGATATAAATGTATAGAAAATAGAAACTAAAACCCAAAAAGGAAACGGACACATGGACCCTCTTTTGCTGTGACTGAGTTACCTCCTGGAACACAGTATTTTCCAGTTCTATTGATCTTCTGGCAAATTCTATAACTTTATTTTTGTAATGTTTGAAGAATTTTTCATAGCATACATGTTTGGCTTACGCCTTATCCTTTGATCACATAATGGACAGTTGGTTAATGAGAATCCCCCTTTTATTGTGAAAATAGGTGCAAGAAATATGTGTGCACAAGGATCCTTGTAAAAGAATATAGAGAAAGCCTCATATATTCCCAAGGGTGTCAGATTTGGATCATAGGTAACTTCTGTTTTAAAATTGTTGGAATAGATTTTACACTTACACTCACTGTGATAAAGAAATCTCCATTCCCCATATTATGGCTTGGTTCTGTCTCCATTTTCTTTCTTGATGATCAAAGTTTTCATTGGTGTATCATAGAATCTTAAAATAATTTTTATCTGTATTTGCTCTATGGTTAAGTATGTGAAGTATGGCTTTGGTTATATGTATATGCATATGAGTATGTGTATGCATATGTATATGTATATGTATATGTATATGTATATGTATATGTATATGTAGTATGATTCTATGCTCACTTCCTGAAGGAAACCCAAAAAAGTTGTTTGCTTTTTTGTTTCAGGCTTTGATCATTTTATATTCTGTGAATACCACCCTCCTGTAGAAGGCATAGCATGCAAAAGTTGTTTCTTGTCCTGATTGACTGCATTGCAGAAGCTCTCGGGTCATATCCCATCTCTCTTGTCAATTGCTCCCCTTATTTCCTGGGCACCGAAATATATTAAGAAAGCTCATATCTCTACCTATATACAAGCATTTTCTCAAAGTTTGCCCCTGGTAGTTCAAGGTTTCAGATGATATGCTAAGGTCTTGGTCTTTCATAAATTTGAAGCTGCTCAGGGTGGGAGATAAAGATCTATTTTCACTCTTCCAGATATCAATACCCAGTTTTCCAGCATCACTTGTTAAAAAGGCAGCCTTCTCTCAAATGGATCCTTTTAATCACTTTCAGCAAATATGTGGCTGTAGCTATGTGGGCTTATATCAAAATTTTATGTTCTGTTCCACTGATGTATATGCCGATTTTCTTCTGATATGATGCATTTGTTATCATGCTCCTGTTTTATAGTATGAAATAAAGTATGGCGATACCATCAGCCTCGCTTATGTAGTTAACTTTTTCATTTCCTGGATTGGTTTGGTTATCTAAGATCTTTTGTGCTGTCATGTGATTTCCTATTTTTTCCTTTAACTTATTCATCTATGTAAGAATGAGGCTAGAATTTAGAGGAAGATTTCAGTAAATATGTAGACTGCTTTTGGTAAAGTAGCCATGGCCAAAGTATTAGCCCCTCTAGTCCCTGCATATGGGAGCTCTTTCTGCTTTCTAGAGTCATCTTCAATTTATCTCTTAAATGTTTTAGTTTTTATTGTAGAAGTTTTTCATTATTTGGGTTGGCTTTATTTCAAGGTATTTGCATGTATACGTGTTTGTGAGTGTGTGTGTGTGTGTGTGTGTGTGTGTGTGTGTGTTTGTGTGAGTGTGTGTGTGTGTCTGCATGTGTTGAATATGTAAAGCTTTATCTAAGTTTTTTTTAGCATCTTCATTGTTATTGACATATGGTAAAATGATTTGGGTGCTCATTTTCTTAATAACAGGTATTATATGGACAGGGTGTCACATATCATTATAATGTTTATTTTCATAGATTTTATGGCTAAGCATACTGGACATTGTTATATGTTTATTCCACTATTTTTGTCCATTTCTCTCTTTTTTTCTATTGATATACTGTCTCTAAAACAGAGAGCTCTCAAAACATTCTATTTTTGAAGGACTTTTACCATTCTTCCTATAACTATTAAACAATTAGTTTTAATTTGAATCATGTTGCTTCATAGGTCCTCTGAGAAGTCCTTCTATAAATGCGGGAGGGGCACATTTGAATAGAATTTTTGAAGCATGTATAAGAGAAACTTTCAAAGAAGAAACAATGATGATGGAAAAGTGATCAGAATAGTATTCCTGAGGATGTTTCACATAAAAAGACTGAAGAAGAGGGCATCCAGAGACCACTCAACAGAGGGATCCAGTCCATCTGCAGATACCAAACCCACACGCTATTGATGACACAAAGAAATGCATGGTATGGCTGTTCCCTGAGAGGTTCTATCAGCACCTGACCAATACAGATGCAGATTCTCACAAACAACCATCAGACTGAGCCCAGGGACCCTAATGGAAGAGCAAAAGGAAGGACTGAAGGAGCTGAAGAGGATTTGCAACCCCATAGAAAGAACAACAATATCAACTAACCAGACCCCCCCACACACCCAGACACACACACCTTAGCTCCCAGGGACTGTACAACCAACCAAAGAGTATACATAGAGAGATCCAGGGCTCCAGATACATATGTTGCAGAGGATAGCCTTATCTAACATTAATGAGAGGCCCTTGGTCCTTTCAAGGCTTGATGCTCCACAGTAGGGGGGATGCTAGAGCAGTGAGGCTGGAATGGGAGGAGGAGCGCTCTCTTAGAGGCAAAATGGAGGGCGTAGAGGAAGGATGAGATTGGGGGGGGGATTGTTGAGGAGTAGCCAGGAAGGAGGATATCATTTGAAATGTGAATGAATAAAGTGATAAATTTAAAAAAATCATTTAGCTGCTATTGTAAGATTAACATAGATATCAGATAAAATATGATCTATGACCTCTTTCTCTCTCTCTCCCTCTCTCTTGTCAAGGAAAAAGAGATGAACATATCTGATAAAATGAAATTTAGTTTAATGGCTTTGTATAACTATTATGAGGTATGGCACCACAGTAATGATCTCCATGAGCATGCATTGTGAAGGAGCATGCATTTAAAACAGTTCAATTATCATTTTTATCACTTTATTAAAGACATAACAATTATGTTCATTCTCATGTCAGTGACCTGGCATCAAGCTTTGGACCTGACCCCATAACCACCACTCAAAATCTTTGCTGAAAGAGTAAATTTAGTTTGGATTTAATTCTTCTCTCCTTGGGATCATTAAGTGCAAGCCAGTTAACGATTGTCATGAAACGTCTAAACACAGTTAATTTCTGATATACATGCTAAGTAGGGTATTTGTATTCAGTTGGTGTTTGTTCTAACTCTCCCTGACTTCCAACGAGACTTGTGTGGCCAAAGACCCTTGGAACTGAACAACGTTGATTGCTTTCACTTTGTGCAAGAGCAATAACAACTATATAAACTCTACTTGTGTGGAGCAATGTTTATAGGCAAGCAACACTGATTCTGTCTGTTTTCAAACAATCACATTCCAGCCGATTAGCTGTATATTTAAAATTTTCCACTTTTTGTTTTTCTACTTACTGACCTCTGACTAAACCAGTTTGTGGTTAGTGTATTAGTCATGGTAATTTAAATCCATAAAGAACCTAATCAAAGCAAAATTTAAAGGGAAAGCTATCCAAACTTTTAGGAAGCAAGCACCATGGTTTTGTTAAATAATAATAATATAGGGCAAAGGTAGAAAGCAAAGAAGGTGTAAAGAATTCTGATTTCTTGAAACTGATATCAAATGAAGAAAACACATCATGTCTATTCTTTTTTTCCCTCTTTTTCTCTATATTAATTGTTTTATTTGTTTTGCTTTGGTTGTCTTGTTTTAAGTCAGGGTTTCTCTGTATGTAGTGCTGTCATGGAATGTGCTCTGTAGACCAGGCTTGATTGACACTCACAGAGATCCACCTACCTTCATGAATGCTGGTACTAAAGGTGTCCTTCATTATTACCCAGCCAAGCCTTAGATATTTCTAGCCATTATGTATCTATATAGTGACTATATACTTTCCAAGTGAAGTCTTCCCATCTCCTACCCCCAAAAGTACTTCAGCATTTAAAATTTATCTTGTACCTTATATTTTTTTCCAAAACCTTCATTGCAAGTGTTTAAATAAGAAGAGAAATTTAAAAAAGATTGGTCAAGAATACTTCTGAATATTTATATATATTCCATTATGTATACAAATCCTTGACAACAAAAGTGCAAAAAACAAATAATCTTCAGTTGTCATGCCTTTTCTACATGTATGTTTCATTCCCTATGTCAAAATGTCCTTGTTCCCACATACCTAGGTCCTCAGTCAGGAACATGCCCAGAGTCTAGTTTGAAAGCGGTCTTATAAAATTAAAATCAGAGGCTAGGATGTGAGGTTTACAGATAAACAGTGTTCAGTCACTATTCTTCATTCATGCTCAAAATGCAGCTGAAAATTCCAGTATGGCAAGTCACTCAGAAAAAAATATATTTAAGCACTTGTTAGAAGTCAGAAAATTCCAATGCAGGAATCTTTTTAAAAATAAAAATATTTTTATACAGCACAGCAGGGAGTAAAAGAAAAATGTTCTACAACCAGTCTGCTCTTTTATCTTTAAAAAAATAATAAGAAGAAGTGGACATGGCCTAAGGCTCAGAATCTACACTGATTTTGTTCTTTACACGAATACTGAATGTTCATCCTGGGACTTTCCTCCCCAATATCTCACAGATTTAGTAAATTACTATATCTCTAGGATACTTAAAGGTCAAGAATTGGTGTCAAAGGCATATATTGTGCAGTTGTTGCAAAAGATTTAAAAAAAAATTCTAGCCCATATCCTTGCTGATGAGTTACAATGTTGTCACTTTTGACAACACATCAGTCGCTTTCAGCCTCATTTTATCATCTACTAAATGGGGGTAACACCATAAACCTTCAGGGTGTTGGAACTTATGAAACATGATCATGGCTTAAAGTTGGCTCCATTCTAAATTGTGACCTAAGGCCCACTAAAGCATTCTGAGGTTTTCTACTTCCGTTTTTATTAACCCATGTACTGCCTGATTCACTATGGCTAGCTGCATTCAGACAGGTGTCAAAAGGTAGCGCCAATGACTGTTAAGCAAGGAATATTTAATTTTTAGCTATCTTTTTAAAAGGGCAAATTCCATCGTTTGCCAACCAAAGTAAAACTTGTTTGCTTCACTGCTGTTCCTTTTTGGTCGCAAGATTTTCCCTGAATCTTCAACAGATGAGTCCTAATTATTGTGGGTGGAAAGCTGTGCGTTCATGTTGCCATTGATTTGGAACCTGATTCAATTATCAAAGGCTTTATTACAGCACGTTGCTTCCTAAGCGGCTTCCTACCGCCATAGCCATTTACCCTCAGTGACCAGTACTGTTCTGAAGAAGCACTGCTGACAAGGGAAGATTTTATTTTTAATGTTCATGGGGTCTGAAGACAATTTCCAGCCAGTGTGTTAAAAAAAAAAAAAAGAAAGAAATCTGGAATGAAGGCATTCTTTTATGAAAGGAATATGTTCTAAGATAAAAGAATGAGAATCTGCTGTGACAGGGAGACAATTTATTGCCTTGAATGATGGCGCAGAGCAGCAATTCTTTCTGAGTTGCAGGTGACCCCTACTCTGATGGAAGATATGAGTATAATCACCCTTCGCCACATGGAATGGACCCTTCATTTTGAAACCAAGCTGGCGCAGTGATTAGTTCTGCTAAGTGACTCTGAAGAGACCCATTTGTTTAGTACTGTATGTAATTTCAAAAGAAAGGACATGTCAGCACCAGGGAGGAGAGTCAAATGAGGTCACTAGAGAAAGAGTAGGGGAATTCTGCCTGCACCTCTGCCTTGTTTTACTCTATCCCATCTCCAGTGACCTATGCTACTGAAGATAGATGCAGCAACCAAATGGAACCTGCATTTTCTCATTCGGTGAATGACCAGGCCAGCTCCTCTCTGCCCTCAGAAACAGATCCTCATTGCTCTATTTCATAGGACATTACACTTAACCCTTGATGTGATAAAGCCATTTGCACCTCACCATTCCCTGTAGGTATGCACTGACAGTCTTATAGAATCCTGCATATTCAAAATTCACCTCTCTGCAATGGCAGTTGATCCATGGAGGTGGTAGAACACTGTGTTTGCTCCATCTGCAGTAACGGTAAACTATCCTAGACAAACCCTTTTCTGTTCTCATACATGAAAACTTAGAAAAGTAGTCAAGCGCTGCTTTTTTTTTTTTTTTTTTTTGCTTATAGTGATCTCAAACTTCAAGTGCCCTATACTTTGAAAACAAGGTTATCACCAGGGCCTTTTGGAAACCCATCTGATGGTTCAAATTCATCTGAAAATATTCTTACAATATACATCTCATTATGCTTTCTCAGGTTATACATTGTATTGAAAATAAAACACAAAAGCAGACTAAACATCACAACTGGCTAGCCATGTTTTCTCTCTTGTTCCACAATCTTAAAGGTGTTCTTGGGTCAAAGCCTCTAGTTTCTAATATTACCTGTCTCTTGCTTATGTGTCCCTGTCATCCATTTACAAGAAATAATGAATAAGAGTTTGTTTTTCATATTTATATTTCACAGTGCTATAAGAGGGTGAAAAACACATCAAAAGTTGGAATTAAGTATAGCAAGAAAGAGAAGCAGAAGGGAGCAGAGGGAGGAAAGAGTTTTTAAACTATGAGCAAAAGAATTTTAAAAAATAAGGCATCACTATTCCCACACTGCTCTTCTGTGCTGCAGCCCTGAACTATTCAGTACAAAGGCTTATCTTCTTTCTGCTTATTATTTACTGCTCTGGTTATCAGCTTTTGGAGTGCTTCTTTGAAGGGGTTTTGATGGATCTCATTGGCTTCAGCCCTTGTGAGCTACTTAAAAGGGTTTGAAAATTGAAAGCTTTGAAGGGTAGGGATTATAACTTCTTTTCAGTTGTCTATTTCTCTCCAGAAACACTAAATGGAAGCCAAGCCAGGAATTCATAATTTTCTTTCTTATTTGTTTCTTTCTTGGTTTGTTCTATTTTCATATCAATGGTAACCAGGGAATGATGCTTTCATTTCACAGTCAAGGATTTCAGATTGGATATTTCTGTGAGATGAGGTCTACTGATGGAAAGTTTCTGTATAGTCGGTAGTGACCACTTTATCTTTAGGGACATAAATACTAGCCTACTATATCAGATATCTGAGATTCAAGATAAACTTGGAACACTTATTCAGTCAGTTAAGCAGTCTTTCTAGATCCTTCTTTCTTTATCTATAAAAATGGAGATAATACTAACTCTGGGGAAGAGACATAAAAATTAAATGTCAAAATGCAAATCCAAGCCATTTATCTTTTCCTACACTAGTGCTAGCATTTAGTAAACTCCATATTATTTTATGCATAAAAGGAGAAGTAAAGGCAAGCAAAAAGTAGTCTAGAACCTTCTGGAATGATTATGGGTTGATTCAAAATAATTAACTCAATAAGATGTTGCATAAGTATAACTCAAGTCACATAATAAAAAAAAGAAAGTTTCTCCTACAACAGTAAACTTTTTCCCCCAGAACAATTTCTAAAGGGACTGACCTGGATCTGAAATCAAAGCAGTTCATCTTGCCTTATGCCAAGGTGAGATGTGAAAAATGTTAGAAAAGCTATTCAGATGAAAGATTAGGGAAAGTACTTTATCAAAGGTACTAGTAATGGCTTAGGACCCCAGAATGGCAATATGTGATAGTATCTCAGAAAACTAGACTATATTGAATTGGGTAATCAGTAAAGGTGTGAACTGCGTTATTCAAGGGCTAGACCCTGTGGACAATGTTAAGTGTTTCAGTACTTGTGAGGGCTTGCAAAATGTTCCTTCTCATTCAAAACTAATAATATTACGCCTCTTAGGGTCAAAAAGGAACCCTATATCTTTCTTTTGTTATCTTTGTTATAGTTGTTTCTGCCTCACTGGGTGAGCTACAAACCAATTTATTCACTCTGAATCATGCATGGTTCCAAGTATACTTTGATATAACCTCCAAAAGTAGAGTTCTCTAGTTCTTTTAAAATCTCAGAATTTGTAGGAAACTCCAACAGTCCTCTTTGAGATAGATTGGTGTCTGGTGAGATCATCAACAAACACAGGAGGACTATTTGAGTATATAACAAGTACTGATTGAATTCTCTTTCTGCCATTTAGCCTTTTATCTTATTTTATCTATTTCCCTTTTCATGTCTCCCTATATCTCTCTCTTTTTCACCCTCTCCTTTTACCTCTACACTTTGTTTTCCCCCTTTCTCCTATCTCTATGAAAGTTCTCCCAAATTTAAAAGGAGAAAGTCTGCTCATCACTGCTGGCAGTGCCTCTGTCACACCCGACTGGCAGGAGACAGTATTCCAAGTTGGTTGGGTTTGGGGACCCCACAAGCTTCAATGGGGAGGTTGGAGCTCTTGGGGCCCCACCCGTCTCCTTTGGATAGAAGGGTAAGCCTAGAGAGACAAAGATAGAATAAGAAAAAGGGAATGGCCAACCAATGACCAGCCCAAATTGAGATTGGTCTCATGTATAGCAACCAATCCCTGAGTCTACTAATGATACTTAGTTATCATGTATAGATATGTATAGACATCTATGATCCTTGTTATCTATATTTGCAGACAGTAGCCTAGCTAGCATAACTCTCCTATGAGAGGCTCCATCCAGCAGCCAATGAAAACAGATAAAGTGGCCAATAGCCAAACATTAGATAGAGCTTGGAGAGTCTTCTGGAAGAGTTGGGGGAAGGATTGAGGAGCTCAAAGGGGACAGGGACTCCACAGGAAGACCAACAGAATTAACTAATCTTAAACTTTGGGGGCTACCAGAGACTGAACCACCAGCCACAGAAAATTATAGGTTTGAACGTAGGCTCCCTGCAGATATGCAGCAATACTGCAGCTTAGTCTTCAGGCAGGACCCACAACAACTGGTGCAGAGCTGTCCTGGAATCTGTTGTCTGCCTGTGAATCCTGTTCCCCTAACCGGGCCACCTTATCTGGTCTCAGTTGGCAAAAATGTAGCAGCACACAATTAAATACAGGCAGCAACAGTGGTGGAGGTGGTAGTGGAGGCTGCAGCTGGGGTTGCAGCTGCGGAGGCATCTTCCTTGTGACTCACTCCAATGCTCTTGGTTTGTGAATACAACACACACACACACACACACACACACACACACACACACACACACACCCCAAAAATTTGGTAAGCCTTAAACAGCTCAATGACTAGGCCACTTCCTAACCTACACATGGCTAATCCACTTCCCTCTGATATTCCCATGTTGTTACTTACTGAAATTGATATTCCATCTTTGCTGATCTGGATCCAGTTAGGCAGGCCTTTTGGGGCCACTTTTCCTTGGCTCCTACATAGCAGCTATGCTTTCTATCCAATACCTTCTCAGGTGTCTTGTCCCCTCTTTTCCACCTTCTCCCTCTTGTCCTCTCTTCTGTACCATCTTCTTGTTCCTTCCCACTTCCTCAGTCTGTTGCCAAAGAATCCTAAAAGTCCCACCTGTGTCTTCCCTGCCCAGCCATTGGCTGCTGGCAACTTTATTTGCCAATCAAAACCAACTGGGAACAGGTTCCCTCAGTGGCTTGTATGTGGACTTGGGGATTCTCATGAAATTTTGGGGACAGAAAATTAACATAGTACAAGCAGCATTAGACCAAACCTACTACAAGAGGGTGTGCCTAGTCCCCCAGTGACTTGATGAAGGAGAGTAGAGAGTGGAGAGACCCAAGGGTGGGCCCTTTCCTTCTGAGGGAAGGGGAGGGAGAGTAGGAGGGATGTGTGTGCTGGGGTAATGAAAGGACGGTGCACTGACTTTGGAATGTAAAGCTAGTAAATAAAGAAACTAATAAAATATTTCCTGCCTTAAATAAAATTGTAAAAAAAGGAAAGGCAAAAGAAAAAAAATAACACTTTTTTATCAAGACTATAACACACATATACTCTCAAAAAAGAAGAGCACATGAAGCCGGGCAGTGGTGGCACATGCATTAATCCCAGCAATTCGGAGGCAGAGGCAGGTGGATTTCTGAGTTTGAGGCCAGCCTGGTCCACAGAGTGAGTTCCAGGACAGCCAAGGCTACACAGAGGAACCCTATCTTAAAAAAAGAAAAGAAGAAGAAGAAGAAGGAGAAGAAGAAGAAGAAGAAGAAGAAGAAGAAGAAGAAGAAGAAGAAGAAGAAGAAGAAGAAGAAGAAGAAGAAGAAGAAAAGAAGAGCACATGAAATGAGCAAACAAACTATTAATGATGGCTAAGAGGGAAAATAAAAATGAAAATTAAATGTGAGGCATCAAAATAAATATTTTTCTAGAACACTCGAACATAAATAGTCATTACATCTAAAAGAAAGTCTATAATTTTAACCTAAAATACCCTACTCATTACTACTGTGGTTGACTTGGATCTTACTTTCTTTACTTCTGCAATGATGTCTGAGACAAGAACTTGTATCAGATCATCCACATTATATATGCTTTCAGACTACTATTTGCAATAAAGATGGGATCCTTCCTCTCCTCTACATAAAATCTCTCTCTAACTAATCATCATCTGAAACGTGTACCATTAAATACACAGCTCTGTTCTAACAAATCTATACAGTGAAACATTTAGACAGTTTGCATTGTATGGCTTGGGAAGGCCAGACATTTCCACCATGTTGACAACTCTGAAGACTTTTCCATCTTACTTCTTAGAGCTGTGTCTGTGGCAGAACAGCTTACAGCATCAAATGGGCCCCTCTCATTTCATCATAATGCAGATGATGGTCAAAGCTAGGAATTATACTAAGAATTGTTGCACGTAACTCACCTAGGGTGACATACCACAACATGTGCATGCACACACACACACACACACACACACACACACACACACACACACACACCAAAATTATTCTCACATTGAAAACTTACAAGGGACCCAAGTAGGGATTACATTGAAAGTGACATGATGAACCAATTAGTTTATTGGAGTTAGTAACAGTAGTATGAGCAGTGGTGATTTAAAGGTATCTCTGTATGACCAGATGGTGCCAATTGATATTAACTGCAAAACTAGGGATCTTTAGATTATTTGCAGTAACCATGACTAGTCAAAAACTCTCCTTTAAGGATCTCACTTTACTCTTACTCCATGGAGCTCAATTAGTCAGTTTTATTGTAGATTTTAAACCTCAAAAGGAGCTTTCATGACCATTTCCCCACATGTTAGATGTTGGTCTTCTACCGAGCCTTCTGGTTGAACTGTCTCAGTTAGCAGGAATTTGCCACACAGTGTTACATGGCCTAAGTTTTAAATAAATGCTATCTGTACATGCATTTGAATACTGGTCCCCATATGATAGAGCTGGTTTATGAAATTTAAAAATAGTTATCAGGAGAGACAATGATTGTAAAGAAAGATCGATGGGTGAGCATCCACTTCTGTATTTGCCAAGCACTGGCATAGCCTCATAAGATTATATGCCCCAGTACAGGGTAATGTCAGGGCCAGAAAGCAGGAGTGGGTGGTTTGGGGAGCAAGGAAGGGGAAGGGAAGGGTATAAAGGACTTTGGGGATAGCATTTGAAATGTAAATGAAGACAATATCAAATAAAAAAATTTAAAGAAGAAGAAGAAGAAGAAGAAGAAGAAGAAGAAGAAGAAGAAGAAGAAGAAGAAGAAGAAGAAGAAGAAGAAGAAGAAGAAGAAGAAGAAGAAAGATCGAAGGGGAGGGTATAGCCAAGCCCTGGATCTGGTCTATTTATATCTGCTTCCTGGCCATGTAGAACACCAAAGATATTAGCATGAGCACCACAACTTCACTACTATGATGCACTGGAATCCCATGAAACTGAATAAAAATAAACCTTTGCTCGCTCAATTTGCCTGTGTTAAATTATTTCACCAAAGTGCTGATCAAAATAACTATTACTGAACTTTACTAGATGTTATACATGCGACATGTTAGCTTTCCCTGGCCATCGACTGAGGTCTACTCTTACTTTCTCTGTTTATAGCTATAAAGTTGAAGCTTAGAATAAAAATGTCTCAGGGTCACACAGCAAATGGCATGGTTTTAGTTTAGCGGTAGACAGGCATGCTATGTACAGAGGACTTACTTTTAAGCACGATTTTGTGAAGCCAAGATTGTACCCTTATATTTTTGTAGACAAAATGAGTACACAAAAATAAAATCAGACACTATAAACAATATAACCATATCTAAATGTATTAATTCACACCAATGAGAAATCCACATTTCCAGGTTGTTCTGGATTATAGGACTATTTGGTTACTATTGTCAGGATATCTTCAACAAACTTTTGTGATGCTGACACCCTACTTAAAGAACTCTGCAACAATAGCACCTAAAATACAGTCATGGGCTGCCCAGGAGTCAATGTCTCTAAGCCACTGATGATGATTTCTATTTCTCCTTATTGTATCTTGAAAGATGCTGGAGTTAATATCCAGGCTGTACACCCTGTTCTATAAACTAATACCACCAACCCATTGCTATTTTGCTAAAAACCCAACACACAATATTCCAGGCCCATTATTATATGCCTCCAGTAGCATGAACTGAATAAAAATGGACATATTACACAGTCATGGTTCCTCCAAGAGTGATTGGAAATAGATCGAAAAAAAGCTGCAGCACTAATTCAACCAGCCATTCCATCATCAGCTTGTCTCAGGGTAGTAATAAACTTCTCGGTCGGCTAAATTTATGGAGTGGAAGTGTGAGCGCAGCCTCCGTGTGCTACCCACAGCTTTTCTCAGGTCAGTAGAAGTGATATGAGGGTCTGCATGCTGACAATCATGAGTTCCATGTTTTACCAATGTTAATAGCTCATTAGCTGAGGGGATGCATCAGGCTGACTTATCAAAGAAGATAAAAAAAAAAGGAGGGGCTGCAATACAGAAGTGTTTTTATATGGTATTCCAGATATACAGATAACTCATAAACTTAAGAGTTTAACTTACAAATACCCTCTTTGTTGGTATAATCCACCAATATAACCAACAATACAGGGCCATGAAAGAATTAGGCAGGTGCATTTCTGGGTCATCTTTCCCTCAAATGAAGGGACTATTTTTATTTTAACCAGGTGAGAGAACCCTACAATATGACCCTTGATGGATTTGTGAAAGTGTAAGATGTCCACTTCTCTTTTTGACAAAGCGGTTGACTTTATATCATCAAATGGTAATGAAAAGTAGTATTTTCCCTTGAAGGATTTTGGCTTACTGTCACTATTCTTTGAGGACTTATTCTATCTGTCTTATTTTTTCCAGTTTTTTTTTTTCCTTAACACTGACAAATTTTCTAAGTGAATGTTCAAGAACATTATGTCAGCCTTTGATGATTTTGTATCTATTTTTCTACCTACCATGATTTTTTTTTTCCCTCGGGACAATATATTTGGTGATGCTTGGATTGGGAATGCCTTCCACACTCAGATGCCAGCCCCATCAAGGCCAGTACTTCTTATTTTGACTCACTGTTTTATTTTCAACATTAAGAGGTAAGCCACAAAAGAATACCTCAAGTCACTTTTAAAATATGTTTAATTTTAAATGTATTCTTAATTCTTTGAAAATTTTATGCAATGTGTTTGATCATATTCTCACCAACAGTTAACTCTTAACTCCTCACAAATTTATCCCCATCTCCCTAACCCCCTCCAAATTCAAGTTCTATTTTTTCCAACTTCATGTCCTTTTTAAAAAAATTTTTAAATAACTCAATTAATTCCAACTTGTGTTACCCATGAAATTCTGCACGTGGAGCTATCAAGTAGAATGTGACCACTCTATTAGGAATAACAATTGTAATGAAACTGACTCACTCCTCCTGTTACTATAAATCCAGCCAAGAATCCACAGCTAAGGAGCTAGCAATCCTTCTTGCTCTTAGTATGTAAACCATGCTCCAGTGGTTGACCCTATAAACGTAGGTACATGAACAACAGAAATTACAAAGTAGACGTCGTATTAAATTTTTAAAAAGTAAAGGAATTTCGGGTGTCAGGAGGTAGGGATAGGTCTTGGAAAAATTCAGGTAAATAAGTAAGGGTTATTATGGTCAAATTTATTGCATGAAATTTTCAAATAAAAAATGCCATCGGTGAACAAATATTATCTTTGTGTGTGTGTGTGTGTGTGTGTGTGTGTGTATGTTGTGTTAGTTTCATGCAGAGATTTTACAAATAGTTTGAAAAGTATCAACTGTATTAAACTTCGTTAGCCATTCATATATTCCAACACATATTTATTCACTTACCATTTAAGGCATTTACAGGAATATTGTTATATAATGCTAAATAAAAGCTAGCCTTAATTTTATTTCTTTGTATAAGGTAAGCTCATTGGTACACATAGTTAAAATTATATATATATATATATATATATATATATATATCCTAACCTTGTATTGAGTCTTTGCTGGTAAACTTTCTCTATGTTCTTTACAAGAGTATAGAGTGCAGCTTATCACTGTAAACACAGCACTCTGGAGACTGAGACTAGTGAAGTGCCATGAATTGAGGCTATAGAGAGTGGCTAGCCTAAAGTGATGCCCTAGATGAAAGAAGTAGAAAAGATGCAAAAAAGAAAGAGGGGGGAGGGAGAGAGGGAGGAAGAAGGAAGGAAGGAAGGAAGGAAGGAAGGAAGGAAGGAAGGAAGGAAGGAAGGAAGGAAGGAAGGAAGATTACAGATAGATAATAGATAGACAGACAGATGATAGAACAATGATAATTTAAAGGACATTTATGTCTATTTGAAAAACAGAATTTCCTTTACAAGGAACTTCTGGGTTTATACTTAACTAAGAATCTACATGGTTTCTACATGTGATGTCAAGAAACAAAGTAAATTTCTTCTGAACATCAGGAACAATGACCGGAGCAAACATTTTCCATGTTCAAGGAGAGCCAGTGCTTTTGTGAGCCATTGCTATACTGTAGTTACAGCACAAAGAACATAAGCCTAGCTTAGTAAAAAGACAAGGCTCTTGGATATGCAGGGTATATATGCATTTCATGTGAGGATGTTAAAGTAGGCACAAGAGGAATGTCTGGAGTAACAGTTGTGTTTTAGAGGTAAAACTTGGAATTCTCAAAGCAGCATGTTGAATAAAAGCCAAATATAATACTGTACATCTGGCTTAGTTTCTAGAGAGATCTAAGAAATTAATTTCTCCATAAACTAGACTTGGTTTCTATTGAATCCCTCTATGTAAGCATGTTAGATTTGATTGTCGTTAGTTTTTACTCACTTGAGTTTTGTTACACAGCTCCTAGATTTACAGGAAAACAAAATAGCACAGTCCATATTTAATAACAGTTTACTCTGCATACCTTCATGCCAGTACATCATTTACTACTTGCATGGTGATTTGGCAATTCTGCCCTGAAACATCCATACTCATTAATAGGACAACTCTTCATAACTTCTAAATATAAAACAGGCTTATGCAGCTAAACCAAAAGTCACACCTCCTCAAAGTTTCAGAATTCATAAAGCAGAGTCATTTCACATTTTCTCAGCAGGTCTGCAGCATCATTCTATGGCTTGAACATCTTAGATCAGAGGTCCTCACAGTGAGGTGACCAGGTCAGCAGCAGCAAATCAAAACAAAAACCTGGTGGAATTGCAAATTCTCAGGCACCATGTCAAAGTATTGAATGAAAACTTTAGGAGGAGAGTCCACCACATATCTTTTAACAGGTGCTCTTGGTGATTCTCATGGTCAATCCAGGTTAAGAACAGCATCCAAACCAAGTACAATTCTTGTTCTGTGATGCTGAGATAACTCATACCACATTAATTCTGTGATCACTTGTTTTTTGCTTCTATGTTACAAATGAACTAAACTATGTTTAAGGATAATTGAGAGTGCAAATAGCAGACAGATCACAGACAGGTACAATTAGCTGCAATATCAAAATTTCACACTCACGAACTCATGGATTGGGATTAGCAAAAAAGAAAGATATTTACTATATATCAAATTCTATGTTGTGTATATTTGTGTTTTTTGTTTTGTTTTGTTTTTTGTTTTGTTTTTTTCTCTATATCCTCTGGGGGCGGAAGAACAAGGTAAAATGATACAGATATATTTCTGGTACAGAAATTCTCCATGGTACAGATATATTTCTGAGATTCTGGGGCATTTCAATAATTCCCTGGTTGTGAATTTCAGAGTAGTTCTTCAGACTTAAAATTTCATTGGTCTTAGTAAAATGCCATAGTACCTTTGACCTATTAGAAATTGGCAAAGAAAGGGAGGAATCAATTTTTTGACACACTGAAACTTCTCAAATCCTTTGAATATTCTTTCTATTCTTCAGTGAGTAGAAGAGTATGTTTTATAATTTTAATATGTAAAACTTGGAACTCTATTCAAAGTTATCATTGAAGAAAACTTGTGGAGTTATATTTCTTTGCCAAATTAATTTATTTTTATGTTGTTTTCTGCTTTTATCATACAATGGTTTTAAAATCCAGAAATTAAAGAGATTACTAGATTTTATACTACCTAAGTCTGAGTACTAGGTTATACATTCTAAATGTTGGTCTTTATTTCCTGTTTTATGATTCTGTGTCTTCTATATTCTCTGAATATGTGAAGGGATTTGAAGTGGCCTCTAATCAAACAAATACTGTGAAATCACTGGGTATCAACTTATTTGGTTATAGAACATGAGATTCTAACTCTGTTTCTAACTGACAATTCTTGAAATGTTCATTTTTTTTATTTTAATCACATAGTATTTATTTTATGTGTGTTGTGGGGCTGCAGATGCCGTAGCATGTAAACATAGGCAAGAAGACAACATTCAGCAGTCGGTTCTCTCTTTTAATCATGTGGGTACCATGTAGCTGCCAGTAGCTATGGGTTACTGGGTTCCTGAAAGGAAAGATAGGGTTGGATGGGAAAGGTGGCAAAAGAAATAACGAGCCAAGACAAAGTTCTCTGATCAAGGCCCAACATTTATTTATGAATCTGAAAGCCTATAGCATTCTACAATTAGGCATACTCATGCCTAGGTGAGATGAAAGGATCCACTTATTGGCATATGGCATGATCCTGATCAGGTATTTAAAGAGAGCATGTTTGTTTGTTTGTTTTTTCCACAGAATGCTACAGAAGCTTGCTAACTGCCAGAGTGACTGGTGTGACATACTCACACAAAAGGAGAATGCTGACCTGTGATCTTGCTGAGTGCCCTGACAATGTGGCCTGAAAGTTATGTGGGGTATATGTTCTTGATCCACATTTGCTTGAGTATGTTCCAGATTAGACAAGCTAAACTGCCTTGCTTCAAGCTTTTAGACCTTGCAGCAAAGAGAACATAGAGATTGTGGAAACTGATTTAGGAAAATGAATCAAGAGAAAGATTTATAATAAATATACCAATCCCTGGCAAACATGGAGGTGGAAGCTCACGGTCAGCTTTTAGATGGAACACAGGATTCCCAAGGAAGAAGTAGCTAGAGAAAGTACCCAAGGAGTTAAAGGGGTCTTCAACCCTATAGGTGGAAGAATAACCATGAACTAACTAGTACCCCCTGGGCTCGTGTCTCTAGCTGCATATATAGAAGAGGATGGCCTAGTTGGCCATCAGTGGGAAGAGAGGCCCCTTGGTTATGCAGACTTTATATGCCCCAATACAGGGGAACGCCGGGGCCAGGGGGTGGNTTTTTTTTTTTTCTGTTGATTTTCAAAGCCACCTCCCCCACACCAGGAGGCAAGACTTGGGTCTGATTCGTGCTAATTTGCAACTGAATTGAGTGCCTGGGACATCCCCATAGACAACTTTAATCTTGTTGCTCTCAGCTTTTGAGCTTTTGACTTTGTATTTCAAGCAGGTCCGTTTACCTCCATGCAGGCTCACCTTCAGTGAAGCTCAGATGGCAGTTATTCATCACTATGAAGAGATTCACTGAGTGCATATTATGGCTCTGGTCTGAATAGGAAAAAGGTGTGCAATGAAGGCCTGTAGCCAAAGATGGGCCACTGGCCTATGACTCATTTTCAACCTAGGACATAAGTATGAGCCAAGAGGAAATATTTGTTCATAATAAATGCTAAAAAGCCATGTTTTGCAAATCAATACAAACAAGCTGCATGTGACCTCCAGGACGGGTCAGAAAACAGTCCAATAGATACAGTCCTAAGACATGCATAGCTACCAGGCACCATAATTCCTAGGCAGGGCCATGGAGCATAAGTAAATTTTTATGCCTCCATCTAGCTGATTTTTAATAAATAAAAAGGGAGGAATTGTGCCTTCCCCCCAGCCTTGAGCAGGCTAGCTCAGACCTGGCTTGCCATTGTTGCTAGCTCACCTAGGGTGGAGTCTTCCAACCTAGGTAAAGACTTTTGTCTGCCATAACAGCAGCTTCCTGTGAGAAGCTACCTGCTGAGCAGCTGAGCTTGTTTTCCTGACAGATCCTAACAAAGCAACCTTGAGATCCTGGCATGGTGGAGGGTAGCTTCCCCCTCTTAATAAGTTCAGATTCATAAGTAAACATTGGGCCTTAATCACAGAACTTTGTCTTGGCTCATTTTTTCTCTTGCCACCTTTCCCATCCAACTCTACCTTTCTTTTCAGGAACCCAATATCCTGTGGCCGCTGGTAGCTACAGTCCCAGGATCCTTTGCCCATTGAACCAGCTCACCAACCTCTAAAACTCTCAGTTAATGGCTTTTATATGGCCAAGCTGCTCTAATTTCCTACGGAGACATACATATAGCAAGGGATTAAATATGGGATCTTGTTGGCAAGCAAGAAGCCATAGAGTTCCTTAGACTGACAGTCCATGAGAAACTCATTCTGTCAACAATCAATTAGTGTACAAGCAGATTCTCTCAGTCAAATTTTCAGAATAGATCTTAATCCTGGATATGTTCTAGTGATAGAATCTGTAGCAATTAATCAAAAAAAAAAAGTTCAAAATTTCCTACCTTTAAAATACATGACAAAATTTACATTCACCTGTGTTATATATTTCAAATCCTAAATGTATTATGAAGCAAAATATGTTGCAAGATGAAGTACTTGAGAATGTAGGCTATCTGGTAGCTAATCCATGTAATATTTCAATTAGGTTTCAAAGACATGGTCTCTTTTGTTATTTTTAGAAATCATATCAGTTTATATTATGTAAATTATCTTTTAGAATGACCTGCTCTAACTTCTCATTTCTGTTCTCACACTCTTTTGATTGTATCACTGAATCACTTGTCAGTGAGGTCTGTCTTTTCTTCCTTCCTTCATTTTTATCCTCCCTTTTTTCCTTCCTTTTTTCCTTCCTTCCTTCCTTCCTTCCTTTTTTCCTCCCTTCTTTTTTTCCTTCCTTCTTTTTTTCCTTTCTTCCTTCCTTTCTTTCTTCCTTCCTTCCTTCCTTCCTTCCTTCCTTCCTTCCTTCCTTCCTTCCTCTAAATAAAATTGTGAGAAAACATTTTCTGAATGTAATGGCTAGGCATCATTTACCTCTCTCCTTTACTCCACCTGCAGTTCATACTGGGGAAATAAATGAATTCAGAGCATTTCTTAGGAGATTATTGAAAGGAGAGTAGGTGGGTGATTCATGCTGCAGTAAGGCAAAGTCTCTGACCAGCCTGATGAATTAATTCCCCATAGTCATATAGATAGAAACCTCTTCCCTTAGTGTCCCACAATATAGTATTTAGTCTCTCCTTGAAACCCCAATGCTGCTTAGTGCAGAGTTGCATGCACTTGGCTAGTAAAAAAGAAGTTGTAAAGCATAAGAGTAACTCTAATGGCCTTCCCCAATGTCTATCCCTCTAAAGAAATTACAGCAGTCAACAAGTCAAGTTGTGATGAACATTTGCAAGTCAACAAAATGGTACTCATGAATGTGGTTGTTCTGTGTAGAGGATGGAACCACATGATGTTTTCTTGTATAGCCTCAGTCATGTCTCAAACTCAAACCCTCATGCTTTACACACATAAAAGCTAGGATTTTAGGGGTGCCTAACTATGCCTCTATACCTGCTGAAAGTGAACTTACCACTTCCTTATTTCCTTCTGGATTTTCTACTTTTCATCTTGCCTTCCCTCCAACATGAACTATACTTACATACATACATACATACATACATACATACATACATACATACATGTATAGAGTCCTTGAAACATCAACGGAATTGATGTAAAAGCTATAGCTCTTATTTTAGGGGGATTAAGAGATACTTAATTCTTGAGTTAATAAAGTCACTATGGTCTGGAAACACAGATTTTTGTTACCCCAAATTTTGTCTTCCAACATGGAGGCAGTTTTATGAAGTTTCTATAGTTTTACAGAACAAAGAAAGTCACACAATCCAAGGCAAGTTTAAAATATTTTGGTGGCTTTATCAGAGAGGCATGAACAGTGAAATTGGAGTTTTCTTACAGGTCTAAGACTCTATCTAGTGATAGTCTTTGCTTTTAATTAATGGAAGGCAGTGGTCTGCTAAGTTAATGGGTTCTAGAAGGTTTTTATCTATTAAGTCACAAGATGTTAGTTCTGACACAGAGGTGAGCAAGAAATGGCTGTTCCAGAGGGCTCAAACAAGCCCAAGATAAATTAGTTTCTACATCTGCAACATTCCAATCTCTCTCCACAGTACTGATATACTAATCATATAATCACTATCTTCATACATACACTATTTTCAATTTTTTCTTCACAGTAGCACATATACAATAATTTAGTCAAAAAGGGCTATATTAACTCTTTCAATTGAGAAACCTGAAGAGCTGTGCTGGAGTTAAACCCACTTATTTCCCAAGGCTTATACTCATTCTTCGGGCTTCCTTGTGTCCTCTACTCCTTACGTGGTTTTGTCTTTATTGTAAGTGACCCCAGCCTAGAGAACTTTTGTTTTACTCTTTTTTTATCCCTCACAATTTCAACTTCTCCTTCAGTGCCTTCTGATGTGAATCCATCTATACAGTTTAAGTATTTAGAACTAAGCATCTCTTCCTTTATAATATTAAGCATGTCTCTGAAGAACTTACCTTTTCTTCCCCGAGGTTCACTGTGTGAGCCCCTTTGGCAAATCATATTATCTAGGTTGATATTCTCAATGGTTGTGCTAAGCAATGCTTTGAATCTTGAACTGCAAGATTGATGCCACAACATAATCACCTTTCCATTGAAATAATTTTGTGAGAAAAGCATTCAAAACAAATTTGAAAATATCTAATGCCCTTAAATAACACATTTTACTTAGAAGTTAAAACCAACCTAGCATAAGGCAGGAAAATAGAAGGAATACTTTAGTAAACTGGGGCTCTACTTGATTTAGAGAATCAACTCTAAATCTCTGGGTTACAAACCCTTTGGGAGTCAATTGACATGCTATAACCTGATATAGGAGTTGTTCAACACCACCAGAAACACATATGCTTACATTATAATTAATAACAGCAGCAAAATTGCAATTATAATATAATAATGAAAATACTTTTATGATTGAGGGTCACCACTACAGGAAGAACTCTATTAAAGGTTCACAGCATTTGAAAGGTTAAGAACCACTAATTTATACAATGTAAATATATGCTATTCCTAGAATTCACCTAACAGCTTGCTCCTTTATTTGCACATACTATGAATGGGAACTCCTCTCTGAACATAGCTCTTAGCAACCTCTGATATAAGATAATATCAGGCTGAATTTACCTACTAAACTACAGAAATAATTTACTCTACTGTAATAGTGTCTTTTCCTGGTACTGTATTAAGAAACTCTGACAAATGTAAACAAAAGAACAAAGAGTTTTCTTAAGTCTGTATTTCAAGGTCACAGTCCATCATTGGAGAGAAGGCAATGTGACAGAAACTTGAATGACCTGTCATAAAATGTCTACTGTCAAGAGCAGATTATAACGAATTTATTTGTGAATGCCAGTGTTCATCTCACTTTCTATATTTACACAGTATTGGTCCTGCCCACAATGAAGACACAGCTTCTCTCATGTACACTAAAGAAAAACTATGATCGCAGGTGAACTTTTAAACAGAATCCTTCTCATTTTAAACATCTTCTGACTAGACATAATTAGACACACATATCATTAAAAATAAGAAGCTTTGTAGGAAATGATATTCTCAGTAGAGAAATGTTTTAATGTTTAGCTCAAAATAGAGAAAAATCCAAAACTATAGCCCTAGTACCAAGTACTTCTCTTGAACCTCAAAAAGGGAAAGATTTAAGCAATAATTGTGACCCTTAAGGCATCATATTATTTTCTTGCTATGCCTGTTGATCCTTTTCTTGATTTGTTTTAACTAAAGTTTCTTTGCTAATTTTGAAAGTTTTAGTGATCTCTTATTTCACGTATATTCATAGGTGCACAGGAACCTAGAAATACCTTATAACCAGTAAATAAGAACCAACCAACCAAACAAACAAACAAACAAAAAAAAAACCCACTCCCAATGTAGTCTAACTTTCTATTCCATATCTCCAGAGTCTCATGCCTTTGTAACTTGTGTTTCTAGCCCTAGGATACTATTTTCTTACTATGCCTATCTCCTAAGAAAATTCAAATGTTATAGAGATCTTATTACAAAATAAAATAACTCTTGTTCTCTCTTCTTTCTCAAAAGCTGCCTTGTTCTTGTCTCCAGCTAATCCTGATTTAAGAAGAATCTGACAGCCTCCTGGGCAGACTCATATATCAAAATACTCCATGTAACTAGACTACCATGAAAGATTCTATACCGACTAAAAATGAACTTATTATATGGAATAAAACCTACACATTTTGACTATGAGAACAAGTACACAAACATATGCAGAGGCAGAATAAAAAGATTAATTAAATCCAAATTTCTTCTGCACTACAGCATATTTGGGAAGTTTAAAGAGTATGCATGTCATACCAAGAACAGTTAATGCATACTCTAAGGATGCAGAGGTCCCTGTCGATGTTTGCATCATTCATTTGAAACACATCTTACTATAGCAATTCTTTCTCCGGCTAGTTTGTATCACTCTATCAGTTGCCTCAATTCTTGCCAAAAGCTTATTCATAACAGACAAAACAACTGTCTCCCTTCCTCCTCTTGCAGAATAGTTGTCTCTGCTCTTGCATTCAGTATCTCAATCATCATGTCAATTGTAACAGTTTTTCTGAGACATTCAAGATGACTTTTGTTGTTGTTGTTGTTGTTCTCAGCTGTCCCCCTACCTGGGAACAAGCATTTTGTGTAACCTTTATAAATCTTTTAAGTATAATGCACTCATGTGATTATCCATTTGAGACTGAACCTCCCACTGACCTTTGCCTCGATCACAGTGTTGTTTATGGTC
Organism: Mus minutoides; assembly: GCA_902729485.2. NCBI lineage: Eukaryota > Metazoa > Chordata > Mammalia > Rodentia > Muridae > Mus > Mus minutoides. Next base: position 203,805 of record LR750667.1, read on the forward strand.
TCATCTTGTTCTTCCCTACATGCCATCTTTACTTGTGATTTGTGGACTCAGGTCACACAATACGTGACTGACAAATGAATGGCCATGCCACGAGCTTCTAGTCCTGTACCTGAAAACAAACAGTGAAAGAGACAGGAGCGTTACATCAGTTGCCCAAGGGCACACTGTTAGGCAACTTTCATTTACTTGAAGAGGAAAAACTAATCAATAGTTCTGTCTTTCAGATAAATTAAGCACACCTGGGTCATTTTCATATCTAGAGTGGAAATCTACAGTGCTGATCCCCTAAAATAAAAACAAGCTTCACTCATCATATATATGTCTTAATAGAAATGAGTTAACACGTCTATCAATCATTACAGGCATTGGAAATAGCTTTGCTGCTATGACAGCTTATTTGACATAAACTCCCCTTATCTTTTGAAGGGAATGTTGTACATACCAGTTGTTCTGGTTGCATCACTGCCCAGGAGTAGTAATTTGACGCAGAGTGATGAAGAGGCAAAGCAAAATGAGTGTTGGTCAGAGAGAAGCTTTGGTCGAACTACTCTTTAACTCCATCCACCCCTTGCCTTTTCCTTGTTGAATTCAATGGTTGCATCTCTTCCTTGAAGAAGAAAGGGGAATAAAAGTTCTCACTTGTGTGGATAAAAGGCTGTGCTTACAGAAGTCAATCCAGTTGTGCACAGTGGAGTTGGCTATAAGATCAAGAGCAATGTACTCTGTCTACACAAACATCTTACAGATGCTGCCTTTGGCAATGTTGGCTAATTTTCTTTGCTTGTTTGTTTAAAAAAAACTGATACAGAATTAAAGATATACAGCTGATATAGAAGTTTTTCTTATGAAATAATACCAATAAGTAGTTTTAAACAAATTCTCTTGAAAGCAATGTGAGAGAGAAATTATATGTTCACAAGAGAAGCCAGGTGGTGTAGAATTCATCAGCAGAATCCCAGGTCTCAGAGATTATGACAATATTTTTATATGAGACTGATGCACCACCTACTTTGCTAACAAGGAACCTGACAACATCTTTTTTATAAAACATCACCACAGAATACTGTTTAAAAGGACAGACTTAGCTGGGCATTGGTGGTGCACGCCTTTAATTCCCGTACTTGGGGGGCAGAGGGAGGCAGATTTCTGAGTTTGAGGCCAGCCAGGCCAGCCAGTGCTATACAGAGAAACCCTGTCTCATAAAAAGCAAAAGCAAAAACAAAAACAAAAACAAAACAAAAACAGAAAACAGGACATACTTCTGAGCCAAGGATATCTGCTAATTAATTTGCAGTTTAATAAGTGAGTATGTTGCATATAAGTGAGGAGGACATAGCAACATTATTAAATATAGTCACTTATTGCTTCTGTACTATACACAATTATGGGTCCAAATGTAATTTCCCTGCTTTGTTATTGATGTATGTTGGCTAAAATCACTATCCTCTCAACACTTTCTACACAAATGGTACAAATGTCAAAGGTCTAATTCAAGATTTCTGTGACTAGATTACCTTTTATATATCTTACCAAAACCTAAGGACCCAAATGATTATATATATTTTTTTTTGTTTAAAATATGAGTATCTAAATATCAGGTCAACTATATCTGAATCTATTAAATTCATGAGAACAAGGATATTGTTGGATTAAGAAAGAAGCTTAAGTAACACTATTCCTAAGGATTTCCACAGGACACTATCTGCAGCATCAGCACAGAAAAAGCAAATATTGTCCTGACTATAGACCTCCTTCTCTGTTATATTTTATTTCTTAATTGATTAGAAACCTAAACAAGACAATAAAGCTTAAATAAAATATTTTTCTACTTACATCAAGCATTCTCAGATATGACTTCTCTAAATCCTGTAAAATTATATAGCTGAGTGCAATCAACAGGGCAGAAATAATATTATTGTGATCATTTGCTGACATGGTTGCTATTTATTGATTCAATCTGCATGGTTACTTTGTTATTCTTAGATCTTATGCTCAGGGCTGGGTTATAAAAATAAGAAATGCATAAAAAAAAAACTTTCATGGACAAAATGTGATCTAAGAATGCAATTCAGTTGGTAGAGTGTTTGCCTAGCACCCACAAAGTCCTGACTCCAATCTCCAGTATCACATGAATTAGACAGAGCAGTATGCAAATGTAGCTTTAGAAATTAGGGTGAAAAAGTAGGAAGATTAAAGTAGATGGTCATGGATACAAGAAATTTTATACATATAAAATATTCAATGAAGAAGATAAATATAAAACCACCAAGAATGATTTGCACAGTGACAGCAGTAAGCACTGTGAAAGCTATCTGTTATGAGAATCACCAATATTCACTTCTAACTATCTGACATTCACATTACTTAGATGTGCTTAGCTCCTTGGATTGTTACAGGACCAGTGATATGCTTCTCTCTTGGTACTATGGCTAGAAATGAAGCAATACTTTTAAGTTTAATTGAAGCATAATTGATACATAGTAACTGTAAAGGTTTAGTGTTTATAGTTTGGTAAATTTGAATATGAACTACATCATTCAGTTATAACAGCAACACAATAACAGTGTCAAACACATCTACCCTTCCCAAATAAGAAAAGATAATGAAAGACTCATTCTCTTCATGTATTTTAAAATGCACAAAACTGTACTTTCAGGGACAGCCACTTTCTCATATGGTGAGGTTCTAGAATTTGTTTGCCTTGTAAAACAGAAGCATGAAAATTAATTTCTCACTTTTCTCTTCCACAGATCCTGAAAACTATATTTCTACTTTACTTTTACAATTTTGATTATGCAATATACCTCATATCAATTTAAACATGTATTATTTTTCCTTTCACCAAAATAGCTAATATCACTTAGCATATTAATATTAGCTTGTATATTGTTATCCATATAATTGCAATTGGGTAGGCTTGCTTATTTATATCATTAACACACACAAATGCACAAACACATAGACACAAATCCAGACAAACACATAGATATACATTCACTCACTTAATATATCTGTTCATTTACTTATAGACACAGATATTTTGTTCACTTTGCATAATATAACTTCAGAGAATCCATGGAAAATAATTTTATTAACCATCCAATTTAAAAATGTAATTATATTTCTATATGATGATATGATTTCTTGGTATACAATGAAAAGTATAAAGCAATCCATTTGTTTAGCAAGGGTACAATGAAAGGAAACTAAAAATGCTAAATGTGAGTGAGCTGTAGGTATCCATCTACCTGCTAAATTCAAATGCTGGCCTTGGGATGATACCAGAAAATCCTAGAACATTCCTAGAGTCCATTCCTTCACTTGGAATATATATTTAATAACAGCACTTGGACTGAATTCAAAAGTAAATTTATTACAATGCATTTGAAGATCTCAAAGGGATGCCTGCCTTACCCATACTATCATATGCAAAAGTATATATAAGATCAAGACGAAAGCCTAACATGAGAAAAATGGAAAGACAAAATATTCTCACTTGAATCTAGAATATAGCGTGTATGTGCACAACTTGTTTGCCTAATATACAGGGATCACTTATTGTTTTGGCATGTGAGCTGATGTAGCTACAAAGTCTTCAGCATGGGAAATGAACAGGAGGTAATCTTATACAGGTCTGTCAAAGTAAATAGGCTTTGCCCAGGACTCAAGAGACTGAGCTCAATAGCCTGCTCAACTATGTTTAATAGAGCATAGAATCCTTGAGGTTTCAGGCACATTCATTTATATCTATGCTTTCACTTCTTGTGAATATGTAATGTATAGAACAGTCCACCATTGGGTTCTGATTTTGAAATTATTCACAGTTTTATGTATTTTGTAAAAGTCTAACCAACCTGAATAGTACATCTGAAGCAGAGGTAAAACTTTGCAATGGATATATTAATTTAATTTTTAACATTATATATTCTTTTAACTCATAACAGATTCAAAGATAACAATATAAAATGATTTCTATCTACAGTTTCATTTAACTTGCTGGCTTTGTATTAAGCCTGCAACAGAATGAAGTACTTTTTAATTTTTTTCTATAATAATATTAAGGAATACTTTGCAAAGTCTTAAAATAACCTTGAGTGAATGAAGTCAAGCGGCTTAGTATTCCACCACATTACCATCATTCTTCTCCCATTTATATAACCTATCACAGTCACAAAGATGATGGGTAAGGGAGAACTACTTGGGAAAAATAATGAATACCTCTAAAAATATGAATGCAACCTAAAACTCTCAATCACATCCATTTTCTACTCTTTCTCATTTTTTTTCTAATTGATAACTCCTCTTGCTAATAATCAATTATTTCTGTATAGTTTGTCATTTGGGTGGCATTATTCTTGTTCCACTCACATATAAGCAGTCATGAAAAACACACCAATAAGATTTTCCAATGTCAAATGGTTTTATACTAAAAATATACATCTAAGTAATATTATGAGGCAGGGAAGAAGATAGACTTTTTGCCTATGTTTACCTCTTCTTCAGTTCTTCTAAGACCAATATCGCAGGTTTATCACAGCATCTGTAGTAGGCCACATGCTTCAGCTTCCCTTCTACCCATGCCTCCTTCTCCACTGGATAACACACCTCTTTTCCTATAACCATCCTTCCTCCCACTCATTGCTTTATCCTAGCAACCAACCCCAGCAAGCAGCCTCTAGGAATCCACAGACCATTCCAGAGAAGCTAACTGTATATCTTCACCTATCCCTCTGCTCCTCAACATTCAACCTCAAAGTCTCCTACTCAGCTCTGTAACAGGCCCTGTTCTTTGGCCTCTGTTCCTCTCTACCACCATCTCCAGGACAGTCACACATATCTTCCACACCAAACATCCCTCCCTTTACTCATTGCTTTCTCTAAGAACCCACATCCCAGGACGCATCCTACATAGGCCCCCATGGCCACATAGGTCAGCAAAGAAGGTAAGTTAACTACAAATTTCATCTCACTCTTGATTTTTCCAATAAAATCTGTCTTTTTAATCCTCACCTTTGTGCAGAAATTTTCCTACTTCCCCTCACTACTCTCTGCTACCATTCACAAGAGACTAATTAGATCCTTGTGGAATATCCTAATTTTGTCCCTCCAATGGAAACTCCTTCCCTAGCTATTCTCATTCTGAATTGTCAAATGTCAATACCTAGAAACACATTGTAACTGGAAATCCCGGTGCTCATAGCTATCATGATGCTAGGAGATTTTTTTATTTTTTTTAATTCAGGCAACACACAGCCATCAAACTCTCCTAAGAACTAGAAAGGGCAACAGAAATCTAGAAAAAAGTCACCCTTGCTCAACAAACAAAAGGCCAGGTACCCGCCACTAGAAATACAAGGTTTCCAAACCTCCAAACCTCCAAACCCAGTATAAAAAGATAATCATTAAGACCCAGGAAAATAAAAACAATCTCCACTAGAGCCTTGCAACCCTACTACAGCAGACCCTGAATATTGCAATATAGCTGAATAAAAAGGTAAAATACTGTTAAAAATGCATGTATGAATACAAAAAAAATCTTTTAAAGAGAAAATAAGTAATTTCCTTAAAGGAATCTAGGAAAATACAGTGAAAGGAAATGAACGAAACTAGTCAATAGCTGCAATAGAATTTAGTAAGGAAAACCCAAACTGAGGGTAATCTGGAAATGAAAAATTTAGAAACTCAAACTCAAAGGGGCAAGATTCACCAACAGACTATAAGAGATAGAGGAGAGAATTTCAAGCATTAAAAACATGAGAGAAGAAATTGATACTTTGGTTTAAAAATGTTAAATATTAAAAAATTAAAATAAAATAAAAAAGTGAAATAAAGAATTCAGGGATAAAATGAAAAGATCAAATCTAAAAATGATAAGAAAAGAGAAAAAACATCAAAGTATAGGATATGTTTTCAAATATCATAGAGAAAAATTCCCAAACCTGGAGAAGGAGATGCCAATCAAGGTACACACGTATACAGAACAGAACACAGAATACAGAAGACCAAAATAAGAAAATCCCCTTGCCACATCCTAATCAAAATACTGAATGTACATAAAGAAATTAATATTGTAAGCTGCTGTGGAAAAAGAATACATATCATATCAAGACAGCCCTCTTATCACATCTCCTAACTATTCACTGGAGACTATAAAAGCCTGAAGGGCCTGGACACATCTTCCACAGAATCTAAAAGAACACAGATGCGAGCCCATACTACAAAATGTTTGAGTGAAAAACTTGGAGAAAATAAGATATACCATGATAAACCAACTTTAAGCAATATCTATCTATAAATCCAGCCCTACAGAAGAGCTAGAAGGAAAATTCCAAGCTAGAATGTTAACCACGCCCAAGAGTACACAAGGATTATATAATCCCAGAACAACACATTAAATGAGGGACCACACTCACACACACACACACAGTCAGACACACACACACACACACACACACACAGTCACACACACACACACACACACACACACACACACACACACACACACACAATGAAATAACTGGAATCAACAAGCACTGATCCTTGATGTCTCCCAACATCAATTCTCAAAACCAAATTCCCAGTAAGATACACATGAACAGAATGGAGAATGGACAGAAATGAAGTGTCCATCCTTCTGCTGCATCCAAAAGCAACACGTTACAATCAAGGATAAATATCCCCTCAGGGTTTAAGTATGGATAAAGATATCCCATATAAAGAAAAATTTAAAGAAAAATAAAACTTGTTTGGCCATTTCAATATCTGACAAAATAGACCTCATATCAAAGCTATTCAAAAGAGATAGAGGAAACTACATACAAATTGGTCAGCACAGTTTGAACCCAAAGCAAGACATTGCTCGGAAACCCTCTCTATGTGGAAAAGCCAAAACCGGACAAAAGACAGTGGAAAGGATCATGTTTCAATCAACCCCGACAATTTTCTTTGCCACTTACCCAGTCTAAGTCATCTCCCAAAAGAGGATTTTTCAGGGAAGAAACAGATCATTTAATAAAAACAAAACAAAACAAAAACAAACAACAACAACAACAAAAAAAAACCCTTCTAGGCATGAGAATTAGTAAACTTATTAGCTCACATTGAGGGGCTGGATATCAAGGTATGGGCTCAGATCTATTTTCATTGGTTTCCAGAAGACCAAATCCTAGGTGGTGGCAGAGTGGCCACTATGGGCAAACTCTTGAGAATGATGGATGAAGCGCAGAGCTTATGGGAGAAAAGGGGCAAGGCATCACAGGTAGGAGGATGTCCACTCACTAGCCTGATGGGGAACTCTGCCCGGCTGTCTTCCTTGTTCCCCTTTGTGCTGTTCCAGAGACATCAGCCAAGCCTGTCTTACCCACCAGTGGCTGGAAAGCTTTAGAAGGTAAAGATGATCCGGCCAAATGAGAAGACAAGTTTGTGGACCTAGGGGATGTATGACCTGTCTCCTCGGGGACTGTGAAAGAGGCATACTGTACGGTGGGATAGTTGTTCCCTGAACTGATGTCACGGTGTTAGCCCAGGGCTGTGAAGGAGAGAGCAGGAGCTTCTCTCTTCTGGGAAGAGAGCTGGTTCTCCTTTTCTTCCACAGTTCTGGAGGACAAGGCAATAAAAGCCATGCCTCTAGTGTACATAGGAAGGAGTTCCTCTTTGACCTGTCATAGGATGGGGTCATCTTCTGACATCTGTATTATATGTACACAAATGGTCAAGTTGTTGTGAGAGCTTCCTCCTGTTTTTCCTGTGCCAAGATAATCATGTAGCCATTTTGAACAAGAGCAAGGGCGGCTTGATGTGGCATCTGTAAGTGGAGAGACAGAGGTATTAAGAGATGTGCTTTGACTTATTCCAAGATATGCATATGTATACACACATGCAAGCACACACGCACACACACAGGCACGCACCATAGAAAAGTTGGCCAATTCTGCTGTTGTCCCCATCCTAACGTTCAGTCACTTTTTCCTGCACTGTAACAAGGCACAGGGTGGGAGCAGCCACCTTCCATTTTCCTTTGCTGTCATTCCCACTTTACCTTTTTCTGCTCCATGCAGTTCTGCGAGTCCACCTCAGCGCACATTGTTCCAGGGTCTTGCTGTTGTGACCAGTTGATTAAATGAGGAAGTCCTCTGTCTTCCACAGGGGAGCTCATTCCTTAGAACTCTCACTGTGGACCTCACTTGGTCTTCTGCTCACATACCAAGGCTCACTGCTCCTGAGCTGTGTCTCTCTGCAACCCCACACAGCTTTCCCCTTTACCATCACAGATGCTGGGGCAGGCGGGCCAATTCGAATGTAGCTTTCACCGGCAGAAATAATTATCATGGGATGCCTCAGTGATTTAAAAAGCCAAAGAAGAAACTCAGCTCCCTAGTCACCTTGGGTCTGCTACTTTAATGTATTTCTTTAATGTCTGAAGCTGTGTAAGGCTCAGTCCTATTATTCTCAACAGAGTCCTGTCCAGGCCCATAAAAGTTGTGGAGAGGGGAGAGCAAGGGACCTCACTGAGACTACCTCAAGTATTTGCCGTTTATCTACATTTGCTGTTCATGGGCAGTAAGGCGGTCTGAAACTTCGCAGAGTCCTGATTGCACTGAATCATCTTTCATACATAATGATCATTATTTTCTTGTCTCCCTCCATAATAACGCACAAACTGGTTGGTGTGTTGACACCGCCTGTTGAGGGCAGGTCAGGATTTGTGTTTCTAGGGCCAAATGCACTCAGTCTTGGTTGCCTTAAGAGTCATTCAGGCCAGGTCCACGATTGGCTTGCAATAGGAATTTAGAACACACCAGTTCCTTAGCTACCTTTAATTGTATCAGGCTCTCTAAATTATCACTAACCACCATGCCCTCAACCTCTGTTTATCATGTCCTCAGTGGAGAGAACGATTTTTGTACCATACTATAACGTGAATATATATATATATATATATATATATATATATATATATATATATATATAAAAGTAAATATATATATATATATATATATATATATATATATATATATATAAATATAAAACCTCTGCAGCCTTAGTGACTTTCTTTCTAAAAAAAAAAAAAAAAAAAAAAAATAGAAAAGTATGGTTTAAGGCCATGACCCTTGTTATACCAGTTGAATGCGAAATATTTTTTTAAATCACAATATAAAATGTAAGCAAGCTGTTGCAACCTGTGCAGTTATGAAAATTTATGAATTTATATTTAAAGCCAGATTTCTATAACTTGTATTTGTGTCAGAACATCCCGTGGGTTTATATATTGAGTATTTTTATTCTAGATTGAGACATGGATTATGCTTATCATTAAAAAATAATATAAGACTATTTGTTTAAAACACACACACACACACACACACACACACACACAAGAGTTTATCCTGCCAAGGAGACACTTACTCAAATATTTCTATTTTCAAAATATCCAGCAACTTAAAATAACTCAGATTTCCATCAATGGGTAGAATAATTGCATACATGCACACATATACAAAATGCACCATATGTGTATGTGTGCGATTAAAATGTAATCTTAAAACTAACCAAACAAATCAATGAACTAGTATCATAACCACTCACTGATATATCACAATCATGTTGCATTTACAATGGAATATTTTATATTTTAGCATTGTTTTACAGTCACAATTACTTAATTCAAGTTGTCTTTTAATATCAGTGATCATATTTTCCTTATTTTCCTTTACTGCACATGAACACTGGGTTTTATAAAGACATTAATTCAAGTTCAACAGGATTTATTAAACATAGTCTACATCTGTACTTCAAGAGATATGAGGAGTCCAGGCTTTTGACACAGGGCTATCAAAGCATTGCATTTCAATTTTCCATGCATGGTTTTCCAGAAGCCATAATCTTGAGTAAAACAACTTCTTCATTCTTATCATTTAGAGACAAGAGGCTTGATTGAATAAAACTGAAACATCACTCAATTTATCACATTATAAATTGAGATCCAAGGCTCGTAGTTGCTCAATATTAAGATTCTGGTATGCCAGAGTTCTGTAAAAACATTTCATATACCTTCAAGTACATCATTATGTTGTCTACAGTAATTTTTTAAGCAGTAGATAGAATGTAAAGATTAAATAGGTCAAAAGAAGGAATGCTTCATGAGTGACATTAAAATGACTTTAAATTAGGATTTGATAGCATTATTAATTTTTTAAATGAGAATGTAAGTAGTTATGTCTTAATATAGTCAATCAAATATATATTTTGATATCTCTCCTGCTGCTGCACAGTGAGTGATGGAGTCTCTTTTGAGGGTAAGTATAACTCTCAGTAACTACTATAAGGGCCCTGTAAGTTTTTAAATATTGGTTGGAGTAAGAAAGCTGAAAGCTTACACTTGTCTGAAATGAATGAAGATATTATTATATCTCACTGGTCAATAATACATTAATCAAGACATACACATATCATAGCATGGACAGTGATTGCCCAGAACTTATTAATTTGATAGGAAAACCCCTAATCTGTAAAATGGTGACACTAAGGATAACTTTCATTCAAGACAACTTTATAAACTGAAAGTTTATAAACTAAAAGAAAGGCATACTTTACTCATACATCAAGTACAATGAGATACCAAGGCAAAACTTATTTCACAACTTTGAGGAATGCATGAAAAATCGTCCTCTCCTTTTATATGTTATGTACATGTATGATATGTACATCATGCTATGTGCAAAACTAAGGTTGATGCATTGTCTAGTTCTTGATTACTTTCTATTTTAATTTACCCACTGAACCCAGAGCACACTGTTTCAGATAGTCTGGCTAGACAAGCCATTGAGTTTTATATGAATTTGGAAAAATGAGATTTTTGATTATGACCCTGACCAGCCAATCGTTATGTCCTATAGATAAGACATTTTTCAACCTCATCTTGTCTTTTGTTGTATGGCATCCATATGGCATGGAGAGATTTTCCTTGTGTGTTGTTCTTCCACCAGATTGCTGTCATTTCCTTGTCATCTAAAGCTACATTGGTTCCAACTCTCTAAGGGGAGAGACCAGAGGAAGTTCTTCATAAGCTACTATGGTTCTAACTGTTTAAAAGGAGGCAGAAGAAGTTATTCATGAGCTACTTTGGTTCCAACTGTCTAAGGAGAGGCAGCAGAGAAAGGTCTTAATATGTGCTTCCAAGACACATATTACCTTAAAGAAATTATCTTTGAAATGTAAGTTTGATCTCCATCATGCATGTGTTTATCCAATTCTGCCTCTCAACCACATTTCAGAACTAACAAAATGGCAAAAATTTTACACTTGAAATTCAGAAGCTCATATAATTCAATAGTTTAGTTTGGTACACATATTAAGATATATTGTGTATTATGTCTGTATTTTTAAAAATGAGATTTTTCACAGGAGGGAGAATCATAACCTGCTTTAACATGATTCTCACATGAATCCATCTTAAGTGTTTCTTTCTTATATCTTCATTTCTAGCACTTTCCTTCAAGGATATCATACGATTTACCTCATGTTGGATAAAAGAAAAGATTTAGACAGTTTTCAAAATCTGTCTTCGCTGTGGAACATGTTGAATGCAACATCAGAACAGACATTTGTTCTATGGCAACAACATGAATCCATCTCCAAATTTATTTTCATTTAATTTATTTTTATTTCTCCTTTGTTGTAGGTTCTGTACCAAATGATAAACTTCCAAAGTCCTATGGAAGACATCTCTCAATAAAAATATGTTTAGGGGTGAAATAATGTTAGTATAAACTGCTACTTCTTTATAATTTAATTACCATTGTACATTAGAGTTTAAATTCATTCCTCAAAGCATTGTATGTTTGCTTACTTGGGAAGTCTAATCTTTGAACTTCATAAACCTAGAGCATTAAATTAATCATCTATGTATTTATTACACTCATCCTCTAAACAGGCACTTAACAGCAGTATGTAAGTATAGAATATGGAACCATAGATTCATGTTCATTATAAGTACACTTATTCATGAAAACAATTTATAAGCATGTGTTAATTAAAACTGCAATAGAACTATATTAACCATAGCATGAAAGGTAAATGGCAAGGGAAATGAGTGACACCTGTTAAGCTCTAATAGTAGTTAAGTGATTGCAGAAATGAACTTAATTTTAAGATGAGTGTGACTTCAGACAACAAGGAATTTAAGTGCTATTGAAGGAAGGCTCTGAATTAGCAGGACCAAATGAATTGACCAACTGAAGCAAAGCAATACTCTTGCTTCCCATCGAACCAGAACTGCTAACTCTTTAAACAGAAGAACTGCAAAATATACGCATTCTTATTGCAGTAATTAATTCAGATTCATGTCAAGCAGTGTGGTCCAGTAGAGAGTGCTGTATTTGAACATCCTTCAATTTCAATAGGAATCACTCAAGGCAATACTGCTGTATTTGTATTTGGAGGCCCCAGGTATGTTCATTAAAGACCTGTTTGCAAGATTTTATAAAAATCAAAAGAGCAAATCTCACAGTCAACAGGAAGACTTTAAAGGTAACATATCTATCCAGAGCAACGAGTCAGTGAAGGTATAAAGGCACAGTCCATATCTGAACCGACGTATAGATAAGAAAATGTTGGTCAGTCCCAAACCGTAGGAAAACATTCAACAGTCATGGTCAGGGTGTCCATGCAGACTCCTGCCAGAAGAAGCCACATGAACATGAGGGTTAACTGAATTGCAAATGGATCTTACAGAGAAGTGAAAGAATGAACACAACCAAAAGCTATGAAAGACAAGAACAGCAATGTATAAGTAACTCCAACAATCATTTGCAGATACCACAAATGATTCTAAGCTCTTTATAGACACCACCAAAACTGTTCCTCTTAGCTGTTCCATGAGAAATATAAGGAAAATATTCAGAATTTAGGTACTTGTGTATTGTTACCTTAACTATTTGAAGACGGAAAGTGAAAGTCTTACACTCCTCTTCATCTTACAAATCACACCAGGATAGCATTTGAAATGTAAATGAAGAAAATATCTAATAAAAATTTCTAATAATAAAAAAACAAATAACATTTTCTGAATTTTATATGGTCTTATACTGAAGGTAAAAATAAGTGATTAGCTTTGTTTAATAGACATTATAACTGGTAGAATTGGCATGTTACTTCCAAGCTAATAGCAAATAGGACATTCTAATTATATTCAAGAGATAAACCACAAATAAGCTCGTCATTTGAATTAATTGAGTGAGAATTCTTTGCTGGTGTACTCAGTAGCAGCCGAGGCAAATGTCCCTAATGTAATAGCGAAAAGACAGAGTGTAGTAAGAATAATGAGCAGTAATGCTCAGAACCAATATGGAGGTCTTTCAAACCATGATTATAGAAAGACGGAGAATCACATGTCCAGGTATGAGTTTCAGTTATAGTTATTCTTCCAGAATTTTAGAGTGTTTACTGATTATCATTCTCCCTTGACCTCTCTGAACTCCCAGGAACCCCACACAAGGTCACATCCAACATTTGTCTTATAATGTTGTTGTTGTTGTTGTTGATTCTATGGTTCATTGAGCTTAACAAGTACCATCTGTTTGACTATGGATTGAGAACAAATAATTGGAGCCTAGAAGATCTAGACAAGCATTGGTATTTGAAAACTATAATCTTATAATACTTGAGTCCCCTATTGATGTAATGTTTGGGTGTGTACTCAGATAGGCAGGTGAAATTAAATTTACTGATGCCGAAGAAGTAAATTTTACATTTCCATAGAAATGTGGTTTTGGGAAAAAGAAACCATCTGTTAAGGGAAGTAATAAATTATTATGAAATATCCTGTTCTTGGGACACTAACTAGAAATAAACTGAAGTTACTAGGAAATTTCCACAGAGTTTAGATTCTGAGAGTTATCTTTTGGGAACTCATTTTTTTAATAATAACTAAAACATTATGATATTTTCAATACTCTTTAAGAAATGAAGCTGAGCTATCTTTAAAATGTGGTGAAGAATAAGAGAAGCGTTTTATATTTTAAGTGACAGACTAAAAATTAGAAAAATGAAGATATATTTCAGGTGCTTTAAGCATCAGCCCCCTAAATTTTCCATGACCATAGGATAGTGAAGATGGAAAAAAAAAGAGCAAGAAGTAATGAATCAAGGAAGAATAGAATGAGGATGATTGATGAAGGTGATGAAGAAGATGATGGAGAAAATGATGATGATATTGGTGATGGCAGTGGTTGTACAAAAATGGGTGCAACAGGTCATGAAGCAGGCTAAGGAGACACATTGCACAGAGAAACCCAGGGTATTAAAAAGACTCAATGCACTCAGGTTTCTCCTCTGGCTTTGGGCAGGATTGAGATGTATCCTAGAAGATAGACTGCCCTCAATTTTTATGTTAATTTATTGTTGCTAGTTGGTATGGCTTTGAAAAAAAGTAATACAGGTTGGGGGTTTATATTGATAATAAAAGGAGAGAATTTTAAACCTTCTGACATTATTGCACATGCATATATGGGAATATTTGATTTCTTGTTTAATGATTAGAGGAAATAAACTGTTTGACCTTGAACTTTGACATATATCTCATGACCTATACTGTGATTTCAACGTACAATAAATGATTAGTTGGCCACAGAGTATACATTTGGAAGGTATGAGGATGACCCAAGTTCAATGCTCAATTATGACCCTAGAGATCGCTCAGTTTATTTTTTTCTAAAATTGGAGTAAAACAGTTGCTTCTATATGCTTCTGATATGAGGCCCTGGCAACAGATGCTGACAAACTTTTGGGTAGTGTCTTTTCCTAGTATGCACGGAAGGATTTTAGCAATGTAACCCTCTCTTACTACTATTCCCAGTTCTATTTCCTTTCTCATCCATTGCTTCATTTACTCCCCTTATGCTTTCAATGTGCACTGGAAATAGTTCATTATCATATTTTTATTCCTTTTTCTAATTTTACTCAAATCAAACATTGCATTTGTTTACACCTAAAATGATACATATCCCATTTCTTGGTTATCCCTCCACAAGCTTCCCATCCCACAACCTCCCTTTTCTCCCTCCCCTTTGCTTCTATGAGGGTGCTCCCTGAAACAGCTGCCCTCTCCCGCCCCACTCCTCCATCATCTCCCTACTCTGGGACATCAAACTCCAGAAGACCAAGGGCATCATCTCTTGCCATTGATGTCAGACAAGGCCATCCTTTGCTACTACCTATGTAATCACAGTACTTTATTGATTGTTTGGAAATTCCACATAGTGTGTCCTGATTGTACTCACTTCTCAGCTCTCTCACGTTCATCACCCAATATTTATGACTCCACCATCAGAAAAAAAAATCAATAAATGGTAATAAAATTTTTAAATTAAAAATAAAATAAAAAATAAACAAGTTTAACTTGTTTTATCTATTTACTCACAGGAGCAAAGTCAGGCTCCTATTGGTCTTCCTCTTAAGTAGAACTGAGTCTTTATCACCATCACCACCATAAACAACCCCCCCCCCCATCACCAGCATTACCACCATCACCACTACCAACACCACCAGCAACAACCCTGCCAGAGGCCATCAGTTTTGAAGAGATAGACTTCAGCATCCCTTTCATGCTATGGCTTCCTGTTTTGGTTGTTACTCTTCCCCCCACTCCACCCCCTCCAGGGTTAAAGATGACAAGTGAACAATGGAATTGGAATCCTTTGTGATTCTAACCAGTAGGAGCTAGAAACAGTGGGAATGGAAAAGGATTGGCAGGGAAGAAAAAGAACAATTATTGTTTTAACTCTTGTTCCCTGTAATTGCTCCTTATTGAAAGATTTGCTCTTTCTTTCATGAACATCTATTATACCATTTCATGAACATCTACTGTATCATTGCCATCACGATGTCTAGAACCCGTGATAAACAAACAAACAAACACCCTTAATTTACAGGAGCAAATTTGTTGCAGCCTTCCTTCAAGGTATATTCTGGGTAGACAGCTCCATTATTGAACTACTCAAGAATGTTGGAAGAGCAACTGATTTTGTGGCTACAGTTGGAGGAGCTCAGAGAAATCTCTGGCTATTGAGAAAATGATGTGGAAGCTCTTGTGCCTGGCAATCAAAGAATCAGTGCTCTCGGTGGGAAAATTTGGAGGTTCCATTAATTAGATTGAATGTAAGTGATTGGTTATCCAAATTATGCAGAAAAGGGAACCTGTGTTAAGTTTATAGGATGGGAGAAGTTTTATAAAGCGGGATTAAAATATGAATCATGAGACTAGCAATGGTGATTAAGGAAAGAAGCAGTGGTCATCTCAGGAAGGACTTAAATTATGGCTGGAGAAAGAAAAGGTGCATCCTGGTGGCTATACAAAGTCACATCACTTCTTAGATTAGAAGCATTGCTTCCTGAAGAAGGATGGATTATGAAAAAATATATTCTAAATTAATTGTAGTATATTATATTGGGACTGGGGATGTTAACTAAAGGGAAGTGAAGTTTGTGAAAGTAACATTAAATTAAATATGAAATATCATGAGTACTATAAACTATAAATTTGGAAGGAAACATAATGCTGAAGAATGAGATTAGAAAAAAGTGAGGATACTAGAGGATATAAAAATAAATGCAAGCAAGTTAAGGAGCATTAAATCAAGGTGCGAACATTTACCAAGAATCATGAACAGGAAGGGTGTTCAAAATAACAGTATACAGACAGGCACTCTATTCAGTATCTGTGAACCAATGATAAATATACGTTTATTTTAAAAATACTCATTGGATAGCTATCATACCCCACATAGAAAATTCAAGTTTCAGACACATGGGTTCAAAACTTCCCCTTTCTCTTCCTTGGTTTTTGTTTCCTTAAATGAAACCAGGATGAAACTTTTATTCATTTGCTCCCGGTTAGTGATAGTCTCAAGGTTTCAATGATCCTTATAAATATTGAGATCCTTCTCCAAGTTAAAGAGCTTAATTTAAGCAATCATGCATCACTTTCACCTCCGTTCAAGTGAGCTCTGAGTGAGCATTAACTTCTGAAATAATTCGCAATATTAAAAATATTGACCTCCCTTGGAAGACACAAAGATACTTTTGCAAACACCATCAAAATTTTCTCAAAAGTAGAATTTAGGGTAATTGGAAATGCTTTCACCGGGTATTTTATCACATTCACTTAAGTGGGGCTGGAATTCGGGTACAAATAACTCTGATCTTGCACTCTCCATGGTCCATAAAACTTCAGAGCAAAGAAGAAAGGAAATGGTCATTCATCAAGCTACCTAGGGGAAGGGGAGGATAGTGCCAAATTACTACTCCAGGATGCATTAATGCTGACACTTCAAACCGTGAACTTTTTAACTATGTTGCTATTCTTGCATTTAAAGGTCATTTTCATGTAATGACCTCAACTATGAAAAATAAATCTTAGCCCATGGATTTTATAGAGATAGAAGGAAGAAAAATTAATTCAAATGACTTTTGCTAAAATAAGTGCCTACTTTCTCTGTAACAGATGTGCTCCTCTGTGGGGTTGTTTTTTTTTTTTCTTTTTACATCATTTTTATTAAAGTGCTTGGATAAGTTTTCCCTAGATTTCTCAAATTGCCTTCTTTAAAGAATACCTTAAAATAATATACCAATATAGATCTCTTAAGAATTTTTAAAATTACTATTAATGGCATTGCCCCAATGTTTTTGTGACTTATTTTGAGAGATGTTCATTGGTAAAGTTGCATATGAAATAGTACTCCTAGCAAGACATTCTACATGTGAAAATGCTCATCTTCATATTTTGTAAGTAAAATTCACAATCGCAATAATAGTAATTATGAAAACAACATAAGTAAATTGCTGCAGTTATTCTTGACTGTGACAACCTGATTATATTATAATATGCCAACTATTATATAAGTCAAAAGAACTGTAAATGTAGCAATGAACTAAATCAGAATAAATAAATAAATAATAAATAGATAAATAAAAGAAGTAAATTTAGTAGGCATCCAAAATTCTTCAAATTGATGTGTGAATGGCTAAGGCTAAGAAAATATCCAAAGTGGTGGCAAAATTACTTAGTGAGCAAGGATAGCTGATTGTAAGCTGTCAGATGGGAATTCAATCCTCCAGTATCCACAGAGTGGTAAGAGATAATCACCTTCAGAAAGTAGCTTTCTGACATCAACGCATGTGCCTTGAAATGTTCTGTTCTGTGCCCTGCAAGTCATAAATAACCTTTAGAAATAGCAAGTGATTCTTTCTTGATAAACCAGGGCAACAAACACTGCGATTGAGAAACAACACTGGAATTCCCTTATGGGAAGGTCCATGTTTTTATGCTACTAAATTTAAACTCTAATTACATATAAAAATAGGTTAAATGACTGAATTAATTTGAATAATATAATGTAAAAGATTTTCTGATGCCAGAATTCAAGATAAAAAGTCTAATTTCCAGATTTTGTGCTCTAAAATGTGGGGTTTGCCTTCTAAAACTGTTTTCCCTCCCACTGTCTTTATAGCTGTACCTAAAGTAGGTCAATCAGGATCAGCATATCAACTTATGAACTGAGACTGAGGAACCAGCACAAGTCATTTGTTTTTGCATCTTTGACCAAGAGAATTATTAGCCTTAACTGAGTGTCAATTCCTGCTTCTGAACACTCTGGAATTCTCCATCCAGATATGTCCACCTTATAAACACAAAAATAGCAGTCAAGCCAGTGCTTTCTAAAGGGACTGGCATTGTGGTTAAAACGGAATCATATATTCAAACACCTCTATACTTTATTATTGAATGTAGATCATCAGTCATACACATTCTTCTTTACCAGCCCAAGCTCTATTAGCCCCTGACAACTGAAAGCTGACTTAACTCACCTTTCCACAAGGGAAACACTGGCTACACATAGTCCGCATTTTATTTTTTTTTAAATTCCATATGGAATCACTTTACTTATTGGCTAAAATTTATATGTGATTTCAGGAAACAAACAAAGAGAAAAATCTAGTTTGTGGATAGTCTTTTTGTCCTTTAATAAATCAGATCTGTGTCTTGTTTCCTGTCCTATTGTTTGGGATCCTGCCTACTCTTTCCTATTACTGTCTTGTACACTTATGGCCATTCACAGCTAACATTGTAATATGATACCTGCTGTGATGTAATCTGACAAGGAAATTAGCTTGAAAATCAGATGCAATAAGACAATTTCAAATAAAAAATATCTTAAAACAAAGATTATTATTTTCAGCAAAATATCACCTTATCAACCCAAAGTTTCAGAAGAAGAGAACATGATAAAATAATCATTTATGTTTGTCTTTCTCTATCCTAGTCACTGAGCCATAGGTGGCACTGATGACAGAAACAGTAGTAACCTCGTATTCATAGGACTGGACTATGAAGCTAGCGACAGAGCACTGGTCCTTCATCTGTCAACACTGCCATTGATTTTGAAAGTATCAGTTGATAATTCTGCTTCTGCCACTCACTGACAGTCACTGCGGATACCATATATCATCTTTTCCAGTCTTTCTTGTGTGTCTAGAACAGAAATGATAGCACATGCCACATGGAAGTGACATGAGGCTTCTGTTAGCTAAATCTAAGCCATAGTACAGTGTGGCACACTTATTGATCATCTCAATCAATGGTAGCTTATTATGCAAACAGGCTGAAACAGTACTCTATGTACCAAATGTACGCAGAATATCTTATGTATTTATGACGTCTCTTTTGACAAGTCTTCCTTTTTTTAACTAAATAAGTGAAGGTCAGACTCGCAAGCTGTACAAACAGACTAGTGCTCAGCTCTCTGAGTGAGAGCCATGCTTCCGAAGTTCATCTGGCTGCACGGGCCATTGTTTCACCTTAGCTCAAAGTCCACAGGGTGCAGTTGCATTATTGTGCCTGGACATTTGATACCTTCTGACCTCCTTATGTGTGGACACTAGTAATCTTGGGGCATATTATCTAAACTCAGTGCGTGGAGGAGACAATTTTTTACTTTACATGTACCCCAGGCAATATGCTTCTATTGTTAATATAAATATATGTGTGGTGCAAAGCAGCACTGAGACCATGGTAATATCTCTCTCTGCATGGGTCCTCTCACTGGCTCAACAATGTAATCCTTGTTCTGCTTTGCATGCTACTGGAGAACGAGTGCTTATTTTCATAGTAATACAGTATTCTGATTTCTCCAGTGGATGAAAAAAAAAAACAACATGATTTCAATTGTTGGCTTTGTAAGCTATAATCATGTAATTGGAAACAGCTGTGCACACAAGAAATCTAAATCCAAAGTAGTTTAATTAAAACATATCTTCATTGACAAAACCCACTCATAATGCTAATAGTAGTATTTGCTTCTAAAATCAAATAACCGGTGTCTGAGTTCTATCTCTTTCCAGATATTATTACTTTTTAAAAGAAATGTCAAAGAGAAACCTCATTCTCCAAAATCATTCCAATGTCTGTGGCAACAACATCTCCTCTGGAAGAAGCAGACCAATAAAATTATAAAATTATATCTCTAATTTTACAGTGGACATGAGTGGATGTACATTAATCCTCTCTTCAAACTTTAGGCACTCAATCCCACAGTGTCCTAGTGTCCAGTCTAAAATTGCAGTAAACCGAAGAGAATGGCTTTAAGGTTTTTGAACATCCTGGTGTGCAGCTCCTAACTACAGAGAAAGACTTTCAGGATTTTGAACTCCTGGTGTGCAGCTCATAACTGAAGAAAGATAACAGGTAGGAGCTAGGCTCACAAAAGACTTCACCTGAATCTCTTAGTGGAAGCCAAAGTCAAAGAATCGCTTTGGCCATCTTCTTTTCAACCTTTTCCTAGATAAATTTTCCCCTTTCGCAGTCCAATTTCTTTCATCCTTTAATGGATATAGAATCCAAAAGACATTGCCTAAAACTCAAGATAACAGAAGGAAAAGTTTAGACTGACTTTTACTTTGCATGGTTAGCCTTGTCCTGAACTTTAAGGTGCTGTTCATGATATTGGAACTGTGATCAGTACCCACTTTTCTTATACTGTACCTTACATGGTTCTACTACATTTTCATAAATTCTTCCTTTGAATTATGCTTTGTTTAAAGTAAAAGCTTTATATTAAATTCAATTACTCTATGTAGACATTTGTTGATTTAGTTATCTTTACATTAGAAGTTAAAATGTAAACAGATATGCATTCACAGGTACACAGGGTATATACACATACAGACACACAAATGCACACACACACACACACACACACACACACACACACACACATAGTACTCCATGGCTCCAGTTGCATATATAGCAGAAGAAAGCCTTATCTGAAATCAATGGGAGGAGAAGCACTTGGTCTTGTGAAGCCTCAATGCCCCAAAGTAAGGAAATGCTAGGGTGATGAGGTAGGAGTGGGTGGATGGTTGGGGAAACACCCTCATAGAAGCAGGGGAGCAGATAGGAGCTTTGCAGAGGGGAAACTGTTAAGGGGCATAACACTTGAAATGTAAATAAAATAACCAATAAAAAATGTTAAAAATAATTTAAAATAGTAAGTCTTTTCCAGGAAGTATATCACTTATTAGAAAATACAATTATGAAACATTATAATTTTAAGAAATGCCTACTGAATTCTATACAATGCAATAGCTTTGTCATATGACACATTAATTTACTTGCTATGTCTAAATAGTATGTGTGCATTTTCTCCATCTTTCTTTAAAAGTGTTGAGGTATCCTTATTTAATATGTCTTATTAAATCATAAGAGACACGCTATTTGGGACATTATAACTTATAAAAATATGAGATCATTTTAGACATGATACAAACAATTCTTTCGGAAGACATTTATTTCAATACATTGTTGACCTATTTTAAATTATACAAAGAAGTGCAAGTAGCTTTTGAAGAAAGTTCGCAGTATTGAACACATACACTACCAGATGAATTTTCAAGTCAGTATTCATGAGTTTGATCTCTCACAAATCTAATATCCTGATGGGTCTCAATACATATGCACCATAAATTTGGTCATTAAGATACTAGAGTTCACTTTCACTTTTCCCTTCCAATCAACTTCTTTCGTTCCAATGTTGGTTAAAACACTGGAAGAAAAGGTGTTTTAACCAACAACACTCAGTAACTCTTGTTCTTCATAATAATAACCTCAAAATGGAAACTTTAAGTTTATTTTCAAAATATGATACGTGATTTCTGTTGTTCTGTCTTTCTGGTTTGAGTGTAAATGTTATAGTGACCTACATAGTGTTGGCTCTAATTGAATAAGATAAATAGAAGGCATTATGTTGAATTAGTGAGAAATTTGAGAATATACAACAAAAGAAAGTTATTATTATTTAAAGGTCAGAGGGGAAGGGACATCAAAACGAATTACAAATCAGAATTCCTCTTGTCAATATGCTAAACATACCAGTTTTCTTAGTTTAAGAAAATTCTATCTACCCTCATTGGTCATATTATTCTCAATACTGCTTTGAGTAGTTTTAATTTGAGTATAATAATTGTCATTTCCTCTCATCATTGACAAGAATAGTAGAATGTCATTTCTCAAATGACTCTGTTGGTGGCAGAATTAGATAGCATTAACGTATTTTGTTTTATGCTATGTTCTAATGGTCTCTAATGAAAACACCATTTGGGGACAAGGTGGACATACACTATTGACTACAATATACTGTTCTGATTTGACATATACTATCCATTTATCTCTGGTTTGGATGATTTCTTGTTTCAGGCTTTGACTGTGTCAACTCCAGCAGTTCACAAATTATTATTATTATTATTATTATTATTATTATTATTATTATTAGATATTTTCTTCATTTACATTTCAAATGTTATCCTGAAAGTGCCCTAAACCCTCCCCCATCCCCCACCCTGCTCCTCTACCCACCCACTCCCACATATTGGCCCTGGTGTTCCCCTGTACTGGGGCATATAAAGTTTGCATGACCAAGGGGCCTCTCTTCCCAATGATGGCCAACTAGGCCTACTTCTTCTATACATGCAGCTAGATACAGGAGCTCTGGGGGTACTAGTTAGTTCATGTTATTCTTCCACCTATAGGGTTGAAGACCCCTTCAGCTCCTTGGAGTTCACAACTTTTAATACTTCACTTGAATCCTAAAGCAGATATTAAAAGAATCAGGAAAAATGAAATGGCTTCTTTTCAGAGGAAAAAAAAACTGAGAAAATTTCCTAAGAATTTAATATTAATGCTTATTCTATGGACCACTTGGAAAAGTCATGCCCTGCCCAGCCCAGTGTGGCCTTGGTGGGGCCAGCATGACATAGTTCCTGTCCCTGGAGCAGGGATCCGAGCGTGAGCCTCTATTTGTGTTAAAGGCTGCTGTAGGAATGTTCGTTTGTCTAATAGTGCACTTTCTTTCTGGAATCAGAACTGTCAGTGGAGGACTCTTTCCTCCCTGTTAACATTAATGACTCCATGATAATTAGAAACAGCACAAGGAAAGGAGTCGAGGGTTTGTCTTCATCTAAGCAAAATGGTAAACACTGGGACCTTCAGGCCAACCCCTAATCTTGTGGAAAAAGAATTTAAAAACTATGAGCTTGAATATACACAATTTCTCAACTATTCAAAAATATAAGAATGCAGCTAGGCAGTGGTGGTGCACACCTTTAATCCCAGCACTTGGGAGGCAGAGGCAGGCAGATTTCTGAGTTCTAGGGCAGCATGGTCTACAGATGAGTTCCAGGACAGCCAGGGCTATGCAGAGAAACCCTGTCTTGAAAAACCAAAGGAAAAAAATTGAATGCAAAATGAATTATGTATGACTGGTTTCATGAATCTAAAGGAACAAAGGCAGCTACACTATGAGCTACCATATCAGAAAGATGCAAAGTTAGATAAGATTCCTGAGATCAGGGACAGCCTAGAAGAGAGCAAGGATAGGTCCAGGCATGGTGGAAATGGTAATTTCAGTCAGAGTCTCACGCAGCTAGTTAGTGCTTAACAAATGCAGAGAGATCTTCAATTCTTTTCCAATGTTAAGAATAAAAGTGTAGGTCTGCTGTCTCCTAAGAATCAAAGGGCTGGAGTCAAGTGTTGCTAATTTACAGAATATAAAAAGGAAACCTAGAGTAAATAAATGTTAAAGAAAAAAAAAAAAAAAAAAAACCCTGGTTTTGGTATGCTTGAGATGAGCTAGCAGAAAGCAATAGCAGTTCTTCTTTACAAGTTTCTCCAGAGAGTGCTGCGCTGTCTGGAGATGTCTGGAGAGTGAAAACAGCTCTTCAACATTTTCCTCTAAGAGCATTCCTCACTTAGTTGGAAGATATAATTATTTTTTATAGTAACTCTTCTCCATTGGTCATAAAACCCATGAGCTATACAGATAGCTTTTACAATTTTTACTAGCAGAGAGAGCTGTCTCAACCAGAGTGTTCTTATAATAAAAATAAAAAAAAAATTAAAAAGTCGCAGGCAGAACACACAAACAGAGGGGAGGAGGGAGAGAAGGACGGGGAGAGAGAGGGAAATGGAGACAAAAGAGAGATACAGAGATAAAGAGAAGAGAGAAGACAGAAGAGAATAGTGAGAGAGTGGGCAGTTTGTAAAGCCATCTCAGCCATTTCAGCAGAACGTGGGCCACCAGCTTGGACTCATGATTTGACTATGAGTCTCTTCTTTTTGCTGCTAGCAAACACCCCTTCTCTTAGGAACCCCTCTCCAAGCTGAGGCTGATCCTTGGCAGTGCTCTATTCCAGAAATATGAAATAATTTCTGTGACATCATTATTAGAAGTCAAGATGTAGGTACAAGGCTAATGGTACACTCCATTTTGTATAATTCATATATAAATTGAATGTGTAATTTTTTGCCTCAAAATTAATACACTGAAAATTTTGTCCTCAAGTGTAGTGATTTTGATGGAAAGGTATATTAAGAGGAAGAGCAGGTTTGTGGCTCTGTAGGAATGAGCACTTACACACATACACACACACACACACACACACACACACACACACACACACACACATGACTAGATCTGGTGAGGAGAAGGACTAGAATAATTCTGTGTCTCATGACAGTGGGTTTTTTATAAGTCAGGCTGGTCCCTGATTTTAGAACCAGCATCTGGATTTCTATTTTCAAAAATAATATCTGCTTTTTGGATATCTCTTTAGTTGGCATACTAACGATGCCTCTTACTAGAGCTGAGCTGATGCCTTTGAAAACTTCAGTATTGAGAGGTCATCCCTGAACCCATATACACAATTAACATTATGTGAAGTCAAGAATTATATATATATATAACAATGAAAAATATGTAGCTATGAATTTGAGGAGAATGGGGAAGGGTATATTCCAGGTTTTAAGATAAAATCGAGAGCTAGATAGATGTGTAAGTCACTATGAGTATATTCTGCTTTAGGTCACAAACTGCAATTCTCAGTGTTCATATCAAGGGGGCAAACTGCCTGTATGTAAATCTTTGCCCAAGGGGTCCATCACACTTCCCATGCCATGAACAGTTACACATATATAGCCATGCAGAATACATTTACTAACACACACTCATACACATTATACATAAAAAATAATAAAAATAATTTTAGTCACATCAGGTAACTTCATAAAAGTAATTATTCTTGTTTCATATTAGCTTGAAAATGACGAGTTATCCTAGTCACTGGCAAAGTTCCATGAAGGCATTTGGAGACATGCATTAGTGTGCCAGTGCTCTTGCCTGAATTGCCACAATCCAGAGGCAAAAGAAATATCTCATAAATGTAGGGATTTTACAGGAAGCTCTAGAGCTCAGTTGGTCTCTTTGCTTGGATAATAGTTTCCTATGATCAAAAACAACAACAAAAATGTTTAAAGTCATGTGAGGTCCCATGCATCAATTGTTGACACAGAGAAAAGGAAGTGTTGTATTAAATATTTAATCTCAGTTAGGGTTTTCTACACTGTCTTTCATCACCTTTATGCATTAGACCTTTAAAACACTAGAATTGGGCAGCTATCTACCCTCTATGTCTACTTCCCTATCAATAACCCTGAGATATAACTTGCTGACATCTATCTGGGCTGTTTGGAACTCCAATTGGCCAGCCTTCTTGGCCATGTATTCATGATTCAATAGCCCCATGGCATATTTTCTTCTCTCCAACTTCTCCATTTCCCTTCTTCTTGTGGTTTTCTGCCTCAGAACCCCAAGCCCAGGAATCAAACTCCCCCTGCCTCTCTTCTGCCCAGCTATACACTGTTCGCATCTTTATTCAAGCCTTTGTTTGAAATTAAGGAGCAAATAACATAACATTACTCTGTGAGGACTCTCTTGTCTCTGAGAAGTATATTTATTTACACTCTTCTACATGCACACATCCAGTTGGACCAGCACCATTTGTTGAAGAGGCTTTCTTTTTTCCAATGTATGGTTTTGCCTTCTTTGTCAAAAATCAAGTGTTCATGGGTGTGGGGGTTTATTTCAAGGACTTTGATTTGATTCCAGTAATTACCCTGCCTGTTTCTATACTAATACCATGCAGTTTTTTATTACTACTGCTCTATAGTACAGCTTTAAGTCAGGGAAGATAAGACCTCCAGAACTTCTTTTACTATTCAGGATTGGTTTTAGCTATCCTGGGCTTTTTGTTTCCCTTATGAAGGTGAGAATGAGTCTGGCAAGGTCTGTAAAGAGTTGTGTTGGAATTTTGATGGGTGTTGGATTGAATCTTTTAGCAAAATGGCAATTTTCTTTATGTTTATCCTACAAATGTCAGAGCATGAGAGATCTTTCCATCTTCTGATATCTTCCTCAACTTCTTTCTGCAGTGATTTGATTTTCTTGCCATATCACACTTCCTCTTGCTTGGTTACACCAGGGTATTTTATATTAACTTTTGCTATTGTAAAGGGTATTGTTTTTCTAATTTCTTTATCATTTGTATAAAATGGTAGCTATTGATTTATTTTTGGTTAATTTTATATTCAGTCACTTTGCTGAAGTTGTGACAGCTGTAGAAATTCTCTGGTAGAATTTCTCTAGGATATGCTATTATATCATCCATAAATGGCAATATGATACTTTGACAACTTCATTTCCAGTTTGTTTCCCTTTGATCTTCTTTAGTTGTCTTATTGCTCTGGCTATAACTATAAGTACTATACTGAATAGACAGGGAGAGAATAGGTCACCTTGTCTTGTCCTAGATTTTGTGGAACTCCTTTTAGTTTATCTCCATTTAATGTTATGTTAGCTATTATCTTGCTGTTTATTTATTTTTTTGTTGTTGTTATGTTTAGGTATGTGTTTTGTATCCCTGTTCAATCTAAGACTCTTAGCATGAAGGAGCTTCTGTACAGCAAAGAACAGTATTAATGGGATAAAACATCACCCTACTGACTGGGAAAGGATCTTGACTAACCGTCTGACAGAGGGCAAATATCCAAAATTTATGAAAAACTCACGATGTTAGACACCAATGACCCAAATAACCCAGTTAAAAAAAATGAGATAGAGAATTCTCAACAGAGGAATCTCCAATGGCTGAGAAGCACTTAAAGAAATGTTTAAAGTCCTTAGTCATTAGGTGTGGGGCAGTGGACCATGCCACCAGACAGAAGAACTGGTAAGGTAGAGCAGATTACGGAACCCTGGCAATTCTCATAATTGAGAACAGTAGGTGTTTAAATCTACCCCGACGAGGTTGTTGTCCTGAAGCATTTGACCATGACAGTGCACTAAGCAGACCATGAGAACTGGTCACAAAGCAAAGAAAAAGAGTTCCCTATGCTAATGAAGTGTTTAGATAAGCCCTGAGGTTTGAGCTAATAACTTTCCCTTTCCAGGATTCCCCTCCTGAAAAACATATTTAGTCCTGAGTTCACCCTGAGTAAGTAGGACACACATTTTTCCATCATGAGTTAACAGGTTGGGCAATCAAGGACTCTCTCTCACCAAGGACCTCTGAAGGGGAGGCCTTCATCATATAGAACAACACCTAAGTCTATGCCTAAAGACCTCTCCACACTTCTGGAACTCACCCTGAGCTAAACTGGATTTCCCCTGCACCTCTCACCCCAGCTCATTTCAGGCCCTCAGGCCCTGTTGGCAGTTCCTCGTGGTGCTAAGTGGCATCTGGGTACACAGGAGGATGGAAGCCCATTTTCAACTCTTCAGAATTCCCATCAGCATCGGGATACACAGACATTTGAAAAAACCACAGGCTGTGTCCCAGCCTGCACCTTTCCTCACCTGGAAAAATGTGGGCTAGGACCCCCAGCTTATGCTATGTTTTGTTCCCCTGCCCCCCACCTCCAGTGACATGTCAGTGTCCCATAAGCCTGGCACCCCAAAAGGGAGAAATGCATCTTGCTTCCCCAAACAGTGGTGATCTGATGTCTGAACAATGAAGCAAAATACAGAAACACAATAAAAAACATGGAAATCAAAACAACTGTGAAATTCCATTTTACACTGGTCAGAATGGCTAAAATCAAAAATCCCAGCACTTGGGAGGCAGAGGTAAGTGGATTTCTGAGTTTGAGGCCAGCATGGTCTATAGAGTGAGTTCCAGGACAGCCAGGGCTACACAGAGAAACCCTGTCTCCCAAAACCAAACCAAACCAACAAACGAACCAACCAACCAACCAACCAACCAACCAACAACAACAAAAATATACCCTCAAGAGATAGTATATGCCAGCAAGAATGTGGAGCAAGAAGAACATTCCTCCATTGTTGGTAGGAGGGCAAACCTTTACAACCACTTTTGAAATCAATTTGTAAGTTTCTCAGAAAACAGGAACTATTTCTACCACAAGACCCGGCTTTACTACTCCTAGGCATATACCCAAAATATGCCCCACTGTACTACAAGGACACTTTCTCAACTATGATCATAACAGCTTTATTCATAATATCTAGAAACTAGAAACAATCTAGATGTCTGTCAACTGAAGATCAGATAAATAAAATGTAGTACATCTATACAGTGGTTTATTATTCAGCTATTAAAAACAAGGACAACATGAACTTTTCAAGCAAATGATGAATATTGAGAACATCATCCTAAGTGAGGTAACCCAGTCCTGAAAGGACATGTATGGTATGTATTCAGTTATAAGTATAGATTAGCCATAAAATACAGGATAACCACAATACACTTCACAGACACAAAGAAGCTAAACAAGAAGGAAGGCTTAAGCCAGGATGCTTGAATCTCACTTAGAAGTGGAGATGAAATAGTTGCAGAAGGCAAACAGAGGAAAGGAGCTGATGGGAGAGGGGATGGAAAGGGGGATGGGGGGCAGTTCGAGATCAAGTGTAAGGAGGAACAAGAAAGGCCAAATGCCCAAAAGAATGAATGGAAATCTGCAATTGGGGGGTGGGGTTGGGGAGCTGGAAGCATCTCAAGGACATGCCAGAGACTTGGGATAAGGGAGGTACTAAAGAATCAATGGATGTGACCCTTAACTGAGAGTCAACATTGGGGATATAACCTGAAGACCCCAACTCCTACTGCCAGGCAGGAACCCCATTGGACTGGTAGAGACACCAATACCCGACACACATATACCAAACTTTCATCCCCTAATTTATCCTTTCTACAAGAAATGCAGGCACAGGAGATGGAGCAGAGCAAGCAATAACAGAGCAACTAGAGACCTCAACCTCAGATAAACTTTCACTATTCAATATTAGTATGTACATATATGTGGGTGGGTGGGTGGGTTGGTGGGTCTGGGTGGTTATATGTAAATGTGAAACAGACAAAATGAGAGAGAAAGAGAAACAGAATAAGAGAAAGAATATGAGAGATAATGAGAGAGATAATGAGAGAGAGAGAGAGAGAGAGAGAGAGAGAGAGAGAGAGAGAGAGTATAAGTTGTGCAGGCAGAACAAAGGTTTTGGAGTCTCTTCCAGAAGTGTTTACTATCACAAAAAGTATATCATATGTCAGAACCAGTTTATAGTAATACCTAGAGAAGAAAAACGATTAGGTTACCAGATTCATTAAGTTCAAACCTCACTCTTTGGCAATCACTATTGTTTAATTGCCAATAGCTTTTCATGAAGAGTGTGTCATTATGAAGAACTACTTATCTATGATGATGCAAAGGTATGTTTACCGTTTGGGTCCCTTCAAAGTACTCACATGAAAATGTAGCATTCCTCCAACTGCAGCATTCTGTCTGGGAGACTAATGTTCAAGAAATCCTGGTCCCAACGACTGCGGCTGCCAGGGATCCATCCCACAATCAGTCACCAAACATAGACACTATATCATATGCCAGCAAGATGGAGCTGAAAGGGCCCGGATATAGCGGTCTCGGGGGAAAACATACCAATCCCTGGCAAACATGGAGGTGGAAGCTAACGGTCAGCTTTTAGATGGAACACAGGGTTCCCAAGGAAGA
>LR750667.1:235978-286353 GCA_902729485.2 Mus minutoides
AGCAATTGGTAGATAGTCCCCAAAAGTCCCTGAAATTTACAACTTCTTGTTTCAACCACTCTTCCTCTAATTTCAGTGATTTCTTAAGAAGTCACAAAATGTGTCCAGGCATAGTGGCTGTACTTATACTTCCAGCATCATTGTAGTTGAAGCGAGAATTTGTTAAATGCAGGGACTTTAGGGGATATCTACCAAGACTTCCACAAAGTCTTTTTTTTTTTTTTTTTTTCTAAATGAAACTGATTTCCATTTTCAAAAAAACAAAAAACAAAAAAGCAAAACAAAACAACAACAACAACAACAACAAAAGTGTCTTATGAATTCAATCAGGCCCCATGATTGAATTTGATGACTAATTCTAAAGAAGTGACAGTCCCACTTGAAATGTGTCATCACTCAGAAATGAATTATCTAATAAACAAGGTCCATGGACTATATAAAACATGTCCCATATATGCTAAGCTTGACATGTAGAAGGGAAGACAAATAAGTACAGAGGTGTCCTGGGATATCACACCAATTTCTGATTTACTGGAAGAAAAAGCTGTCAGTTCACTGGAAGAAAACATCATGTGAAGAGAGCATAACTTCTTTAGTCCTTAAATTAGATTTATGGTTCAGAGTACTTGTGTCAATATATTCTGCAAATGAATACAATGGATAGCAAACAGATCAGATTAATAAAGAAAGCTCAAAAAGAAGCAAGATTTGTGAGACTCTTCTTGATAATTATTATTGGAAATATTCCAGACCTCTATTAATAATTGAAACCAAATTTTAAATAAGGTTGTTCTTATGATCTGGTTACTAAAACCTCCAGACAAGAAAACATGAGTTCAACCTGGGGGCCTGTTCCTTATGTCATGAATGTGATGCTAAATGAAATAATGCACTGAAAGGTCAGGTTTGCATATTTATAGCTGTCAACCATTGCCATTTTATGTTTCATGTTTATTAGGAATAGGTGAATAGCTGAATAAATCGTCGGCTGCTTTTTACACAAATATAAATGAGTAATATACATAAGTAATCAGGGTGGCTAATTAGACTAAATAAATTCAAAAGTTAATCAGAGTCACAGTTGCAAAAACAAAATTATTTAATAGATCATGTTTATAATATTTTTTAAATGGGGTCACAGATGGTTAGACACTAGTAAGGACTTACAGGACTTCATAATGTACTCCTATGAGAGATACTGGTATGGCCAAACCCAAGTAACATCATGAGTTCATTTCATTTCTTATAAACTTAATAGAGTTTAAAATTATGCTCTTCATCGGAGCCTGTAGTGTTCATGGTTTTCTGGGCATTTCTTAAACTGTAACCAGGAAGATGGAGAAGCAATTTATGTGTATTAACTGCTTAAAGCACACACACACACACACACACACACACACACACACACACACACACAAAACAACTTAATGAGGCTTTAAATCAGTGCTTATTGATTGCTAAGGTATTTATAGAAAACATTGGGAAAAGCAGCAATCAAAACAATACTGAGGCACACAAGCAAAGGCAAAGTTTAGCAATAAATGAGTCCATTTTCCTCTTCCCAACAAAGCTCTCAGCAACCTGGGACTCTCATTTGCATGTATGGCTTTCTCTGATGAAATACCTTGCAAAGTGGGAGAAGTTTCCCATCACTCTTTATTTACTGCCCACTTGTAGACAAAGCCATCTTAAAATAGATCTTGCAAGTAGAGAAACTGCATTCATCCAGCCTGGAAAATCCCTACATTTCATCGTATGATTGAAAATGCAAATCAGACACATCATGGAAAAAAGACACATGTGGTGAACTAATTCTCATATAACCCATACCTAAAATGGAGAAACCACCTCCACCCTGCCCATAGTAGCTAATTTCTCCTCCTCCATTTTCAAACTACAAAAAATAAGCCCCAGGCAAGAATAAGCAAGGATTTCTGAGCCACAGGACTATGCAAATCCTGCTCCTATTTTGCAGTATCTCTACTCTGTATTTATAAGTAAGTGTGTTTTTTGCTATGATTTCTGTGTTCTTTTTCGCTACTATTCTCTCTCATCTCTAATTTCTTCTGTTTTCCTCTTAGGTCTCCATCTCTCCCACTCTTTCCCTCTGTGTGTTGTTCAGGGTTTTCTAGATGGAAGAAAACTGATAGAATTTGTATATATAGCATTTAAAAAATTATACTTGCTTACAGACTATGATTCTGTGAGTCCTACAATGGTTGTCTACCAATAGAAAATCCAAGAACCCAGTAGAGGTTCAGTCCTCAAAGTGGGATGTCTCAGCTGGTCTTCAGTATATGCTAGAATCCCTAAAAAGTATGCTCTAATGTCAGTGAAGAACTTTCTAGAGAAAGAAAAAGACAAACAGGAAAAGTGTTTCTCCTTTTCATGCACTGTATATAGGCTCCCAGCAGAAAGTACTGCTAATGTTAAAGGTGGATATTGCCATCTCAAAAGATCCAGATTAAAGATATGTCTTCCCACTTTAAATGATTTAATTAAGATTTACTGAATTTAATAAATTTAATAGCCAGGCGTGGTGGCGCACGCCTTTAATCCCAGCACTTGGGAGGCAGAGGCAGGTGGATTTCTGAGTTCGAGGCCAGCCTGGTCTACAGAGTGAGTTCCAAGACAGCCAAGGCTACACAGAGAACCCCTGTCTCTAAATAAATAAATAAATAAATAAACACACAAACAAACAAATAAATAAATTTAATAATTCCCTGAGGTATCCTCAGCCTCTTGAGTTTTAGTTACTTTCATATGTAGTCAGCTTAGTGCCATAAATAGCTGTGACAATTTTCTTCCTTCCCTTTCCTCTTCCTCCTCCTCCTCCTCCTCCTCCTCCTCCTCCTCCTTCTTCTTCTTCTTCTTCTCTCTCTCTCTCTCTCTCTCTCTTTCTCTCTCTCTCTTCTTTGTTTCTCAAAATAAACAGGTACTGCTCCTTGAATATAGAAACAAATAGTATCATTCGTATTTTATCAACTCTCATTATGTTCACAGGAGTATTTCAATGTCAATATGTATATAAAGTCGTAATTATAAAACACAATTATATGGTGAACACATCTAAACTAATTTTAAATAAATAAGGAAACATGCCAAAACTGTAAAATGTATATGAGAAATCTGAAAGCATATACATTTAACATATATGTGATACATATATGCAAATATACATACATATATTTTTAAAAGTTGTTTTAGATATGATAAAAGAATCAAATAAAAACTTTACATTATCAGATACTGTATCGCTTAGCTATTTATGGATATCAATTCCTGCATTTAGATTTGATATTAGCCTAATATGTTGTTCTAACATATTCTGCATAATCACCATCTCTTGGGGTGTCTTTTTTATATGGTAAAAATGTTACTAAAATTTTCTCAAATATTAAATTTATTTTCAAAGAAATTATTTTAAAATTAAATGTTTAAATTTACAAGTACTTTAAAGAAATATATGTTTGGGAAGTAGGCACAATGCTTAAGACTTCAAAACACAAGACTATCTTATAATAGCACATAGTATAAATGAAGACGAAAGATAAGCTATTAGAGAAATACAGCCATTAAAAATAATATTACTTCCATATTTACATATATTTTGGGACTATTGTAGCTATCTTTGGATTTTTTGTTCTTTTAAAATTTTAATGTTTTTCAAAAAATTTGGTTGTTATTTATTGTTCTCCAAGCAATATAGATAATAATTCATTGTGTTCTAAGTTCTAACCTCAAGCCTGTTTGTGATGGATAATTACATTTACTCATTTATGTTTCTTATAGGTGTTTACAATTACTTACCAAATAAGAGTTACGCATATTTAATCTACTGATCATATTCCAACAGCATATTTTAACTAACTCAGATTTCAATAAACTGCTCTTACTACTTTGACAATTTTCTGCTAATCCTTTTCAGTTCCACTCACAGTAAATATTATCTAGTCCTGTGTGCAATTTGTTTCTTCAATTTGATTACAGGGTCTTTTGTTGAGTAGGAAAATGTCCTCTTATTGCAGTTTAATTCCTCATTTACTTCAACAATATTTTGTCTGAGTGAATGTGCTATGTGTACAGATTGTAATAAATTCTTCTGCACCATCAGGACACATAAATATTATCTCACATCTGCATTTAATGTGATATAAAGGATTTAATTGTCACAAGTAGTGTTGATTCTATGAAATGGCTTTGGATGTTGAATGGGCAAGGATCTTGTTTTCCCTCCAAAACAGCCCCTTTATCTCTGTGCACCTTACTAACTGTTTTGCCTTTCCCCAAATCCTTGTAATGCCCACTCCATAGGATGCATGTTTCCAAGTCATGTACAGTCTCCAAAGCTATTTGCAGTTATTACTTAATTAAATTCATCAAACTATGCCAATCATCTTTGTGATTGGTGTTTTCAAATTAGAACTCATGGGCCACACCCCAAGTCTTTACCTTCCCCACTTCCTCTCCTTTGTCTCCAGCTTCTCCCTCTTCTCTTGTCTATCTCCTCTTGACCTTCCTCCTCCTCCTCTTCCGACTGCTTTTCTCCTGAACAGAAGAAGTTGAATTTTACATCCATTCCTATAGAATCTTTTTATTTGGACTCTATTTGAATTTTAAACTCTTATAACTGTGTTTTTGAGGCCCACAAAATTGAATCAACTCTCTGTGAGGCTCCAATGACATTTCAATTTAATCATGCATGGATTTCTTTATTTCTGCACAAATAATCACCTTTTCAAATATTTCACCTTTTAATTTCCTCTATTTCCTTACAGAACAATAGAAAGGTGCAAAGACATCCTCTCCTTTTTTGCTCTGGTCCCTACTTAAGTCTGGACTTACTTTTCGGTTCATTGGTTTCAGCCTCAAAATGTACAATACCAACTGTGTCTGTCTTTTCTTTCCAGTACACTATTTAAATGAAACACGCCTTTCATTTGGCTTCTTTTGTATCCACATTTATATTTCGGTTCTTTTGTGATTTCTTATTGTATCATTTTCAATCAATGCAAGCATCATTTTTCTGAAAAAATGTAGAATTTCATTAACTGGAAAATGCATGTTGTATTAATTTCAATTTTGGACAAATTTGCTTTGTCTCCTCATTTAATATTTACAATTTTATGCTGTATAATTCTGTGGTGGAACAAGTTTATGCTGATTGATAATACAGCATGCTTATATCTTTCTCCTAATCCCACACTCCTCCTTTTGCTTAAGTGCTAGTCCTTTTATAACCTGCTGATTGACCAATGAATTTGGCCCTTGGCTTCAGAACTCAGAGTCAAGACACTCAGCATGAACCCAGCTGACATCACTGCCTCTCTCATGGCATTTGTTGTCTAGACTGCTGACATCACTGCCTCTCTCATGGCATTTGTTGTCTAGACTGGGAGGCCATTTGTTTTATTATAAAATATTGCAATGTTTTTTTAAAAAAAACTTATCTTGTAGAGTTTATATATAGCCAATGGGTGTGATTAATGCAAGTATAATATGGGAGAGGAATTTAAACTCTGAATTTATGGTGTTTTCTGAGTATAAATCTCTGATTAGTTTGGTTAACTGTGCAAATGATGCATTAATGTTTAGGTTGCATTCCCTGCTGTTCTAACATTTAAGGTGCATCCTACATTATAAATAATAAATTTTACTATGCTATATGTCATAGTTCTCAATATCTTGATTTAAGTTTCAAAGGGCCTGTGTCTTCTTCTACAATTTTTAACAACTTGAGTTATGATCAGAAAACTATTATTTCTTTTAGTTTGATGGATACATAGCTTTATTTTACAAAAGCAAATTTACTTGCAAAGAAAGATAAGAATCACACAACATAATCAGTTTATTTAAATATTTATGAGCAATGAAGTGTATCTTAATGATTATAGGAACACTGGGATTCATTTTTCCCATGAAAATTTCCATACACCAAAGCTTACCCATAAGTAATCTATACCTACCTTCTCATATACATAACCATTTGTTATAGATAAATTTGCACATAAATTGCATTTCTATATTTCACATTTATATTAACCTGTATCTCATCTTAAACTATTATTTAATGTGATGCAAAATTATGGTATGTGAGTAATTTAAAGGGGTCAACACTTCCACCTTACTACCTCCACAAATTTGAACTTTGAAATTACATTTTGGTATTAGATTGTTTTTGCATATGGTCCTTCTGAGAAAATTTAGGCCATTATTAAAGCAAAAAAAAAAAAAAAAAAAAAAAAAAAAAGAGGAAGCCCTTTACAATGAGAGTATTTTATGCTAGGAACTCTTTTAAAAAAACTGAATGAAGAACTATTCTTCTCTCTTGCTTGAACACAAATCTCCAGAAAGGAACAATCAAACAGATCTATGAGTTTTAGGCAACGGTGCATGGGAAATAATGGCATGAACATCAGGCCCTGCAATGTCATTTCTTACTCTCATCCATGTGTTCGGCCTATACAAGTTCATGGCTCAAGTCCCTGGGCAGTGTTCAGCCTTTCCTGGAACTGGTTATTGTTCCATTCATATGCTACTCTTCTCACAACTAAGTTTTGTTGAATATCTGTTGCCTAACTATTTCTGTTTACTAAAACTAAGACAAATTGATATGCAGATAGATACTTGAACATTTTCAGATAGATGGCTGTTGTTTGTGTATTTGAACTCACTCTATAAAGTTCTAGGTTACTTGTTACAGTCTTGGGCCTCATTTCACAATGAAACTATGACTCAGTACTATAGTTTCCACAAATGCTCAGGTACAATTGTGTGGATTAAAATGATTTTGTACATATGAGTAAAACCAGTTTTGGAAACTATTGAGGAATATTATAGTGGTATTTTTATATTCTAATTAAGTCCTCTTCCTATATAAAATATTAAAAAATATTTCTAATTTTTTTATTGGTTATTTTATTTATTTACATTTCAAATGTTATCCCCCTTCCCAGTTAACCATCTTAGACCCTCCACAGTGCCCCATGCTTCTATAAGAGTGCTTCCTCAAACCCATCCTGCCTCAGTGCCCTAGCACTCTCCTGTACGGGGGCATTAAGCCTCCACAGGACCAAGGGGCTCCCCTCCCATTGATGCCAGATAAGGTAAAACTCTGCTACATATGCAGCTGGCACCATGGGTTCCTCCATGTGTACTCTTTGGCTGGTGGTTTAGTCCCTGGGGGCTCTGCATATTCTGGCTGGTTGATATTGTTATTCTTCCAATGGAATTGCTAATACCTTCAGCTCCTTCAGTCTTTTCCCTAACCTCTTCCACTGGGATCCTCATGCTTAGTAGGATGATTGGCTGTGTGCATCAAGGATTCAAAGGAATAGCTTATATTTTTGCTTTTTCACTTTTGAAACCAGTTAAAATCTTAGCTTTCAGCTATCCATGGTCTTGATTTTCAACAATTATATGTTCTGTGAAGGAAATATTCTTAGAATTTGATAATGATAAGTGAGGGATATCTGAGATACTACAGTAAGCTGTGTTTACTTACTCCATGTCAGAGTAATGGATACATATGTACAATAACAATTGAAGGAAGTTAGAAGTATATAGAGGTTGCTCTGGCTCTGTTTTACAATTAAAGTAGTAACTAATTCCTCAACTAAGAAAAGTAATGGAAGGAAGACAAGGGACAGTTGTCAGATCTAAGGCTCTTAGACATTGGCCCTATACTTACTCTATTGTGCTTGTATTCTCATGACATCATGTATCACTTCGTTGAGTTACTTTTAGTTGTTTTTCAACCTCACTCCATTACTATGCCTAATGTTATCCACTCTATTTCCAAAGATAGATTGGATGATTATTAAAAAACTGTGTTTAAACACACTAACGTAATTGATATATTAATGAAATACACTAAAACTATTTAATGTTTTTCTTGGTAATTTATGAAGTACAGACTTTAAGGTATCAAAGGTCCCTCAAAAAGAAATCAAGCATTCACAACAAATTTTCGGTTGATCCAGTCAATCTTCTTTTCCTAGTGGTAAGTTTTTGTAAAACACACACACACACACACACAAAAGAAAAAAAAATAACAGACAGCACAACTGAAAGGAATGATTTATACAAATGCTCACAAAAAATTATTTTGCTACCTTTTCTTAGCCATAGAAGATTAATATCGCTTCAACATACAAACATGCTCATATTCAGGCATTTCTTTTCTACAGGCAGATGTTTTAGTATCTCTCATGCAATATATAATATGCTTATAAGTCACATGTTTCTACAGGACTGCATTTAGATTATTGTATTTCTTCTACATTGATTGATGTCATAAAATTTTCAATCATTCATGTTTAAACTATGTTGTCAACACAATATTTTAACCAGTTTCATCATAAATTGATGCTAGTATTTATATATGAAGACCATTTCTCCCAAAAGACCACTTGACATTTTAGAAAAAAAGAATGATTCATACTGAATGAGTATGGAAACGGTTTGATGATGACAGCATGTCACCCTTATGCATGACATTTGTACCTACTTGGGGGTAGTAATTAGAACAATAGCAAAACAGAAGATATATGATATTCTATCTGTGAGTCATACCTTAGTTGCAAGTACCCCAAGTTAAACAATATTACTTTTCCAAAAGCATATATTCTAAGTGCCATGATCAACATGACTTTTTGAGTTGAAGTACATTGAAGAAAATGATATGAGTCTTTTTTATTTATAAATTCTATTATTTACAAAATCAGAATGATGCCTTGTTAACCAAAGAAATACTATTTCATTGTATGGTAGCTTTATTTTTTTTTTTTTTTTTCTATCTTCTAAATCAAGGACTTCAACAAATGGTCATTCATTTCCTCATAAACTGATACATAATGCCTATCTTTGACTTTTCATTCTTCTGTTTTGTCTTTTCAGTTTAATAAATGTATTTTGACATTTAGTATACAGTTCTAATCCACAATGACGAGTGGTTTTTGTTTTGTTATGTTTTGTTTTGTATTGTTTTGTTTTTGTTTGTTTTAAGTGCTACCAGGGATATGCATTACCAAGTGTAGAGACTGTGCAGTATGTCATTGTATTTTGTGGGAAACTCGCAGGAATATGGAAAACACTGTTCTACTTTGACCCACAAAACTTTATTTTTCTTGGTCCTATGTATACACTTAAACTCCTTGACTCCTTCATGACAATCCAGGTTTTTTTGAGTGTCAAAGGACATGCTTCTTGAAACCCTCTGGAAATACACTCCTGTGAATGTTATAGGGTATTTTCAGGTCATGGTCTCATTGATGGAAGAATGTCCCTTTTATTTTCAGCATATTTCTTTACTGAAACCATTTTGTCCAGTCCAGATTGGAAAGGCATAACATATTATTATATGTAAGAAATTTAATAAAGAGAATTACAACATGTTCATTATTGAATCTTCCGTGGTACATGCCTCACAGTTTAGTTTGGCTTTATTGCCCTTTACTTTACTCAGTATTTTAGAGAAAGTATGAAAACACGGAGAATTTACATTTTATTTATTAGTTTATTTGCTTTACATGGAAGTAAGATTGCTTTTATGCAGCAAAATTCAAATGCAAAGATAGGTATCAGTCATTTCCGGCTTGCAAAGCAGAATGATTCTAATATGCTGGCTATTTCCTCAACCTGCTTATAAAATTGTGTGATATTGTAAAAGCTTTTTCTTGTAGAATCCATGGCCAAAAAAAAAAAAGTTCTCTGCCTGTAAGTAATCACAAGAAAGTTAAAATATTTCTCTTCTTTGGCCAGCATATTCTGTTGTACATGATTCTTCTATACTTCTCCTGCAATGCCGGCCTGTAGCAGGCTTTGTCCCAAGTACATGGTACACTTAGGAAGTAATAGAAGCTTTTAGAAGTAGGTAGTATTGGTAGGTGCTTAGGGACTGACTTCAGTCTCTTCTTTCAATTACTCTTAGACCAAGAAGTGAGCAGCTTTTCTTCATCATCACTGGACGCTACAGGCACAAAATCACAGGAACAACCTCCTTTAGTCTGAAACAGAGAAAATCATCAGTGGAAGAAAACTCTCTGTTCTTTATAAGCTGATTCTATCAAGCATCAATTATAGCAATAAAACGATGGCACACTCTCCCAGAAAGTAACATGAAAACGTGGGTCTCAAGTGTAAATTGGGATTAAAAAAAAAAGGTGTGAAGCATTACAATATTCGTTCATACTAACAAAGGAAAAAATTTTAAAATGGAAAGTTCAAATCTTAGTATTAACAAACATGCAACCATTCAGATCAAATTCAATATCAAGCTAATTGCATTTGTGAAGGCATATCTCATTATGAGAGATGCAAATTAGACATTTCTATTTTTCTGACTCTTGTACCTGGGGAGTGTTCTGTTTGGAGAAAAGAAGCTTCTGTTTGATATTAAAAAAAAAATGGAACTGTTCCTAAGCATCAAGATATTTAGGTTTATCTGCACACTGCTCAGAATGCAGGCAAGCAACAGCAAGAATGATTGCTTAATACTTGAACGTCCTTAAATTACAGTCTTTACAAAGCTGCTTCACTGAACTGGTAGATTTGTTCATCATTTTATTAGACAAATTGGCATACATAGAAAACATACAGTATATTAAGCCCATAGAGTTAAAATATTCAACTTGAGTTTGTACAATGATTATGAATATCCCAGCATCTAATTTAAACTGTTATTGTTATAGATAAATCATTGGAATACCAAAACAACTCTTGTTTATTATTCTCATTGTTATTTTTCTCTGTGTTGGCTACATTATTTATTCATTTAATAACCAGAACTACTAAGCCCATACATGTTTTTATGAACAATCATAAAATTTTGTTTTGTGATACACTGAGCAAAAATGTATTTCAAGGTTACTGCTTTCCAACAGCTTGTAGATCTTAATTACTAGTTGTGTGAAACAATATCTAAGATATGCAAGGGTGTGTTTGGTCACAATTACCCCACACGTATTCAGTCATTCAGACTTCTAGCCAAGTGTTCTTATAGGAAGATGTAAATTAGGTTTTATGAGCCTCATAGGAGAAAGAATTGATCTATCTTTGCAGAAGGTCTCTCAGCTAAACCAAGTCATGTTTGAAGATTTGTATTCTATGACAATTCACATTTATTACGCACACGGAATCCTATTAAATTCTATTGAGTATGCATTTATTTTCATCCACTGAACATAAAGTGATCATCTGTTAATAATGAAGCAGTGTTCATTGTAGTCACAGTTCATTCACATTTAAAACTTAAAATAACTGAGAAAAATTGTATTATTTCTGCACATACACAAAGCATTACACACTGAAACAGAGTTACTGTTTTGAGGTCAAAGGACCATAATATTAAAGCTGTTTTACCACTTAAACCTATTTGGTTCTCAAAAACATTCTCTTTCCAGTTCAAGTTTTCTTTACTAGATTCAACTGCTTTCCTAATGTGCTATCATGAGACTATTCCATTTTTCCATATTTCAATATTTTCTATATGAACACCCTGTATCTGATCCAACATTTATTATATTATTACAATGACAAAGATTTAGTAACAGTCAATATAAATGCATTTAATAAGAAACAAATGGAGTTGTTTCTATATACAGTAAATTTTAGTATATAGTATATTTAGTATATAGTAAATTTTAACTTTTAAGTAGGCCACAAGACATGCAGATATCTAGCTATGCATTATTCTACATGTGATTGTCAGTGAATTTTCTGAATAAGGTAACCATTGGAATGTATAGACTGAGTCAAAAGAAACAGTTATCCCTATGTGGAGTAGATACATTCCAATCTGCTGGAGGCTTAAGCAAAAAAGGTGAACTAAAGTGAAATTTGTTCCTGATATTCAATTCTATTTTTTGAGCTGAGACATTGGCCTACATTCAAGATGAATATATCACTATTGGCTCAATGGGTCTCAGGTTTTCAGAGTCAGAACAAATGTATGACCAGCTCTCTGGTCATAAGGATTTTGTAATTACAGAAACCAATTATTTGAAATAAATATATATTATATATGATATATAATATATATTATAATCTATTATATATGCTTATAAAGGGACTGATGAGTAAGTTGTCTATTGACAATGAGTGATGAAGAATCTACCCAGGATCTACACATATATGCCTCCCTCATTTTTTAAATCACTAAGTAAGAATATTAATATAAAATAGCCTCATGGAGTTCCCTATAGTTATTAGGGGTATGCCATTTATTAGTCATGCCTATGCACAGACACTATATTCTTCACATGATTTTAGCCAAAATGTATATTAA
Source organism: Mus minutoides (assembly GCA_902729485.2). Lineage (NCBI taxonomy): Eukaryota > Metazoa > Chordata > Mammalia > Rodentia > Muridae > Mus > Mus minutoides. The sequence goes on from LR750667.1 coordinate 248,265, forward strand.
AAAATTAGGCAGATAATAAATACTTCTAAGTAAGAAATTATTTAAATATATATTTATATTCTCTTATTAACTCATTGTTTTCTAATGTCTTATTTCCTTTATTTCATAAAATAATTTAAAATTAGGGTATATGATTTGTCTATTCATATATATATATATGTATATATATTTACTGATGTATATTGTTTAATATTTTAAATTAATTTATTCTCCTATATATTACCTCTACAACAGTTTCCAGTCCAAATCCCCATCCCTGCAATACACGCCTCCTCTTTTCTCATATTCCTTCAGAAAAGGGCAGGCTTCCCAGGGATATCTATGAAACATGACTTAAAAAGTTGCAGTAAGACTAGGTCTAGGTACCTACCCTTGTATTAAGTCTGGGTGAGGTCAGTAGGAGAAAAAGGGAACCAAAGGAAGACGATAGTGTCAGGAACAGCCCCATTCCCTATGTTAGGAGTGCCACAAGACTAAGCTATACCATCATAACATATAACCAGAGAACGTAGAACAAATGCAAGCTGTATAATTGTTCATTCTCTGTGAGCCCGTTTGATCACAGGTTAGTTGATTCTGTGGGGTTTTATTTGGGATGTTCTTGGTACCTCTGGTTCCTTCCTACTTCTGTTCATCAGAATTCTCCAACTCTGCCTAATATTTGGCTGTGAGTCTGCATGAGTTGCCATAAGTTGCTAGATGAACTCTCTTTGATGACTCTTTGTGTGTGTGTGTGTGTGTGTGTGTGTGTGTGTGTGTGTGTGTGTCTGGTTTTTCTCAAGACAGGATTTCTCTGTATAGGCCTGGCTGTCCTGGAACTCACTCTGTAGACCAGGATGGCCTCGAACTCAGAAATCCGCCTGCCTCTGCCTCCCGAGTGCTGGGATTAAAGGCGTGTGCCACCATACCCAGCTTCTTTGATGACTCTTATGTTAGACTCTGATCTAATTTTTGCCAGATACATTTGATTCTATTATAAGTCTCTGGATTATCTAGCCTGCAGTTCCTAGCCCTCTCGGCATTATCAGGAGTGGCTTCCTTCATTGTTTGGTTACTCCCAAAACATCCCTTCTATTCATAACATTCATCTGCACCAGTCTACCAGGGACATCTATTCTATTTCCCCTTCCTAGGAAGATTCATTCATCTCCCACCAATATATTGGGAAAATATCTTTATAAATCCTAAATCTTATAGGGGCATAATATCCAATATATATAAAGAGCTCAAGAAGTTGGACTCCAGAAAACCAAATATAGAGTTAAACAAAGAATTCTCAACTGAGGAATACCAAATGCTTGAGAAGCAACTAAAGACATGTTCAACATCCTTAATCATCAGGGAAATGCAAATTAAAGCAACCCTGAGATTCCACCTCACACCAGTCAGAATGGCTAAGATAAAAAACTCAGGTGACAACAGTTGCTGGCGAGGATATGGAGAAAGAGAAACACTTCTCCATTGCTGGTGGGATTGCAAGCTGGTACAACTACTCTGGATATCAGTTTGGTGCTTCCTCAGAAAACTGGACATAGTTCTACCAGAAGATCCAGCAATACCACTCCTGGGTATATATCCAGAAGATGCTCCAACATGCAATAAGGACACATGTTCCATACGTTCATAGCAATGTTATTTATAATAGCCAGAAGCTGGAAAGAACCCAGATGACCCTTAAATGAGGAATGGGTACAGAAAATGTGGTACATATACACAATGGAGTACTACTCAGCTATTAAAAACAATGAGTTTATAAATTTCTTAGACAAATGGAGGGATCTGGCGAATATCATCTTGAGTGAGGTAACCCAATCACAGAAGAACACACATGATATGCACTCACTGATAAGTGGATATTAGCCCAGAAGCTTGGAATCCTTCTTAGAAGGGGGAACACAATACCCATGGAAGGAGTTACAGAGACAGAGGTTGGAGCAGAGCCTGAAGGAACAACCATCCAGACACTGGCCCACTTGGTGATCCATCCCATAAACAACCACCAAACCCATACACTATGGTAGATGCCAACAAGTGCCTGCCGAAAGGAGCCAGATATAGCTGTCTCCTGAGGGCCTTTGTCAGTGCCTAGCTAATACAGAAGTGGATGGTCACAGTCATCCATTGGATGGATCACAAAGTCCCCAGTGAAGGAGCTAGAGAAAGTACCCACGGAACTGAAGGGAGTCTGAAGCCCCATAGGAGGAACATCAATATGAACTAATCAGTATCCCCAGAGCTCCTTGGAATTAAATCACCAATCAAAGAAAACACATGGTGGGACATGTGGCTCTAGCTGTATATGTAGATGAGGATGGCCTAGTTGGTCATGTATGAGAGGAGTCCCTAGGTCCTGTGAAAGTTCTATGCCCCAGTGTAGAGGAATGCCAGGACTGGGAATGAGAGTGGGTAGTTTGTGGATCAGGGGGAAGAGGGAGAGGATAGGGGGTTTTGGGAGGGGAAACTAGGAAAGGGGATAACATTTCAAATGTAAATAAAGAAAATATCTAAAAAAGAGCAATTAGTAGGACAATGGATTTTTATCTTTACCTACATTCTCTGTTGACTTAACCTCCAATTATTTCTCCTGTTAGAAACTTGGCACAATATCCCTGAGATTTCCATACCCAATAAATACAATTATGGAATGACTGAAATATTTTTCTCAATTCTATATATTAATGAAAGTATGCAAAATATCAAATACATAAGATGTAATCTATGTACATGCTATATAGGATGAATACATCAAATATATTCTTATCACTGTTATGATAAAGAGAAAACACATATGAAATAGTGCCAGAAAAAATTTTTAATGAATCTTGAAAAATGTCATCACCATATATATTGTATCTCTTTTACACATCCTCTTAACAATATATTAAAAGAAGAAAAGAGGAAAAAGAAATACCAATAACTGGACAGTAGCTTATTAGGGATAGTTAGAAATAAATAGTTTACATTTTGATTTTTCTTTTTTTATTATTCTGTGAATTTTAGAAATGCAGAATTCTTTACTTTTTAAAAAGTGAGTAAACACAATTACTTTATTTTCAGGTATTATAAACTGCACTACTACCAGACTATGTGTTAAGCTTTAGACATGATTTCTCTGTAGAAACAGCTGCTGAATCATCACTCATGAGGCTTGCACCCATTGCCACACTCATTGCACACGGCTTATTCTGAAGAATTATGGGAGTGCTCAACAGGCTTGATGACATATGAGTGAGATCTGAAGGACCTGTTCCTAAAATTAAGTAAGGGGGAGTGAATATTTCCTATAATGTTGAAGCTGATGGACCATATTCATACATTCAGCCTTGTTGTCATGACTATATTATGTGCCAAAAATCCTTCCAGGCATTGGAAATATATAAGTGAATTATATAGATGTGTGAAATATTCACAGTCTCTAAATGTTTAACTCAGATAATATAGCTGAAGAGTCAAACTGAAATCAACACTCAAAGAGTATTTAAGCTATATTGAATAAAGTGTCACACTACAGGAACACATGTCTCTCTAAAATGCTTCTTTCATCAAAACAGTCCCTATCAAATGGCTATGAATTGAAAAAAGATATTTGATAAAGACACCAATTGTTTGTTTGAAACAATATTTGCTAATGATCAGATTTTTTTTCATATTGTCCCAAAAACATACCTAAAATTAGACAAGAATAACCATTTTCCCATATAATCAGTTACTGATAGTATGAAAGGTGGTACTGGTGCTTTCTGTTCATTTGTGAACAATTATCAGAAACATTTCTTAAAATAACAAATATACAGGTTTTTGGTTTACTATTTAGGAGGGTGGTTATTGAGTAATTTCCCCAGATACATTAACCTACACTTTCTTGGTTAAAAATACAAATACATCAATGCCTAGTGGAGGCACGTGGCATGACTATAGCTGTTGTGGAGATTCCAGCCACGAAAACAAGATCTCAGAGCATTAGTTCTTATTGAATAATATCATTCTTACAATTTAGTATCTGTCAAACTAGCCTAAAAAATAAGAAATAAAGAACTATTTTCCAGATATCTCTGATAGACTTAATGTACCAGCCCTTGCATATACTATAATAAATCTCTGGTGATTTTTTTTTTAATTTTCATTTTTATTAGATACTTTCTTAACATTTCAAATTTTATCCCCTTTCCTAATTTCCCCTCCTAAAACTCTGATATCTCATCCCTCACCCCTGCTCACTAACCAACCCACTCCTGCTTCCCTGTACTGGCTTTCCCTTACACTGGGACATAGCAACTTCACAAGACCAAAGGCCTCTCCTCTCATTGATGTCCCACAAGGCCATCCTCTGCTACATATGCAGCTGGAGCCTTGAGTCCCTCCATGTGTACTCTTTGGATGGTGGTTTAGTCCTTAAGAGCTCTGGGGGTACTAGTTGGTTAATATTGTTGTTCCTCCTATGGGGCTGCAAACCCCTTCAGCTCCTTGGTCCCTTTCTCTACCTCCTCCATTGGGGACCCTTTGCTCAATCCAATTGATGGTTGTGAGCATCCACTTCTGTAATTGTCAGGCACTGGCAGAGCCTCTCAGGAACCAACTGTATCAGGTTCCTGTCAGCAAGTACTTGTCAGCATCCACAATAGTTTTTGGATTTGAGAACTGTATATGGGATAGATCCCCAGGTAGGATAGTCACTTGATGGCCTTTCCTTCAGATTATATTCCAAACTTTGTCTCTGTATCTCTTCCCATGGCTATTTTGATCTCCCTTTTAAGAAGGACCATAGTATCCACACTGTGGTCTTCATTCTTCTTGACCTCATGTGGTCTGTGAATTATATCTTGAATATTCTGAACTTCTGGGCTAATATCCACTTACCTGTAAGTGCATAATATGTGTGTTCTTCTGTGATTGGGTTACCTCACTCAGAATGATGTTTTCTAGTTCTAGCCATATGCCTAAGAACTTCATGAATTCATAGCTTCTAATAGCTGAGTAGTACTCCATTATGTAAATGTACCACATTTTCTGTATCCATTCCTCTGTTGAAGGACATCTGGCTTCTTTCCAGCTTATTCTCAAAGATCAAGAATTGACAAATGGGACCTCATAAAATTACAAAGCTTCTGTCAGGCAAAGGACACTGTCAATAGGACAAAAAGGCAAACAACAGATTGAGAAAATATCTTTACCAACACTACATCCAATAGAGGGCTAATTAAAAACAATGGCTTTTATGAAACTCTTAGGCAAATAGATAGAACTAGAAAATATCATCCTAAGTGAGGTAACCAAATCACAAAAGAATACACATGGTATGCATTCACTGATTCATGGATATTAGCCCAGAAGCTTGGAATACTCAAGATACAATTCAAAGCCCATATGAAGCTCAAGAAGAAAGAAGAACAAAGTGTAGATACTTTGGTCCATTTTAGAAGAGGGAACAAAATACCCTTGGGAGGAGGTACAGAGACAAAATGTAAACCAGAGACTGAAGAAAAGGCCATCTAGAGACTGTTCCACCTGGGGATCCATCCCATATACAGTTCCCAAACACAGGCATTATTGTGGATGCCAAGAAGTGCTTGCTGCCAGGACTCTGATATAGCTGTCTCCTGAGAGGTTCTGCCAGTGCCTGACAATTACAGAAGTTTGGCAGTGCCTTAGAAAATGGGACATAGTACTACCTGAGGACCCAGCTATATCACTCCTAGACATACACCCAGGATATGCTCCAACATGTAATAAGGACACATGCTTCACTATGTTCCTAGCAGCCTTATTTATAATATCCAGATGCTTGAAAGACCCCAGACTCCCTTCAACAGAGGAATGGATACAGAAAATGTCGTACATTTACATATTAACCCTTTATATGTGTACTATACTGCATGCAATATAGCATTTTATACTCTTTAAAGTGGTTTTTACTCACTTATTTGATACAAAAGTTTTAAGCATTTCTGCAGTAAGAGTCTCTTTTTTGGACTTTTTTTCTCAAGTGACTAGAGAGACTAGCCTGAGAAAGATCAGAAACTCATTGGATATCATTTTACTGATAAATGAATTATCCTGTTCTGATGAAGAAGAAAGAATTACCAAAAATAAAATCATCCTGGTATTTCCTGCTGTTGAGTAGCAATTTCTTCCAAGGGAGAAAAAAGAAACTTCTTGGAGGTAAGTTCATTAATCTTTGGATGTTCTAAAGGAGAGTAATCAGTCCATCCTGTAGAGAAACTCTTTAAGGCTTGGGTCGTCTAAAGAAATGCTCATTAACACCCAGAAATTTAATAACTCAACACCTTCAGCAAATCCCTAAAAATGATCAGGTGGCACCTGATCCTTTCATCCCTAAGCTCAAATAAACCTTATACTGAGATACACTATCAAAGGAACAGAGATACTTAGAACAGTCAAATGACCTGCATGATGTGCAAAGCAATTAATGTGATTGAAGAAGACTTTCTTCAATTTGTTGAGTTGCCTGTATGTTCTACCATGACCTTCAGCTTCCCAGCTTCCATGAACCAATAAGAATGAACACATGCTTGAGTGAGCTTTTGGTGATGCAGCTATCTTTTTATTGTCTCTACCTTAGTACCCATACTATTTTAAATGTCCTCACTAAAACTCATTGGTTCCACAAAGTGGACTTTGTTTGTATCAATACTGCAATCTGTTGATTCTGTCTCTAAAGTGAGTATACATATTCATACTTGTCAGAAATATTGTCACATGCCATATGGTCCTTGATTTCCACTTCATTTTACATATCATACATGTAGTTGACTTAAGGTGGCACTATATAACTTTACATTTCAGAACATTCTAAAATTGCAAGCAAGAACAACTAATCTTGGACCTTTGAGACATGTACTTAGTTTAAAATGGACTTTCCTCAATCCCACACAGATAAGAAAATTTTGTTTGACATAATTTGTTTTGGGAAACAAACAGACAGATATAAAGATGTTTGCTTAGTACCGTACTCCACTAGAAAGCTAAAGGCTTACAGCAAATATAAATTCTAAGTCTTGTTCTAATTTTTTTAATTGTGAAATTATCAAAATGCATGGGTCAAATTTTTATACACAGTCTGATGACTCAATGAGTCTATCTTTGTACACAGTATGACAGTTACATGAGGCATTGAAGATATTGCACATTTCTTTTCTTTTCTTTCTTTATTCACTTTCTTTCCTTTCTTTCTTTATTCACTTTCTTTCTTTTCTTTCTTTATTCACTTTCTTCCCTTTCTTTCTTTATTTTCTTTCTTTCTTTCTTTCTTTCTTTCTTTCTTTCTTTCTTTCTTTGTTTTTCGAGACAGGGTTTCTCTGTGTAGCCCTGGCTGTCCTGGAACTCAGTTTGTAGACCAGGCTGGCCTCGAACTCAGAAATCCGCCTGCCTCTGCCTCCCAAGTGCTGGGATTAAAGGCATGCATCACCATGCCCAGCTACCATTTCTTAATTTAGATCCTCAGTCACCACATTATTCTACAGTGTAACACTAAAATTCAATTAAAATAAATATATGAAAGAAAAATGCAAACCATCATTAGAAGTGCATAGAGAAAATGTATTTTTCCATTATAAAACCCAACTTCTTTATTTGATGGTCTGCAAACGCACCACCACTTTCAAATTTTACAAAATTGATGAAGCATCATAAGTAGATATCTAGGTGAAAATTAGATGCTTAAAATTAAATAAATAAATATTGGAATAGTTATATTTATACTTCTGATGCTTGACAAGGATATCCAATGTTTAAAGGATTCAACCAAGAGTGAGGATGAATGAAGAGAAGGAATACAAAATAGGGAATTGCAATATGATTTTCCAGTTGAGGAATGAACAGAGATTTAATAATTCTTGACTGCTCATCTTTGTGTTGGAAAAACACTATTTGGCATTTTACACTGACCATGATGTTGACACTTATCATCTGACAACAGGATTTTTTTATTCTGGATTCTTATCCAGAAAATTAGGGACATAAGACTCATGCAATAGCTCCAGAAGCCAGAACATATGACACGATATTTTAACAATGACAGAGTGGATAACCCATCAGTGATACTTATTTTTGAGAATAGAACACAATTAAAAAGATATTATTTGCCAAGTTTCAAGTTCTATATTAGTTAAAAATATATATTATAAAAAATAGTCTGTGGTTTTGGGGACTTCTAGAAGTGGAAGCAGATATAATTCTCTCTTGAGACTGTTTTTCTCCTATTATGTTACCTTGAACATTCTTGATATGAGGGCATTCAGCTTATTTTATTTTATCTCATATTGTCCTGTTTGGCTGTTACCCTGTTGCCTTGTAGAGTACTGTACTTTGTATTTTCTGAAGAGTAAAAAGAGGGTGTATACACACACACACACACACACACACACACACACACACACACACACACACACTGAAGCACAGAAAATAGAAAATAAAACCCAAATCAGGATCGTCATCCATGAAAATATTAGAAAAACTTCTAATGCCAGAAAGAGCTGATTCTTGACTAATTAAATCTTTGAATAAACAATAAGTATGATACAATCACTGAAATTTATAGATAGAAAGGCACTTATGGGTCAAATGCAGCTATTGTCCCCCAAACAATAGCCTCCTGGATGTTGGAGAACACATTAGTTGAACAGAGTCTATTAGAGTTTTCAAGCCTTTGTTGTTTCAAAAACCTTATCCAATAGTTTACATGATCTTATCAGCAACCATGGGAGATGTCTTACTTGGCATTTGGGGGAACTCAACACTGCACAGTTTTTAGATAGCAGTTTAAGAATGAAAAGGAGTGTTCAATTTTTCTTTAACAACTTGGCATAGGTTTGTTTCCAGGTGAAAACACTGATGTCAAATCAGCTTGACAATATGAGAAACCACAGAGAAATTATGCTTCACTAATTAAATCCTTTAATCACTCCACAGAATAGAATTGAGAAAGCTCAACTTCAAAAGGAACATTAAACCATTTTTAATTTACATGAGTGCCCCACAATAGACTAAATACTTGGTACTTATTTCTGGAAAGTATTATTCTGCAACAAATGCTTTTCTGAACAACACTCACATTTTTTATTGGTTTTAAACAACGAAAATTATACTAGAAATCAGATTTTATAAAAGCACCCATATTTCTCCAACAAATTGATATCTGTGAATATCTCACAATTATCCACACATATTAAAACCTGAGCTGATAAAACATTATTTCCTTATTTATTTTTCCCCTCTTTCAATTTTTTATTTTGTGGATTATAATATAACTACAACATTTCTCCCATTCTTTTCCTACATCCCTAATCGTCCATATAACCACCCACCCCACTGCCCCCTTACACTCCCTCTCATACAGTTCATCCCTCTTCTCTCTGAGAGGATGAAGGCTCTCACTGAGTATTCCCCAACCCTGGCACATCAAGTCTCTGGAAATCTAGGTACATCATATCCCATTGAGGGCAGACTAGTTAGCACAGTTAGTGGAATGGATTCCAATGACAGGCAACACCTTTAGGGATAGCCATTCTCAGCTCCATTTTTTGGGGGACTCACATGAAGATTAAGTTTCATATCTGCTACATATGTGCGTGGTGCCTAGGTCCAGCCTGTATATGTGTTCTTTGGTTGGTGTTTGAGTCTCTGGGAGTCCCAAGGGTTCAGGTTATTTGACCATATTGGTCCTCCTGTGGAGTTCCTATACACTTCATGTAGTGTTTTTTCCCCCAACTCTTCCATAATGGTCCCCAAGCTCCATCCCATTTTCTGCTGTGAGTCAGTCAGCTGCTGGGTAGAGCCCCTCAGAGAACAGGGTAAGGGTAATGTTCTAGAGTTCACTATATTCTCTCTTGAACTTTGCCAATCATGACATTAACCTAAAAACCCATCTAAACCACACCTGGGCATATATCCACATGATATTCCATCATCCCCCAAAGACAGTTGCTCAACTATTTTCATAGAAGCTTTATTTATAATAGCCAGAAACTAGAAACAAGCTAGATGTCCCTTAACTGAAGAATGGATAAAAAAAAATGTGGCACAGAAATTCATATTCACAGTGGAATACTATCCAGCTATTAAAAACAAAGACATCATGAATTTTGCAGGCAAATGGATGGAACTTGAGAATACCATCCTGACTGAGAAAACCCAGTTCCAAAAGGACATAGATGGTATATAATAAGTTATAAGTGGATATTAGCCATAAAATACAGGATACACTCCAAGGACCCAAAGAAGCTAAACAAAAAGAAAAGCACAAGCCCAGGTGCTTGAATCTCACAAAAACGGGAAAAATAGTCGTAAGAAGGAGATGGAGGGAGGGAACTTTGTGAGAAAGAGATGAGGAGGGGTATGGGAAGTCTGGATCAGGTGTGGCACAAACAGGAGTGATGGCCAAATGACCATTAGAATGAATGAAAATCTACAACTCATTGGGATGTGGGGGTGGGAAGAATCTCAAAGACATGATAGAAACCTGAGATAGGGAAGGTGCCTAAGAAACAACAAAGGTGACCACAGCTATGACTAAACCTTATGGACATAGAATCTGTCCTTTAGCCAGGCAGGAAAATTTTTGAGTCATAATTATTTTTATTGGATAATTTATTTATTTATGTTCTAAATCGTATCCCCTTTCCCAGTTTCCCATCTGTAATTTCCTATCCAAATCCCCCTCCTCCTGCTTCTATGAGGGTGCTCCACACACACCCATGCACTCCCACCTCACCGCCCTAGCATTCTCCTACACTTGGGCATCAAGGCTTGTAGGACCAAGAGCCTCTCCTCCAATTGATGCCAGATAGGGCAATCCTCTGCTACATATGCAGCTGGAGCCATGGGTCTTCTTTGGTTGGTGCTTTAGTCCTGGGGAGCTGGGGGAGGGTCTGGTTGGTTTATATCATTTTTCTTCCTATGGGGTTGCAAACCCCTTCAGCTCTTCCAGTCCTTGCCCTAATTCCACCATTGGTGTCTCTGTGCTCACTCTGAAAGTTGGCTGTGACCATCCACATCTGTATTGGTGAGGCTCTGGCAGAGCCTCTCAGGAGACAGCTATATCAGGCTCCTCTCAGCAAGCACTTCATGGCATCAGCACTAGTGTCTGGGTTTGGTGCCTGCATATAGGATGGACCTCCAGGTGGTGCAGTCTCTGAATGGTTTTTGTTCACTCTCTGCTCCATTCTTTGCCCCTGTATTTCCTTTAGACAGAAGCAATTCTGTGTTAAAATTTTGGAGATACATGGGTGGCCCCATCCCTCAACCAGAGGCCTTGCCTCACTCCTGGATATGGTCTCTACAGCTTTCCCCTCCCCTTTGTTGGGTATTTCAGCAAATGTCATTCCCATTGTGGCCTGGGAGCCTCTTGCTTTCCTGGCATCTGGGACTTTCTGGTGGCTATCCCCAGTCCCCCACTCCCCATTGCTACATACCTCTGTTTAATCTCCTGACCCTCTGTATATTTTTGACTATGGAATGGCAACCACAACCCTTTGCTTGATGCCTGCTTTTTCAACTAGAGGTGGACTCTGCGTGTTCCTGCTTCCTACTGTTGGGCATTTCCTCTAAGGTCCCTCCCTTTGAGTCCTGAGAGTCTCTCAACTCCCAGGACCCTGATACTTTTTAGAGGGTTCCCCCACATCTCAATCACCAATGTTGCATATTTTTAATCCTTTCAGCTGGTCCTCAGGGCTTCTCTCCTGTCTCCAAGCCCCGCAATACACGATCATGTCCCCGTTTGTCTTTCTCCCTCCCCTCGGCCAATCCAGTCCCTTTCTTGCTCTGCCTCTCAAGTGGGATTGAAGCATCCTCATTTGGACCCTTCTGTATTATATGCTTGTAGACTAGAGCCTAGTATGGCTGTCCTCTGAGAGGCCCAACAAGCAGCTGACTAGGACAGACATAAATATTTCCACCCAACCATTGGACTGAAGTCAGGGGACCCTTGCGTTGAATTTGGGAATGACTAAAAGAAGCTGAGGTGAAGGGCAACCCCATAGGAAAACCAGCAATCTCAAGACATCGAGCCACCAACCAGGCAGCATATATGAGCTGGTCCAAGGCCCTGACACATATACAACAGAGCACTGTCTGATCTAGCCTCAGTGGGAGAAGAGCTGCCTGTCGCTTGAAGGAATTGAGGTCCCAGGGAGTGGGGAGGCCTGGCAGGGAGTTGTGGGACATCCTCTTGGAGAGGGAAGGGGGGAGCAAGAATGGATGAGAAACTGTAGGAGGGCAGACAGTGAGAAAGACAATGACTGGACTGTAAAAAATAAGTTTCTTTTTAAAAGAAAAAGAAAAAAGAAATGAAGGAAAATGATAGACTAGATAGATAGGTAGATAGGTAGATAGATAGATAGATAGATAGATAGATAGATAGATAGATAGATAGATGATAGATAATTTTCTAAATCCAAGGAATAGGGAATTAAAATTTTTGTCCCTCTATTAGAAAGCTAAAATTTTAAGTTGATAATTTCTACAAAGGATTGCAAGTTCATAAAGTAGTGTAATACCTAGAGAATTAGTATACTACTGTTTCTTTGAACCATCTAATATGCTGATAGGACAATTCAGAAGAAATTTAAGTCTCTCATGCATCTTCATTGTCTTTGTTCTAAAATATATTTCTTGCCCATGTAATCACCTAATCTAGAAGAATGATAAAAAAGAAAATTAAAATGCTATTGAATTATTCTTGAATGACTGAAAGTGATCATATCATAAAGTTAGCATCTTCCATGAAATTAATTAGATTGCTGATTTTGAAATTAAATAATATTATAAGATTGGGTGTATGAATTTAGATATAAAATATGTCTTTACAAGTTCTAAAACCTCACAAAACTTATTAGTACTTGCCCTTATTTTAGTAAAACACACCTAGAGATTACCAATCCACTATAATTACAAAGTAGTAAACTGATTATAGTCTACAATTCTGGAAGCTAAGACATGAAATATAGTTCTTGGAATGCCATTCACCAAATGAAAAATAACAAAATGAATACAGAGACATGAAGAACAGCTTGTTTGTAATAGAAACTGTAAAATACCCTTATGTACTTTTTAATGAATTTTGCTTGTTTGAAGAAACAACTCACCATATATTTGGCTTAAACTCAGGATCCTCCTGCCTTAGCCCCACAAGTGTTGGAATTCTAAGTGTGTGACACCAAATCCAACCTATGTTTTAAAATGTTTAAAAATAGGGGTTTTTCAGGTAAAACGTAGAAGAATAGGAATTATCTTTTCTCTATCAGATGAAATAAATAGAAAAATTGAGATAATCTAAAATCTTTACACTTCTGTGAGAACATTGGCATGAAAAGAGGAAATAAAGCATTGTAACAAAGTTTGAGCAACTATGATTTTCTGATTCATGAGTGAGATGTGGTTTTCCAAAGAAAGAACACTTATGCCGGGCATGGTAGCACACGACTTTAATCCCAGCACTTGGGAGGCAGAGGCAGGCAGATTTCTGAGTTCGAGGCCAGCCTGGTCTACAGAGTGAGTTTCAGAATAGCCAGGGCTATACAAAGAAACCCTGTCTCAAAAAACCAAAACCAAACCAAACCAAACCAAAACAAACCAAACCAAAACAAAACAAAACAAGAAAACCACTTACCCTTCATTAAGGAGAAAGAATATATATTGCTGTATATATATATATATATATAATCATACATAAAATATCTAGATGATCAATTCTTCTATTTATGCAGAATTATTGGAAAGCCTTGAACAAAACATAAGCCAAATTTTCAATTCCATTTGCCAGAATATATTTGAAAATTCTGGGGAAAGTTATCAATTATTTCATAGCACAAATCTTTACTAAGCTTGGCATAGATCTTTAAAGGGGTATATAACGGTCTACAGTGACAACTTAGAATTATTTGGCTGAAAGGTTCTTTATGCCTATGAGTACTGATAGAAAACATGTAAGCCTAAGGGCTACCTTAACAGAGAAGATTTAATATGAACAATGTGGAGAGAAAAACAGAACTATCTATGGTCCCTTTGAAATAATATAGCAGTGAACCCATTGAAAGTTTCAAAATATATATACACACACAATTTACAAGCATGCATTTAGAGGGAGTGCAAGCCAGATTGAAATTATGGAAATGAAAGAACAAAATACAAGTTTCTAGAGGACAATAAGCAAGACAAATTGCGAAGAGAAAATATGAATAACTACATCAAGCAGAAACTGGGAGAAAGGCAGGAGTTCCTAGTTAATAATTACTTTGGGTAAAATATTCCCAGATGATCATTTCTTTTCTGCACAATGTCAGAGCTGCATTTAATGGTTATCATTTGTATCTGGCCGTCCACAAAATTAAGTAGTTCATTCTGCAGTACAAAATTTCAAGAGCTTTGGAATTTCCAGCTTTTAAATTAATCATTCTCTTATTTGTGGCAATGCATACTTTGGTTCACAACACTTATCATGAATTAAAGTCTCATTAAAACTTATTATGGCTGGCCATGCTAAATAAGGATAAAAAACCAATTTTCATTCAATGTCCCTAATTTGTCACTGCACATGAGTTTATATATATATATATATATATTTTTTTCAACGTGAGGCACTTTACCTTCTACACAAATTAAATCTTAAGGCTGTTATTCAAAAATTCCTGAAGCTTCACTCATTGAGAATATAGTCTGTATTTCAGCAACCCTTGAATTAGGTATAGTTTAACTGTTATCTATGCTTCCTTAGACATTTCATAATGAGCTTTTCTAAACCAAACATGGATTTTCTCTGTTTCCACAAATGAATATTGTCTCCACATGTTCCAGTTGGAATATGGTTCTCTTCCTTAGAAACTTGAGGTAAAATTTGACACCATTATAGTGGCACTGACAAGTAAGAGATTTTTATAACAAGTCTGAGTAATTTACATGGTGAAGTCCTTAAGAAAATGGGTTAGTTATAAGACCAAGTTGTTATTGAGTGAGGCTGTCTCCTTTTAGTTTGTTTGTTCTATATGGATCTACATGTATATTTTCAAGTCTTATAAGACAAAATGAGGAATATTTAATACTTTACCTGATCTTAGATAGCCAACCCCAGAGAATATGAGTTAAATTTTATAATTGCATTGTTAAATTACCTGGGCTGTCTGCTTGGGAAATCAACAAGGATGCGAAACTCAGTATTTTAGCTTAGATATAAGTGAAGAGAGTTTAATGGTTTGGATGTGAATAAATTCACTTCACAGGATCATATTTTAAAGGCTTATTTCTTGGCTGATAGCACTGTTGAGAGGTGATTGGAGGATAGGGGTACTAATATCATTACTAGGTGAATGTATTCAGGGCTTCAAATTTGGATGTGTGTTTTGGAAACAGAACTTGATTGGAAGAAATGAGTATCTTTAAAAGGTTTCCAAGAGCCAGGCATGGTGGCGCACGCCTTTAATCCCAGCACTTGGGAGGCAGAGGCCAGCCTGGTCTACAAAGTGAGTTCCAGGACAGCCAGGGCTATACAGAGAAACCATGTCTCAAAAAAACAAAAAACAAACAAACAAACAAAAAAAGGTTTCCAAGAAGGCAGACCTTGCTTTTCATTTCCCCTTGCTTTTCAATAGTTTCTCTTCTGTCTGTCATGAGTTGAACCATCTTTACTTCCACATAGGCTTAGTAGCAATGGAATCAAGCCTCTGAAACTATACACACACACACACACACACACACACACACACACACACACACACACATATATATATAGATATATAGATATATAGATAGATAGATAGATAGATAGATACACACACACACACATATATATATGTGTGTGTGTGTGTGTATACAAATTTTACCTCAAAAAGTATATATATACACATACATATATGTATATATATATATATGTGTTAATATAAAATAACATATATTATATAATAACACGTATATTATAAAATAACATGTATTTATATAATATATATTATATATGCATATATATATATATATATATATATATGCATATATATAAATACACATTTTTGAAACTTTCTCTCAGGTATTTTGTCACAATAAAAGAAAGATGGTGTTTCTCTAGTATCTAAGAAGTTCCCTTGGCCCATCTCTATTCTCTGTGGTAGGTTAAATGAAAATGGCTCCCATAGGCACATAAGAAATAGCCCTATTTGGAGGTTTGGTCTTAGAGAACTCGGTGTAGCCTTGTCTAAGTATGTCACTGGCATGGACTTTGAGGTTTTAGAAGCTCAAGCCAAGCTCAGTGTCATTCTCCCTTCCTGTTTCCTGCTGATCCCCTTGTAGAAGATCAGCTACCTCTCCAGCATCATGTCTGCCTGCATGTCACAATGCTTGCCATCATGAAGATAATTAAACTTTTGAACCTGTAACCCAGCTCAATTAAATGTTCTCTTTTATAAGAGTTGCTCTGGTCATGATATCTCTCCACAGCAATTAAAAACTCTAAGATAATTTCTCTTCCATTGTGAAGTGGAAACATGAGGGTTCTTTGGAAAGTCAGTTGTGGTGGGTGGTGTTTTGCTAGGCCCAACACATGAAAGAGTATTTTTCTGAAGCAGACACTGGCAAAAGAATAAGTCAGACTCGTGAAGAAAATTTTCACCAAAGCAGAAACAGGAGAAATGATGTTTTGCTAAAGCAAGCACGTGAAAGGACACATGATGGATGCTTCGCTAATGACACAGGTATTGGTCTGTCTTACACTGTGTACTTGAGCTCATTTGTTGGGACTCTATAGAGGGAAACCCACCAATACACTGCTTATGGTGTGCTGCAGTTTCTTGCTGCTTCCACACACTTGGGCTGACGGCAGAGTTATGTCAGCTTAAACAGACACACATGCTGAGGCAAGACCCATGGAGGACAAGTGATGTTTGGAAGCAGTGTAAAAAGGACCTGATGGACAGTGATAGAGGCTGAGCTTGGATTGCTTACAGAGCTAGCTGTGGAAGGCTTGATGCTCTCCTGTCTTTGCTGATCTTCACTTTGCAAGAAAGGGAACAGCTGAGAACTTTTCCTAGCATTCCTGTGGGTTGTGGTCCCTCCTGCTGATTTGTGCCAAGGCTGAGACCTGACTGTTCCTGGTAGGTCATGCCCGTGCTGTTTTTAACCTAACTCTACCAAACTGGACTACTGATATAACTGTAAAGTGTTTGTGAAAGGATCTGGTGCTTGCGCTGACTCTTGTCAACTGAACTGCTGATATCCTGACAATGCAGATTGTTTTGCTTCAAAGAATCTTTTCTAAACAGGTCCACTTTGCCTGTATCCTTTCTTTTTTATTACCTCTAGTTGTTAGTGGGCTAAAGGGAAATTAAAGTATTTGGGAACCATCATTAAGAATAAGGTTTGAAAAATTTAAGGTTACACCATTGTATATTGAATTGCTTTTAGTTTGTCCAGTCTTTGTCATTTGAACCAAAATAGGTAATTCTACATATATGATCTCCCAGTATTTGTTGGTCAAATATGTGAGATATTATATATATATATATATATATATATATATATATATATATATATATGGGATTTTTTTAAACACACAAAGTATAGCTTGCTATGCACTCAACATTGTGTGTTTCTTACTTCTGGGAATATCAGTTATGTAAGTTCTGATGGAGTCTCTGTCTTCTGCATCAGACACTCTTGGATTACTGGGAATATGTTCCTTTCTGATATCTATCAAAGTGAGTGGAGTTCAGTGTGCCCTAGAATATATGTCAGAAGATTAGAAGGCCTTGTGGGATATTAATGAGAGGAGAAGCCCTTGGTCTTCTAAAGGCTCAATGTCCCAGTGTAGGGGAATTTGAGGGTGGGGAGGTCAGAGTGGGTGGGTAGGTAGAGGTGCACCCTCATAGAAGCAAGTGGAGGAGGAAGAGATAGGAGCTTTCCTGGGGTGGAGGACTAGGAAAGGAGTAACAGATGAAATGTAAATAAAAAAAATATCCAATAAAAAATGCAAAGAACTGGGGAAGTACATGAATGACAAGTAGAAATCCATTTATCTTGTCCAAGGTATGGCATTAAAGTGAGACCAGTACAGATGAAGTAAAGTATTGGTTGTGCCTTTCCTAGGCTCAACATAATCTCCTGATGGAAAGTTTGTGGGTTATTAAAAAAATAATGAACTCAAAACCAAAACAATAATTTGCTTTGTTTTTGGCATCTGAAAAGGGTCATTAATAACTTAGTTGAGAAAGAAGGGTGATACATGTTGGAAGAAGATCTTTAGAAGTTCTTTGAGAGGGACACAGTTTACAAAAATACTAAGCAGAGAACTGGATGGTGAACTAAACCCATTTGTCATGTATTTCTACATGCAAAGGTGGTATAAAATGATCTCTCTTACTTTGCCTTTCTTAACCATTCCCCAGAACATCACCAGCAGTGAACTTGATAGAATCAATGATATTTACTACTTTACAAAGCATAAATCTTCACATGAAGATTTATTTGAATTGAGTTGTATGGTCCTTTTAAAATTACATTTTCCCTCTAACCTGCTCAAATATTTGGCCAGAAAATGGCCTTATCAGGTCATCATGGCATCTTTTCTATGCTGAACTAATAATACCCTTTTGGAGAACTCCATTTAAATGGTACAGTTGATAATCTATGTCTACTCTCCATGGCACTCTCAAATGCACTGGAAGATGAGCCACAGGGGAAGCCCATATGTTAGAAAGGCATGCTTCATTTAGCTATTTCAACATGATGGCTGAGGGCTACTATAGATGGAACTGCTCAGAAAAGATTACATATCTTGGCTTCCGGCAAAGGGGAAAAAAAAAAAACATAAAAAAGTTGGTGCTAAGGGCTAAGAGCTTTATTGAAATTCTACAGCAGCTTTACAGGAACTGTGAGCTCCTGGCTTGTTATCAGGTACCTGCATTTTGGGCCTCCTGACACTCTATAATTGAAATTCACTGCCTGGCCTTTAGTCTATAAAAATGGTATGCTGTCATTAGCACTGGCTGCTCGCTGTATTCTCCTGTCACTCTTTAGGCCAGCTTAAACCATCTCAGATGAAATAGCCTATTTTATGTCAGACCTCAGAGTTTGCAACTATTAAAGTGGAAAGCTAAAGCAATGTTTAGCAATGTGGTAAAGACTAATACAGGAGAGTTGGTGGAGAAATAGCAGTCTTTCATTTTCAAAATTCTGTTAAAAATTAATGCCCTTACTTGGTACCATCTCTATTACACTGCTCCTGTCAGAATGAGAATTATTACCTTTTTAATTGCATTTTAATTTAACCTGCTAATGCCACACTGTCTACCTTACACTTGAAGAAGTAGTTGAATGTTATTTCTGCAATAAGACATGTTAATGTAAGAATTACAAGCCCATATTTCACATTCATGATATGAGGAATTGAGGCAATTATACATTAGCCAAAAGAAAAAAAGGAAGTAATGAATATCATACTGCTCATTTTTATTAAAACACCTGCATAAGGAGAACTGTGGTTAGTCCTTCCTTTGAAATTAGAAATGACTGTAACACTTGGTGCTCAGTGCTACATTGAGGTAGTCAGAGAAACGTTGTTTCCCTGGTAACCAATATTAGGAGCGAAGATAACTCATTATCAATAGACATAGGACAGTATGGCTGTGGTTATTATAGTAATTAAATTATCTCAGTTTACCAAAAAGCAAAGAGTAGATAAGTATGAATCTTCTTAGTGAGCTAAAATGCCAAACTATAAAACCTTAGAAAACAAATTTGATTATCTGCTGCTATTACATTTCAGTTTTACATTAAGTCCCATGCAAGAGAGTTTTTTCAAACTATAAATAAATAAAAAAAAACATGAAATGATTTTGGCAAAATTAACCTCTGCTATTTATGGACAATAGAAACATAAACAGGTCTTAAGGATTATCTTTTCCCCTGCTGGTTCATAACTATTTTTTAGTATTTCAAATAAATATTTACATTCTTAGACAAGTCAAAAAACAAGGAGATAAAATATTGGAATAATTATAATGTCTTAATTGGCTTCTGTATTTATGCCTCCAGTACTCCTCTCTTGACACCTTTGCTATCTGCCTCATTCCTTTATGCTTAAATTCTATAGTTTGGGGCTGTGGAGAAAACTTAGTGATTAAAGCATTTGCTTCACATGTGTGAGGACATAAATTAGGCTCTCCACAATGAACATAATGCCAGATTTAGTAGTCTTTTTTTTTTTTTCAGAATTCTAACATTCATACAATTCTACATTTTTAGAAACTTAGTTTAGAAAAATTATTGGTAAAAATCAGAGTTGTCATAAAAAAGCTTATATCAACCTTATGTCTCTTTCAAGTACTGAAATAACACATTTACTTATTGTTCAATTAGAGTTATGTGTTCTGTGACTTAGTTACATGCTTTTCATAAAATTAGTGTCCTAATTATGCTATATCAGGTAAAAGGGACTACTTACCTTATGGGTGCCTATCTGTGGTCTTGACTCTACTTTCCTGCCCACATTTATTTTGCCTCAGTTATTATATATGTGTATATATATATATATATATATATATATATATATATATATATATTATATATAGTTATATATAGTTATATAGTTATATCTTCATGTTCCAGTAATAGTATATGAGTATGTAGTTCAAAAGTAGTTGTATATTTTTTCCTTGTTTCAAACTAAATGTAGTTTGATTTGGTAGAAAGAATGTTAAAGAGAAAGCACAAGCTATAAATTAAATAGGTTCTACCTAAATTCTAAATCACTTGTTTTCAACTTTCCCAATGCTGTGACCTCTTAATAGGGTTCCTTGTTTTGTGGTAGAATCTATTTTTATTGCTACTTCATAAGTATAACTTTACTACTGCCATGAATACTAATGTAAATATCTGATATGGAGATGGTCTCAGAAACCCCTGTAAAATAGTTTTCTTGACCTCCAATGGAATCATGATCAAGAGGTTGAGGAACCATGCTTTAAAAGAAGCCCTCAGGTTATATATTCTATTATCTTGAGCTAAAGAAATTAAGATGTACTTAAATGAGATAAGGGAATAAATTTTGGAAATGGGACTTCAGTAAAAAAATAAAATCACCTACAAAAGAGCTATCTATACATTTACAAGCCATCCCTAGAAGCAGAAAAAAAGATAGTTGCATAATTCATAGTTCTTTTGTATATTTCTGTTTTGGCGTAGAGTTGGAAGTCATATCTTGCTGGGTAGTTCTAGTTGGACTTGTCTTTATGATCCTTTTGCCTCCGCTTCCCAGGTTCTGAGATTGTAGATGTGAACTCATATTCCCTTCACTAACATAATTACTTTATCTCTTCTCTTATACTCGTGACTATGATAGATCTCAAATACAAAGTGCATATTAAGTATCTAAGTGAGAATATGCACGTATTCATTTGAAAATACAAAGCTTATGTGAGCCTTCTGCCTGGTTAGAACCTCAGTAGAAAGAGGGCTATGCAGGAAAATGTTGATCTTTCAAGGAGGAAAGGGAAGAATAGGATTTGAAATAAGGCTCTTCGTCTGGGGAGGTGCAAATGCCCTGCTTTCACCACCTGGTTCATGTCATATAGGAAATAAAAAAGGATGTTATAAAAGGAAAGAGAAAATGGGAGAACGAGGAAACAGGCAAATGAGAATACAGGAAGGGAAAAGGAAAATGAAAGAAGAGTGGAAGGGGGGACATTGAAAATGAAGGAGAGAAAAATAGACAAAGGGGAGAAAGGAAGAGAAGTTATGGAGAGTTGGGGCTACTTACCTTATGGGTGCCTATCTGTGGTCTTAACTCTACTTTCCTGCCCACATTTATTTTGTAGTTCTTAGAGATTCAACTTTAGTTTTATAGAAAGCAAAGAACAACAGGCAGTGAAGGAAAGTGCATTCAGCCACTGGTGCAAAATTCTGCTGTCCTCAAAGCCTGGGAATGTCAGTTCCCAAGTCAATGCCATCTATATGAAAGAGAGACACCTTGGGGTACGGAACCAATATTACTCTGTAATAAAATAGTTTTCATTTATGTTATTTAAGTTTATGAAGCTGCTTCTACCAAGACTTGGAGGCAGGGATGTCGCTTTCGCCATATCTGTGCAAAGAGACCAAAAGAGAGGTCCTGAATGTTGCAGTGGTCCATAGACAGTGATGCACGAATGTCTATAGGGAAAAACAATGGCCCTTAAAAAGATGAGGGAACCAAAGTAATATGTAATACATGGACCATATTCTATGAGATCTTTGTGAATTTCTACAAAAGGATGTAATATATTTCAAATAAGAATCAGAACAATGACTATGATTAAGATGGCATATGTTAAAACTTGTATTTATATTTTCATTTTATTGAGGCAGAATTATGTATCCTAGGCTAGCCTAAAACTAACTAGGCAGCCAAAGATAACCTTGAACTTCAAAACTACCTGTCTTTACCTTCATTTCCTTTTGATAATATGTTTGTGTCACTGTGCCTGATATTTGTGTTGCCAGCAGTCAATAGTGAGAATTAATGCAAACTAGATTACCAGCCCTGATAAACCTTTCATTTCTGATAAAAAATCAAAGTGATTTTAGCTATATCTTTTATGTGTGAAATGATCCTGTTCATAAAGCTCCTATAGATATAATCATTGAGATATATATCCCAACAATGAAAAATCTGAAATATAGGAATTATGTTGTACATTTTTTATCCTGGGACTTTTCTTTGTGGGTCAGATACAAGCAGCTTTCTGTGAGTTCAAGCTCAATTTTATCTACATAGTGAGTTTAGGACATCCAGGGCTATAAATGACAAGAGGTGCTTATAATGAAGAATAAGTAGAGGATGTGGTGGTGGTAGTTATATTAATGATAAGTAAAGAAAATTTCAAACCTAGTGTATAGGCTCTGAACAGTATCAGCATGGTAAGAGCAAGGTGCTGGACTCATACATTCTGAATTCACTGTTGGTAAAGCTGATATTGTAGTTAGCATTGGAAATGGAACCGTGCCTCAGCCAATCCCATTCCCTTACATAGTTATATGTCTGACATGCAGATCTAGACCTCTCTTATTTAGAGACCATGCTCTTCCACTCCCCTATATTTTTTATGGAGGGTATGTCCCTCTATGAGTGACTAATCTCTCTCTCTCTCTCTCTCTCTCTCTCTCTCTCTCTCTCTCTGTGTGTGTGTGTGTGTGTGTGTGTGTGTGTGTGTGTGTGTATGTGTACATGGGTGTGTTTAAATTACACTTATTTTCTTACAAAGGATTTACCATGCCCACAGCCACACATTAGGCTGCTGTCAACTCTGCTATAAAAGCCATTGTATCAAGCTTTCTTAACATGATGATTTTTTCCCCTTCTATACAAGTAACATGTCATGACTTGAGTTCTCTCTCAAATTCAATTCAGAAACAATCTTTGTTTTGATTCTTCTTTTCATTGAACATGTCTATATATCTTCAGCATCAATGTCCAAATATCTACTGTTGTAGCTTCCTTTTTCTTTGACACAAAGGAACTAGCAGCAAAATTGCCCTCCCCTTAAAAAAAAAAAAAAGATAATAGATTTGTTTTTCTTTAGTATGAGGTATTGAAGCAGGGGCACTATAGGTAAAGGCATCATGCATTATTTCCATGGTTTTGTTGTGATAAGTGGAGATCTAGTAACTTTTTCCACCACTTCCTATACAATAACATGAAATCGGGGGCAGGGGAGGGAAGAGAAGTGGAGAAGCCTTAAGGAAACTAAGCAGAAGATTTGTGAGTTTCTGACTTACCTTATCTAGCACATGCATATGCACGCACACACACACACACACACACACACACACACACACACACACACACACATTCATTATGCAACCCAGTTTTGTTTGTTTTGTTACACAATCAAGCTACACTTACCCTATAGAGATGAGGATACATGACCTAAGCAACTCATGAGATAGATTTCAAAGAGAAAAGCCTGGCCTTCATCTAATTCTTCCATTTGGATGAAATGTTCCTAGAACTGAGTTACTAAACTCAATTTTCTGGCATTGAAAGATCAAACTAAAGGGGACATTTTGTCTTTGCTAGCTTTGCTAAGTCCTTTACAAACCTATTTTCAATCAAAATTGTTTGAACTAAGGTTTATGTAGCCCAAACAAGCCAAGTTCCTTTATAATTGACAAAATAAATATTAATAACAATTAAATGAAAACCACAGCTAAGCTTTCAACTTTTCTTGAGGTGATATACAAATTTGTATGTCAACTTTAGTACCCAACATATACAACTGCTTGAAAGACACAAAATTAAGTGGGATTATATACACATAGACTCTCGTGTGACTGTTTCAGAAATACTCATAATTATCATATCCTTCTGGAAGACTATGATGATGACACAGCAGAGAATGAATTCACAGAAGTGAGTGCACTATCTTCTATGAATAAATTTTTGTCACTGGTGCAGACAACATCTTGTCCATAACATCACTCATTGTGTGCCCATGGAAAATGTTGTATACAGTTTCTTCATCTTTAAACCCTAAATAAGGATAGGGACATAATTACAAATACATAGTTGAAACCTAAGGCAATAAAATAATGTAACAAAGCCACAACTGGAAACTACAAGACTTCTCAAAATCTCAGAGATATTAGAAAGGTAAAGGTGTGTGTGTGTGTGTGTGTGTGTGTGTGTGTGTGTGTGTGTATGTGTGTATTTTTGGTCTTTGTTTCAAAATAAGACAGAATGCATCAGAAATGACTTCAGAATTATCAGTTCATTAAATGCTGCCGTGAGTAAAATCATATTGCTTATGGGGATTAGTAAATAGAAACAAGCTGGGTGAGGATATTAATTGATCCCTTAGTTCAATATTATTTAAAAATATATTTCATCACTAATGTGAATGGATCGAAGAAGAAAATACTGAATACAGGAAATTACCTGCCACCTAATTTTCATTGTTCAGCTCAATGCACAATTGAGGCAATCTACATAGAACAGATTCTTCTTCATTTTACTAGTACAAATATGGTAGAGTAGAAATTTTTAGATAATTATTTTCTGGAGCATTACATCTTAGGCTAAATACTTAAAATGGTATTCCAGGACAATGTTCCATCCAACACCAATATCTCAGATTTATTTTCCCATTAATATCCTCTCCATTTCATATTTTAATTTTTTGTTTTATTCACACATGTGCATATATGTTTTTGTGAGTGCCTGCCAATTGTTTGTGTTGCTTGGAAAAGACAGTGTTAGATTCCTTTGAAGTTGGAGTGACAGGGACACAAGAGCCACCTAAGGTGGGTTTTTTCTTCATTTTGAACTAGGTTTCTCTGGAAGAAGAGCAAATGCTTTTAAATACTTCAGTCTGACCTCACACTTAAAAAAAGAAAAGAAAGAATGAAATATAGCTTGGCTAGTCGGTCTTTCATTTTTCATCATCTGAACCCACTGTGATTCAAGGTGATGCTCTTCTCCTGGATGCATTAAGTTTTATACAAGCAGAACTATGGTGTTGGCAATGGTTTCAGCTTCATGTCACCACAAACCCCAAACTCTGCTATTTTCTGTAGCCTTTATCTTTACCTTTTTTTTTTTTTTTTTTTTTTTTTTTTTTTTTTTTTTTTTTTTTTTTTTTTTTTTTTTTTTTTTTTTACACAGAGGCTTGTTGTGTAAGCAATATTTATGCCCATTCTTCGGCAGATTCTTCCTCAAGTTTATGGCAAGAAATTCTCCATGTTTCTTAGTTACGGCCAATTTGGTAAGAACAATAATGTTCAATTTAATCCAAAAGAATGTCCATCCAGTCTTTACAGTTCTATATGTTAAGAAAACAGAGCCGGGCGTGGCGGCGCACGCCTTTAATCTCAGCACTCGGGAGGCAGAGGCAGGTGGATTTCTGAGTTCGAGGCCAGCCTGGTCTACAAAGTGAGCTCCAGGACAGCCAGGGCTATACAGAGAAACCCTGTCTCAAAAAACAAAACAAACAAACAAAAAAACCCCAGAAAAACAGTGATACATTGCAGTATTATGCAGTTTCTCCTGGCAAGAAAGATATGGATATTTTTATTGGAGACAGAAAGCTTTGCAGAACCTCTACCCTGTCAACCCCCCCTCCAAAAAAAAAAAAAAAAAACCAAAACCAGGAACATCCTTGCCCTTAGACAACTAGATATAACCTATCATAAAACTATTTTTAAAATGTTAAAAACAAGTTTATCCAGGCAATATGAATTATTAGATCCTCATACCATTTGTTTCCATCCCATAATCAGTTACCAAACTCAGACACTATTGCATAGGACAGCAAGAGTTTGCTGAAGGGACCCTGACAATAGCTGTCTCTTGTGAGGCTATGCCAGTGCCTGGCAAATACAGAAGTGGATGCTCACAGTCATCTATAGGATGGAACACAGGGCTCCCAATGGAGAAGCTAGAGAAAGTACCACAGGAGCTGAAGGGGTCTGCAACCCTATAGGTTGAACAACAATATTAACTAACCAGAACCCCCAGAGCTCATGTCTCTAGCTCCATTTGTAGCAGAAGATGGCCTAGTCGGCCATCATTGGGAAGAGAGGCCCCTTGGCATTGCAAACTTTATCTGCCCCAATACAGGGGAACACCAGGGCCAAGAAGTGGGAGTGGATGGGCAGGGGAGCAGGGTCGGGGGAGGGTAGAGGGCATGTTCAGGATAGCATTTGAAATGTAAATTCAGAAAATACCTAATAAAAAAATGGGAAAAAAAGAATAGTAGGCTAAATACTTTTAGAAAGCTAAAAGCTGACATAGGGAAGCTTAAATACAATGAAGAAATGAGAAATACATGATGACATTGAAGGCTGACATAGGGACGCTTAAATACAACGAAGAAATGAGAAATAAACGATGACATTGATTTAACTTCTACTGTAGTTTAAAATGCAATGCTCTCTAATGTGTATAAAAAATATTTATAGTGCCCTTGAAATTCAGTTGAATCTAGTCACATATTACTTTCTATCACATACATATAATTCAGTGTACTGAGATTTTTAGGGACATTGTATTGTCTCTAGTAGGCTATCAACACTATGATGATATGCCAGTTATAAGGTGAATTATAATTAATTTATGAATAAAGAAAGGGGATGTATTAATTAGGGCAACACAAGGAAGAAAAAAATAAGTAAATGAAATGAGGAGTCTGAGTCAATCTTTTATATGACACGTTTAAAGAGAGAAAGTAGTTCTTGTCAGATTATTATTTCTTCTGCAGGATGCACCCTCTCATTGTGGACATGCCCCATTGGTGGAGAGATCTATTCTGTGATGTTTCAATGTACTCTGAATCCAAGGTGACTCAAGGGGAAAGGTTAAGGGCAGGGAATTATTTTTGTACCTTCAAACAAAATAATATAGAGAGAGTGGTGGTACAATAGGAAGACAACAATGTCTGGATTGAGTCTCTTTTGAGGAAGCTTGGGGTCCACATAATTTTTAGCAAATGTGGCATCAGCTGTGTTCATTATTCTGGCTATTCTCTCTCTGAACTCTCCCCATGTGATTTGGCTCTTTCTTTCCTACTTCTAACCTTATAACTCGTACCTAAAGGGAAACAACTTGCAATTCTAACTCATTCATTATTATTGGTGAAGTCCCGTGAAAAATGTGTGTGTGTGTGTGTGTGTGTGTGTGTGTAGTGTGTATATGTATGTGTGTGTGTGAGAGAGAGAGAGAGAAAGAGACATACAGAGACAAAGAGACAGAGAAGCAGATGATTCAATTTTTATGAAGCTAAGATCAATTTTATATATGTAATTCATTTCTAGACACTATTTTTACTTTCTCCTTAATAGAATCTGATTGATATCACCACATTCACAGTAACAGCTATGAATGAAGTAGAATCACTTTCAGAGTTGTTTGAAACAGTACAGTGCTCATAGATAAAGAATATTTCAACTCCAGTGTAAAAAGGAAAGAACATAAGGATATGATTTGATTATATGTAATTGCATTAGTATTTCTCATTTTACCCTGTGCTCTTAAGTTATCATGGATATTTTTGCACAGTAATAATTTTTAGAGATAAGTCTATATCTATAAAATTCTATAATTATTTAATTTTTTTTTTTCGTTTCTTGAATGATCTGTGGTCATTTTGGCACATTGAATGAGATGAAATGCTTGAGGTTTTGTCCTTTTTTTTTTTTTTTTTTTTTTTTTTTTTCTTGGAGACAAAGTTTCTCTGTGTAGTCCTGGCTGTCCCAGAACTCATTCTGTAGACCAGGATGGCCTTGAACTCAGAAATCTGCCTGCCTCTGCCTCCCAAGTGTACCACCACGACCGGCCATGTTTTGTCCTTTTAATTTGTGAAATTGAAATATAGTTATTTCATTTTTCTTTACTCATTCCAACACTTTACATTCATATAACCCATTTGTTCTCTCTAAAATTCATGACCTCTATTTTTTATTTTAATATATCTTTATATATTCATAAAAATATAAATGCAACCTATTCTATCAAGTAATGTTACTTGAATATATATTATTTCATAGCTAACAAAACTGCATCTACTTCAACTATGGCTAGCCCATCTATAGTTCAACTCCTGTACCTAAGGCTTAGAGAACATAAGCCAAAAGAAATAGGAAAGACTGTAAGAGCCATGAAGTCTCTTATGAAACTATGTCTCCTAGAAATTTAAGGAAAGCTAAATGTATGAAGTGTCAATGTAGTTATCTAAATAAGACCTGAACTAGAACAATATTAATAGATATGCTAACACAGAAAGGGGAAATCTCACTTGGTTACAAGACCATTTTTCCCTTTTATTTAAAGTAAATTATTTTTTCACATGTATCTATATAATCAAGCCAATCAAATTTGAATTTCAGTTTAATATTATGTTTAAAATAAGTATATACTATCTTTATTTTCATGAGTTATTCCTATAATCTCAGTGTCTTGCTTTTATTTGTGATTTACATTTAACTGAACATTATGCATACATTATATATAACTTACTTATTCTATTTTTATCTCCACAGAATATAATGTGGAGAAACTGACACAGTTTGCATAATTTTAAATATGATCACACTTTATATTTTATAAGATTCAGCACAACAACCTTCTTTTTTCAGCCTGTATGCTCTGACAAGGTGCTGAGCCCATAGTGGCTCTGGTGGGCACAGAGTGACGTGGTTCCTGCCCATGGGACTAGGGCTCTGGTTTGAGCCTCCAGGAGAATAGATGACTGCTGTGCGCATAAGGCTTCATTGTGTAATAATATATGTATTTTTTGGATCCCTAGCAGTGGAGGACTCTTTCTTTCAGAGGAATGTCCTCCCTGTTAAGGTTAATGACTCCATGGTAATTAGAAACAGCTAGAGTCCAGGGCCTGAGTTTGTGGCTATGTCTCAGCAAAATGGCAAACACTGGATCCTTCAAGACAGTCCTTAAGGCTTTGGGAAAGAACTCTAAATACATGAGTTCAAAAATATATAATTTCTCAACTATACAAAAAATAAAGATTCACTATGAATTATATAAAAGGCTAAATGAATCTAAATGGACAGAAGTAGCTATACTATAAGCCAGCTTGTCAGAAAGATACAAAGATAGGCACATACAAATGTGTACAAGTCCCTGAGTTCAAGGTCAGCCTGAGACACAGAGAGTCCGGGTTCAGGTGTGGTAGAAATGGTAATTTCATGGCTCCCACCCAACTAGTTTTTTGTCTGTGCTTAGCAGAAGCAGACATATCTCTGGATTCTTTTACAGTATTAAAAGGAAAAGTGTGCTTGCTGTCTCCTAAGAATTAAAGGACTAGGGTCATCAGATACTGATTTTTAAGATAACCAAAGGGAAACTTGGAGTAAATGACTGAACTTGTGTTCTGCAGGAGATGAGATATCCAGAGAATTTTTAGGATAAGAAGAGAGAACTCCTTGGAGAACACATACAAGCAAGCGGGACATGGTCAGAGAAATCTCTTAGAATAGCAATCTGGCAGAAGATAGACTGAGAAAGCTCCAGAGAGAAAACAGAACTTAGAGAGAAGCAGACTGGAAAAGCTATATCAAGCAGAACACAGGTGATCAGCTTGGATCCACGATCAGACTTCAAGTCATTCTTCTTGCTGCTCCTAGATACTTCTCTCAGAACCCCTTCCCTAACTGAGGTTGGTCCTTGGCAGCAATGGATATCAACACATGGCATTTTAGTTATCTAAATAACTACACAATGATTTACCAAAAGAATATGGATTCTGAGGAGGCAATGGTGAACATTGTACAATCATTTATGTCATTGAATTTACGGTAGGCTTTTGTTTCTTTGTTTGTTTGTTTGTTTGTTTTTCTTTCAAAGAACTAACCTTGATGAGCTACCACTATATTGCAATACAGCTGTTTCACTCTTAGACATATATCCAAAGTATTTCCTATCATTCTACTAAAATACTTGAATATCCATGTTCATTGATACATCATAATCATAGAAGACAGAAAATTCAAATAGACTAAATGACCATCATCCATTAATGGGAATAAATAAATGATGGGAATGCGATACATTTACATTATTGGAAAATAAATGTTCATAAGGAGGAATTTCATAGGAGGAAACTTAAGTGTCTGACAAAACTGAGTGCCTAGCTATAAGGCTAATTGTAAAGAGTATTGTAGAAACAGGATTTGAAAAATTCCCATTGGGAAATAGTTCCTTCCTTAGCTTACTCTTTCCATTGAAGTCTGGTCTTGTCTTTTCTTTTCTTTTCTTTTCTCTTTTTTTTTTCTTTTCTTACTTCATTTTTTTGGTCATTTATTTATTTACTTATTTATCTTTATACCCCAGATTTTATTCTTCCCTCCCAGTCTACCCTACAAATGTTCCACATCCCATACTCCCAACTCCTTGTGTCCATGAAGATGTCCCCATCCCCAACCCAACCAGAACTCTAAACTCTCTGGGGCCTACAGTCTCTTGAGGCTTAGGTGCATCTTCTTTTGCTGAACACAAACCTGGCAGTCCTTCCCTGTATATGTGTTGAGGGCCTCATATCAGCTACTGTGTGCTGCTTGTTTGATGGTCCAGTGTTTGAGAGATCCTGGTGTTACAGTTTAATTGAGATTGCCGGTCCTCCTACAGGGTGGCTCTCCTCAGTTTCTTCCAGCCTTTCCCTAATTCAACAACGGGGGGGTCAGTTGTTTTTGTCCATTGGTTGGGTGCATCTGACAATTTTAGCTCCTTGTTGGGTCTTCTGGAATGCAGTCATGCTAGGTCCCTTTTTGTGAGTGCCCAATACTCATAGTAATAGTGTCAGGCCTTGGGACCTCCCCATCAGCTGGATCCCACTTTGGACCTGTCAATGGACCTTTCCTCAGGCTCCTCTACATTTCCATCCCTGTAGTTCTTTCAAACAGGAACAAATATGGGTCAGAGTTTTGACTGTGGGATGGCAACCTCCTTCCACACTTGATATCCTGTCTTCCTGCTGGAGGTGGGCTCTATAAGTTCCCTCTCTCTACTGTCAAGCATTTCATCTAAGGTCCCTCCCTTAGAGTCCTAAGAGTCTCTCACCTCCCAGGTCTCTGGTGCATTCTGGAGGGTTGCACCCAAACTCCTATGTCCCTAGGTTGCCTGTTTCCATTCTCTGCCGTGGCCATCAGGGCTTCAGTCTTTCTCCCTCATACAATACCAGATCAGGTTCCCCTCTCCCAGCCCTCCATGCAGACCCCTACCTTACACTTTCTCTCCCAGGTCCCTCCCTCCTTCCCGACTTGTGATTGCTTTCTTCTCCCTCCCAAGTGATACTGATGGGTCCTCACTTGGACCCTTCAGCTTGTTGAAATTTTTAGTTCTGTGGTGAATAATGGTTTTGATGTGTTCTTGCACACAGATTGCAAGAATTTTATTGTGTATATTTGCATAGATATTCATAAGCGATATTGGTCTGAAGCTATTTTTTAGGTCCTTGTGTGGTTTAGGTATCAGAGTAATTGTGACTTCATAGAATGAGTTAGGTAGAGTTCCTTCTGTTTCTATTTTATGGAATAGCTTGCAGGATATTGGTATCAGGTTTTCTTCATAGGTCTGGTAGAATTTTGCACTAAATCCATCTGGTTCTGGATTGTTTTTATTTGGGAGGTTTTTAATGAATTCTTCTATTTCTTTGTGAGATATGGGCCAGTTTAGATAGTTTACCTGTTCTTTATTTAACTTTGGCATGTAGTATCTGTCTAAGAAACCATCCATTTCATTTAGATTTTCTAGTTTTGTTAGTATAGACTTTTATAGTAGGATCTGATGATTGTATTTCCTCAGTTTCTGTTGTTATGTCTCCCTTTTCATTTCTGATTTTGTTAATTTCGATACTGCCTCTTGGCCCTTTAGTTAGGGTGGCTAGGGGTTTATCTATCTTGTTGATTCTCCCCAAAAAACAGGTTTTGTTTTTGTTGATTCTTTGTTTTGTTCTCTCTGTTTCTATCTGGTTGATTTCTGCCCTGTGTTTGAATATTTCCTGTCATATACTCCTCTTGGTTGAGTTTGCTTCTTTTTTGTTCTTGAATTCTCAGGTGAGCTGTTAAGTTGCTAGTGTAAGATCTCTTCAGTTTCTTTACCAGGGAACTTAGTGCTATGAATTTTCCTCATAGCACTGCTTTCATTGTGTTCCATAAGTTTGGGTATGATGTGTTAGCATTTTCATTAAATTCCTGGAAGTCTTTAATTTCTTTCTTTCTTTATTCCCTGACCAAGTTATCACTGAGTAGAGAGTTGCTCTGTTTCCACGTTTATATGGGATTGCTGTTGCTTTTGCTGTTACTGAAGACCAGCCTTAGGCCATGGTGATAGGATGCATGGATTATTTCAATTATTAAGGGTCTCATACCTGAGATTACATAATTGTTCCACTTTCGTATGCCATGATGTTCTAGTCTCTATAGATACTTCAATACTTCTCTAAAAATGTATGAAGGTTCAAAACATGCAGAGGGGATACTCCCTAGCAAAACACCAGTTTCATGGGACAGGAGCTCCACTTTGGTCACCCTCAATCCTCACCTAGAAAAATCTGGTGGAATCATGTGTAAATATAATTTATTCATGGGAGAAAAATGGGGGCTGGGGGACAACATCTTCTAGCTGCTTAATTTTCAGCTTATTTGAGAAGGTTAAACATCTTGCTTAAGAACAAAAAGAGGAAGCTTATACTTGGAAAAGCATCACTAAATTAATTCGGTGGAAATACAAATCTTTGCAATATCTTATCAAATAAAAATGGTACAAAGATCAAGAACTCAAAGACTAAATACAACACATAAAGCCAAGTCGATAAAGATTATATCAAGAAGTTTTCAATTATCTTTATTTTTGCTGGTTATGAAGGTATTTTGATGTTGTTGTTGTTTTGATTCATTTTTAAAGACTTAAAAACTTTCAGCAGACTAGAATAATGTAAGCAGTAGCTGAGCAAACATTGGGATGGAAGGAACATTTGGAGAAATGGACTGACCTTGGGAAGCAATAAATTTGGCAGGAGTATGGGCAAACTTGCCAGAGTATGGGCAAACTTGCCAACAAGATCTGGGGTTAAATCCTGTTTTTCCATCTTTATGCTCTAAGAAACTTAGGCTGGAGCCATGATATCGGTAATATTCAGTTTCTTAAATTGCAGACAATAAAACCTAATAAGTAAAATAGAAATTTACATGATTACAGTCAGTGTTTGTTAGAATTACCAGATTGGAAGTTCCAAAAGGAGTGTGTGTGTGTGTGTGTGTGTGTGTGTGTGTGTGTGTGTGTTTTATGTGTATTATAGGAAACTTTCTACAAGAAAAGATTGATTAACTTAAAAGGAATTAATGATTGTGAATAGGTTGGAATTTTACAGGTCCAGACTGTAATTGCAATTGATTCTGGATTTCCTTTTCTTCCCTAGTATACCTTCATTGCCACCTCTACAAATGACTTATCATCTTTGTGATTATTTTTCCTGTTAATTCAAGGTACTCTTGAAGGGTTCTTAATCTTGTTAGTAAAGAATACATAAATAGAGAAAGGAAACTTCAGGTGTAGTTCATTAGAATTTAGAAGAAACATCAGAAGAGGTAAACTGTAAATCTTGGCATTTACCAGGAAGTGTAACATAGAGAAGAAAAGAAGAGAAGAGAATACCATACATTCTTGATTTAGTGTCTGGAAAACCTGCATGTTAAGCAGAGGAGATGCAGGCCAGAAAGGAAGAGCCTTCAGAGAAAGCATGAGGCAGTTCAGAGGGCCAGGGGAATAGTTTTCTATGATATTCTATTATTTCTATTCTATTACTTCTATTCTAAAGGAAATAGTTCTTAAGAGCAGAGCAGAAGGAATGATACTCCCCCTAAAGCTTTGGAGTGCAGGTACATGATCTTTGTAGTATATTGACATGCCCTCTGCCCCTCCCACATTTGTCACTGAGATTTTTCATCTGTCTGACTGGTCCTCTAGATGAAGCCCAGGTGAAGAGGGACATTCCTTGTTCACTTTGTTTCTGCAGCCCATCTATGGAAGGCCACCCACTCTTTTTCTGTAAACTGAGTTCTTTCATGTCATTCTGGATGTAGGTTTAGTTTTTCTTACATCTCTATTTTCCATTCACATTATTACTTTTGAAATGTTGGAACTGATCTCTTAGTTTATCAATTAAAAATCTAAGGTTGTCAACTGAGTCCTATGACAAATGCCTGCACATTCTGGCTTAACCCTCTCAATGGTGAATCTACCAATCCATATAACATGTCTGAGTTTACAACTGTGCTCTTCCTGGTGCTATAAAAATGGAACTGAAAGTAAACTCAGCCTGCATTCCTATTCCATACTCACTTAAATTTGACTGCAGAATAAACTGCACCTTGTCCCTTTGAGGTGACACTGATGTTCCCACCTAAGGACATAGATATAATTAACTACAAATAAAACTAAATATTTTAAAAAGAATAATGTATAATTAAAGTGTAAAATGTTGTGTAACGAAAGGTGGAAAGACAAATTGCAAAGAGAGAACAATATCTATAATTAAAATGAGTGAGCATAAGACATGATGGAGGATGCTAAGAGTGTATCTATCTAACTCATAAAAATATGATCTAGTCAGGTAGATTGAGACAGTTTTGCTCAAAGTCTCTACACATAAAATAAAGAGAACTTTACAGGGCCCAAAGGGATGTCTTGGATGAATAAGACCCCGTGCTATATTTAGAGTACCAAAATTTATTTCCCACCACGCATGTCTGACAGCTAACATCTTCCTACAATTCTAGCTCCAGGGAATCTGAACCTCACTGGCCTGCACAAAGACCTGCAATCACATGGAGATATACATGTATACATATACCTAATTAAAAATAAAAACAGAATATATAGTAAGGTTCTAACACTAATTCAATCACATATATATTCACCAACCTGTGAAAGAAACACACACACACACACACACACACACATACACACACATACATGGGTGATAAAAATATTTAGTTTGTAAAGTAATCAACATAATACTATGTAAATATGTAGTGATATTTAGTGTGTGAAATCAAATATATTTACATATGCTTATTTTTTAAAAGTTTATTTGTGAGAGACCCAATTCAAATTTATTTTTTACCTCTTTTACCACTGAGATTTAATATAATGAATCAACCAATAAAGATACGTTTGTATGTTTTTATGTATACAAGTGTGAGGTGAAAATATTGATACTAATTCTGAGGCTAGAGGGATGGCTAGAGGGTAAGGGCACTGGTTATCTAAGCATGAGCTCAGATTCACACCACCTATGTAAAAATCCTGGCATGGCCTCAAGCTCCTGTAACTCTGACCTGGATGAGGGGTTAGAGCCAGGAGAATCATTGGACCTATGATCAAAAAGCCTAACCAACAAAAGATGACTGTGAGCTCCAGAGTTAGTGACAGACCCAGTTTCAAGGGAATAAGGCAAAGTATGGCAGAGAAGCATACTGAAGTCCTCTGCACATGCACATGAACACAATGTAAGTGCACCCTCACACAATATGCACACACACACATGCATCCATCACATACAGTTGATGAAAAATAATAAGCCACAAATTTTTTCTCCAAGTATGTAATTGAGATTGGGCAAAATTTTAACTAATTAAATTTTTATATAAAGCAAGTTTTTTAAGCCCAAATGAATTTTTATTAGCACTTATCAAAAATATCATTTATTAAATTTATTTTTATTGTTTTCATTTATAGTATGCACATGTATGAGATTTTAGTAGAAAATAATATGACTTACAAGAACAAAATTCTGAAAGAATGAGAGAGGTCTCAAACATTTCATTTTCCTTATGATTCTGCTTGAATATCTCACGCTAAACCCTTGGAATTTCAACATTAATTTTAAAAGTCACCTTTGTTCTGTTCCAATGTCAAGTGGAGGTATTTGTCCTGCTTTATTGTTTGTTTGTTTTGTTCCTTTTACTCATTTAATATTATTCTTATCCTTTTCTTATTGTAAGAATATGACTACCAAAGCATCTATGGAAAAAACTCCAACACAAGGAAGGAAACTAATCCCTAGAATTAGCAAGAAAGTAATCTTCTTTCAACAAATCAAAAAGAAGATAGCCACACAAACATAATTCCACCTCTAATAACAGGAAGCAACAATAAATTTTCCTTAGTATTTCTTAATGTAAATAGACTCAATTCCCAATAAAATGACATAGACTAACAGACTGAGTAAGTATATAGAACCCAGCATTTTGCTGCATACAGGAAACACACTTTAGTGTCAAAGACAGACACTATCTCAGAATAAAAGGCTGGAAAAAAATTTCAAAGCAAATGGTCTCAAGAAACAAGCTGGAGTAGCCATTTTAATACCAAATAAAATTGTTTTCAACCAAAAGTTCTCAAAAGAGATAAGGAAAGACACCTTATACTGTCAAGAATCTGTCAAGAAGAACTCTCAATTTTGGACATGAATGCTCCAAATACAAGGGCACTCACATACGTAAAAGAAACTTTACTAAATTTCAAAACATACATTGCACCTCACACAATAATAGTGGGAGGCGTCAACACCCCAATATCATCAATGGACAAAATCTGGAAACAGAAACTAAATAGAGACACAGTGAAACTAACAGAAGTTATGAACCTAATGGATTTAAAAGACATCTATAGAACATTTCATCCTAAAACAAGAGAAAATACCTTCTAAGAACCTCAAGGTACCTTTGCCAAAATTGACCACATATGTGGTCACAAACCAGGCCTCAGCAGATACAAGAAAATTGCAATAATTCAATTCATTCTATTAGATCTCCATGGACTAAGGCTGGTTTTCAATTACAACAACAACAAAACAGAAAAACCACATACACATGGAAGCTGAACAATGCTCTACTCAATGATAACTTGGTCAAGGAGGAAATAAAGATTTTTTAGAGATTAATGAAAATGAATCCACAATATACACAAACTTATGGGACCTAATGAAAGCAGTGCTAAGAGGAAAACTCATATCTCTAAGTGCCTCCAAAAAGAAATTGGAGAGAGCATACACTACCCATTTGACAGCACACCTGAAAGCTCTAGAACAAAAAGAAGCAAATACACCCAAGAGGAGTAGATGGCAGGAAATAATCAAACTCATGGCTGAAATCAAGCAAGAAGAAACAAAAAAGAACTATACAAAGAATTCACAAGACCAGGAGATGCTTCTTTGAGATAATCAACAAGATAAACCCTTAACCAGACTAACCAAAGGGCACAGAGACTGTATCCAAATTAACAAAATCAGAAATGAAAATGAAGACACAACAACAGAAACTGAGAAAATCCAAAAAAATCATCAGATCCTACTACAAAAGTCTATACTCAACAAAACTGAAAAATCTAGAGGAAATGTACAACAACATCAACCAACCAGACATCCCCCACCCACGGAGAGCTTCTGTGGGACCCATGGCTTCCTCTGCATATATCTATATCTATATCTATATCTATATCTATATCTATATCTATATCTATATTTATATCATCTATATCTGTATCTATCATTCATATATATATATGTATGTATGTATGTATGTGTGTATATATATATATATATATATA
>LR750667.1:286453-336381 GCA_902729485.2 Mus minutoides
TGAAATATAAATAAAGAAAATATCCATTATAAAAAAACGAATCAGTCTGACATTCTCAAAACTGGAAATAATGTGAAGCCTATGTAAAAGGTGTGATGGAAAATCTGTTCAGATAAGCATGGTTCACAGGGTCCATCTTGGAACAACCAATACAAAAAATTAATCCTCATACTTGTTTAAATTGCATGTTTAAGCAATTTTAATCCATAATTGTATCAAGAGGGAACTGTGTGTTGCTGAAATGTTCAGTGTATTATGTCAACTACAACAAGAACCTGACATTTCAAACTACATATACAATGAAGCCCCAAGTTTCTTTGTAATTTTAAAAATCCTTCCAACTTTCAGTAGTTATGGGTGTTTTTCACTGATATGATCTTACTGCCACTTCTGCCATCTGTTGATCCTGATCAACCAGTTTTGTTTTGTTTTGTTTTGTTTTTTTAAAGTGAGAACTCAGGGGCAGCAGGAGCTATTTCCATCCATTTACACTGAACCACTTCATCACCCAGATGCCAGAGACAAGTGTCCTGGAATTCCCTTCAGAACTAAGGAATTGTTGTGACAAGTCCTAATGTTAGAGTAATTTTTGAGATTCCCAATGCCTACTATCCTCAGATTCTAATATGATAAGGAGCTATGATTTCCTTGAACAAATCAAAGAAAATACTCAGGTGAAAAGAACAGAGAATAACACATAATAAAATACCTTCATCTGATTACACCAACCACAAATTTCACATACTTAAATTCTACCAGCCTGTTTAACTCTAATCTTAAATCTGCATTTTAAGCTTTAACAATTGTTTAACACCACCAGTATTTTAAAAATTTATTATAGAGAGCACTCCTAACATGGAATGATTTTTTGAGTGTATATTATATTAATGTTGCCTAGACGCAAGATGCTGTAAAGATGTCTGTAAAGATCATTCACTATTCAGTTTGACTACAAATTTTTGTAGATGGAATTGATCTACATTTCATCTTGCTCCTGTACCTGGACATCCAGAAGCTGCAACTCCCACTTTTATTCTGTCATTCTGACAATTCACATAGGTTGATTCATACTTTATTAGCATTTTTTAGCTGGCTTATCTCACTTCTGTACTACTCATTGGTCATCTGTGGGACCAAATATTGTAGGATTTCCATGTTTTTAAGGAAGGGTAAGATTCAATTACATAAAGTGTGTCCTGCTTAGTTTTCCTTATCCAACTGCTAGTAGGAATTTGGTTGCCTCTACATTTTGTTTATTGCGAACAGTGCACTGAATGTGAGAGAGCTTATATCAGAAGCTATCCATTCCCTGGGACTGGAGTTATTGTTTTGTAAGCTTCCATGTGGGTGCTAGTAATCGCATGGAAGTCATGCCAAAGCAAGTGTTCTGAGCCTCGGAGACGACTCTCTAGCACTTCATTCTTCACTTTTAGATGATGTGCAAGCAGTTTCGTACTTTTTCACGTGGCTTTGCTAGGGACAGTGTGCAAGAATTTAAACTTTTTACAGTTTTTAAACAACTTGTTCACGTCTTTGATTGTAGACATTCCAACATTTATTATTAACCCCATCCTGCTTTGGAGTTTTGTGCTGAAGACAAGTGATGCTGGTTGTAGTTTTATACATTTGTGAGCAGTTTGCAGGTATTTCTGGGAAAATGTCTATGAAAAGTCTTGGCACATTTTCTCCCACTGAGATTTTCTTTAAAACTACTTAGTTGATATTACAGAGTTTTAAATGTTTTAGATCTGTGATGTGCAAATATTTTCTTCAAATTACTCAAAATGCTTAGTTATTTTTCTAGCATAGAAAGATATCCAACTTAGATATTCAAATTAGAAAAGAAAGATGTATTATTTAGTATGGTTGAAAATAGTAGATATCCATGTCCATTAGTAACTTTGTTGTTCTCTTTGAATTTCAGGGAGGTAGCACGTCAATGCTGGAGTATAACTCTCCAGCCCAAAGCCAAAGAGAATAGCAGAGAAAGGGTCAGGGCTGGTATTCTATGATTCCTTTTGTGGACAGGCCTCTAAAGGCCACCTGCTCCATCTCACCTTTTAAAGGTTCCACTTCCTGACCGTGCTATTCTTGAGATGAAACCTGTATCATGTGAACCTTGGGGAGAAATCCAATAACCAAACAGCAGTATTTTATTGTACTTTTTACTGGGCTAATGTCTTCCCTTTATTGGAAGAGGCTTTTAACTTTGACGTGATTCTCCTGGCTTTCAGTTTTGTGTCTTATGATATAAAATCAGTGCTATGATCAATGTCATAAAAGATTGCTTCTGTGTTTTACTATCTTATGTTTGTTTGTTTGTTTGTTTGTTAAATTTTATAAAGCTAAATTTATATACAGTTAAATAAGAGCTCATGTTAATTCTTCCCTCCTTTTCTCTGCATGAAGTCAAATTCTATTTGGTACTTGATCCATTAATTGTGCTAGTTAGCTTTTTGGGCAAGGATATCTTAGGAGAAATGTTTGCAGCTATAATAACCACAGGTATTGGCTTGTGACTTCATTTCATTCTGTCATATTTATCTGGTTTTGCTACAAAGATACATGAACTTTCAAGAATGAACAGGAAAATTGTTCCTTTTCTTTAAACTTTTGAAGATTTTAGAAAAAATTACTTCTTAAATTATTGGTATAACACACCAGTAAGAATTTCTATTGACTCATAAGGATTTTGTTGTTGTTATTTGTTTGTTTGCTTATTTTTATTTCTAGGTTTTGTTAGAAGGTTTTTGTTACTGATTTAATCTGAATAATTTTACATTTTCTTAAGTCAATTCCTCACTTCTTAGCAGTTTTATTAATATTGAGGTCAAAATTAACATATTGAGTTATTTACTTATAGTTTTCTATTTTTGTCCTATTTTTATTTTTTATTCTATTTTTTCTTTGTTTATTTTCTCTTAATGCTTAACCACTTACTTTCACTCTGAGCTTTATGTTTACTGTCGCTTTACATGTACCTTGGTCAATATAGCTATGTGGTTAATTTAGAAAGTACTTTATCTATATACAAATTTTGGATAATAACTATAATTTGCAATAAGTAGATTTTCAAGAAATTAATAAAACAGATACAAAATACTCATATATCATTCATATGCCCATCTGTAGACATTTTTTGAGTTTTACTTTAGCTGTGTTTTTTTTTTTATAAAATGTCAGAGCAAAGCCATGAAAGTAATATTTATATAGTCTTACATATTTTCATCAAATCCTGGCATTGTCCAGTAGAGTATCTGCTGCTAATGTGGAATTTTATATCTCTGAACCTCACTCTTGCTACTATGCTTGTTATATCACCAATCTTTTAGTGTGTTCCAGGTTCATTTTAGTATGCTTGATATTATTTCTAAACTTGCTTGTCCAATTTATTTTTTATTGAAATTATGATTCATCAATTCAAAGTTTAATTAACACATACTTGTGAACTAATTTGTTCTCTTTCAGCCATTGGCTCATTGAATTCAGGTTGGGTGATATACTTTTTTATAATTTTAAATTTTTTAAATTTTGTATTGACAACATATTCTTCTCATATAATACATCTCAACCAAAATTTTCCCTCTCTCTGCAACTCTGAGCTCAACTGTACCTCCATCTCCCCAAGATCCATCCCTCCTCTGTTTTTCCTGGAGAAAAGAGCAGGTTTCCAAGAAATAATAGGCCAACAGGACAAAATAAGATACAATAAGACACCAGCTTATACCTTCTGCCTGGGCAGATCATCAGTGTGACTGCCCCTCTGATGACTCCACATTCTGAAGACCTAGCATAAGATCTGCTGCAGCCAGGGCAATAGGTAAAACATCTTCCAAATAACCTCAACATTGGAGACTTCTGAGAAGACCAGCAGAGATGGGATTCCTCCTCTCTACCTCCCTCTGGCCTACACCTTTAGCTAGGGCAGATTATCAGGCAGTCTTCCTTCTAAAGATCCCACACTTTCATTGCCACCAGGAAAAACTGCTGCTCCAAGGACATCAGACCCCACAGTCTGAAGGCCACCCAGGAGAACTCCTACACCCAGGACAACAGATAATCAACTTGTCTGTCCATCTGAAGCCTCCACAGTCTGAAGGCCTCCCAAGAGATCTAATACAGCCAGGGCCACAGGTCTCCCAAGAGAAGTGCAGCAACCCAAGGACACAGGAGGCAGGCTCCAGACAGAGACACCAAGGCTAGTTAATACCAGAGATAACCAGATGGTGAGAAGCAAGCAGAAGAACATAAGCAACAGAGGCCATCATACTTTGGCAACATGAGAACACAGTTCTCACATCACAGTAAGCCCTGGATAGCCCAACACACCCCCAAACCAAGATGCTGACCTAAAATCCTATCTCATCATGTTAATAGAGACCTTTAAGTATGATTTAAATAATTCACCAAAAGAAGCAAACAAACAAAAACAATCAAACAGGTAAAGGAACTGCACAAAGCAGCTCAAGACCTAAGAATAGAAGTAGAAAGAGTAAAGAAAACATAGATGGAGGCAAACCTGGGCATACAAAACCTAGGAAAGAGGTCAGAATCGAAAATACAAGAGATAGAAGAGAGAATCTCTGATTTCTAAGATACCTCACAAGATATTAACACAGTGGTCA
The DNA here is from genome assembly GCA_902729485.2 of Mus minutoides. Classification (NCBI taxonomy): domain Eukaryota; kingdom Metazoa; phylum Chordata; class Mammalia; order Rodentia; family Muridae; genus Mus; species Mus minutoides. The sequence continues at coordinate 291,079 of LR750667.1, forward strand.
AAGAAAATACATGACATTAAAAAATCTCCTAACCCAAAACATCTAAGAAATCCAGGACACAATGAAATACCAAATCTAAGAATAATAAGAATAGCAGAGAGCAAAGATTCCCAGCTCAAAGACCAGTAAACATCTTCAAGAAAATTATAGAATACTTCCCCAAACTAAGGAAAGAGATGTCCATAAATGTACAAGAAGCCTGTAGAACACCAAATAAACTGGACCAGAAAAGAAAACCCTCTCATCACATAATAATCAAAACACTAAATGCAAAGAACAAAGATAGACTCTTAAAAGCTATAATGGACTACCTAACATAAAAAGGCAGACCTATCAGAATGACACCATTCTTCTGAACAGAAAACCTAAAAGCCAGAAGAGCCTGGAAAGAAGTCAGGCAGATTGCAAGAGAACACAAATGCCATCCCAGGCTACTAACATATGTTAGCCAAGGCTACAGCAAAACTCTCAATCACCATAGATGGAGAAAACAAATTTAAACACTATCTATCTACCATTCCAGCCCTACACAGGATTCTAGAAGGAAAACACCAACACAATGAGGGTACCTACACTAAGGAAAACACATGAAATTAATCACCTTAAAACAAAACAAAAGGAGAGAATCACATACACATATTGGCACCTACAACAGCAAACATAACCAGAAATAACAATCTATGGAAACAACACTTTTCACAATAGTCACAAATAATATAAAATATCTTTGGGTAACTCTAACCAAACAAGTGAAAGGTCTGTATGACAATAGTTTTAATTCTCTCAAGAAAGAAACTGAAGAAGACCTCAGAAAATGGAGAGAACTCGCATGCTCGTGAATTGGCAGAATTTACACTGTAGAAATGGATGTCCTATGAAAACAAATCTACAGATTCAATGCAATCCCCATCAAATTCCAACAAAATTCTTTACTGACATGGAAAAAATACCCAGAATTGTACCTGTCCAACATAAATGCAGGGGGAAAAAAAAAAGCAGAAATTGAAAAAAAAAAAAAAAAAACATTCAGAGACTGCCCCACCTAGGTATCAGTTCCATCTGCAGACACCAAACTCAGACACTATTGCTGATGCCAAGAAGTGCTTGCTGAGAGGAGCCTGGTATAGCTGTCCCCTGAGAGGCTCTGCCAGAGCCTGACCAACACAAAAGGAGATGCTTGCAGGCAACCATCAGACTGAGTATGGGAACCAGAGTGAAAGAGATACTGGGAAGGACTGAAGGAACTGAAGGGGATTGCAGCCGCATAGGATAAACAATATCCAGACCCCCAGAGCTCCCAGGGACTAAACCACCAACCAAAATGTACACATGGAGGGACCCGTGGCTCCAGCTGCATATATAGCAGAGGATTGCCTTATCTGGCATCAATGAAAGGGGAGGCTCTTGGTTCTGTGGAGGCTGATACCCCAGTGTAGGGAGATTCTGGGGCAGTGAAGTGGGAGTAGGTGGGTAGGTGAGCACCCTCAGATAGGCAAGGGGAAGAAGGACTGCGATAGAGTGTTTGCAAAGGGGAAACTGGGAAGGGGAACAACATTTGAAATATAAATAAATAACTTAAAAGTAAGACATAGTGAAAACAATTCTTTACAATAGAAGAACATCTGGGGAATTACCATCTCTGACCTCAAGCTATATTACAGAACATAGTGATTTTAAAAACTGTGTGGTATTGATACAGAGACAGACAGGTTGATCAATGGCTAGAATTGAAATCCCAGAAATAAACCCGCACTATGGTCACTAGATCTTTGACACAGAAGCCAAAAATACACTGTAGAAAAAATAAATAAATAAAAGAAAGTACCTTCAATATATGGTGCTGGTCTAACTGGCAGTCTGTATGTTGAAAAATGAAAATAGTTTCATACTTGTTACCTATCGCAAAGCTCAAATCCAAGTCGATCAAGGTCTTCAAGATAAACTGAATCGAATAGAATATAAAGTTGCAAAGATCCTCAAACTCACTGATATAATTCTTGGCTCAATAGTACAAGTATAAAGCTATTAAATGGTGAATTTTGCATTATAACCAATTGTCAGCATCACTCAACGCCATTTAAAACATCTCACTGTATTTCACCCATATTGGAGCTATCTCTACTTCTCAAATCATCCAACTTCATTCAGATTCTAGGACTTTTTAGGCTCTACTCTTTCAGATTAATGATGTGTGCCCATACTCTTGAAAAAGAGTTACCTTCTTGCCATCATTAAAATAAAATGTTTAAAAAGAATATGTGGATACCATGTTTAATATGTCACAGTATTGTGTGTCTGTACCTTTTCCTGCTGCACATATTAAACTGTAATGATGATCTTGATTGTTATCCTAACATCTGTTATTCCACTCCTTTGGTCATCCTTTGATGGAAACATCCAACAGTGCATTTCATCTATTTAGACTTTCTAGTTACTACAAGCACCCAGGATTCATAAGCATGCAGAATTGTTGCTGTTCTGAATAAACAAATTAGTAAAAAAAAAAAAAAAAAAAAGATTAATTCTAAACGTGTCTTCCAAAGTTTGTTTTTAATGCAAAAGAATTTCTGAAAAGAAGGTACTACCAATACTAAGCCCAAGTGTACGTTAAACAAAAACAGGTATTTTACATAAGCAATCTTAATTATTTAGCCTTTAAAATGGTTTTGCTTTTTCACAGGTGTGATCAATGCAACTTTCCTTTTATATTTTATTTTGGATTGTGATATGGAACTATATTTAAAGGAAGAAACGGATGCACTTGTCTTCACAAATAAAAACCTCTCAAATGTTCAAAAATGATTCTACAGTTTAGAATTAAAAAAAAATAGTGGATGTGTTTAAAAGTCTATGTCCACATAGAGTTTTATACTTCATGAGTCTTTTATATTAGAAAAATAAATGCTATGTGGTCATGTTCAAATGTGATAGAGAAGGTCAGGTAGAGTAAAAACTCAAACTGTCTTCCAAAAGTTAAAAGATTTAATGCACATTTCTCAAAACATCACACACGTCTCTCAAAAACACAAAGAAGCCAAGATAATTATAGTATATCAAAGTTTGTAAGAAAGTTGTTATGTATGATTAGAACACTGCCTTAATCACCAAACTTTATACAGCATCCATACCAACTCTTTCATGCATGTCTGAAATTCTAGTTCTGAAGCCTGGTGTTGCCTTAAATGCATCTTATACTGACTAGAAACTTGGTGATTTAGAGACTCACAGTAATTTGCATTATTGATTCATTCATTCATTGAATGTTAACTCTAAGCATCAGTGAGTTTCCAAATATGTCTGTGTAGTCAGATAACAAGTCCAAAATATAAATAATAATAATAATAATAATAATAATAATAATAATAAAGCAAAAGCATTTTCTTCCTTGCTCTTTAGAGTTTTGTAATGATGAGTAGAAGAGTAAATGGCCCAGATCTTCCCATAAATTAGGTCCATGAAGAATAATACAGGACTCCAAAGAAGTATAATCTCTTGTGTGTTTGCCAAAATTAGAGTCTCTCATTGTCAAGGAGAACATTTGGAGTCTGTACCATAAACCACCATTTTGCAGAGGAATGAAGGCTGTGGCATTGTAGATATTTATTCAACTGTCTGGAAAGAATCTTGAGAAGTAGGCTATACTGCTGGAAGAAAATGAGCCATGAGGATTGAATTATATTTATGGATAATATTGTCAAAAACTTGTACAAACAACAAAAATGAAAAAGTGTATTCACTTGATTCCCACTTGGTACTCAAATCCTTGTTTGACATTGAAATACTGATTCATTGCTTCTCAAAATGAAATCATATACTGGAGTAATGTGTGCTGATTTTGTATTATACAATTTCACTGAATTCATTTACTCAAGCAAGTTTTTACTGGTGTCTATGGTTTTTTATATAAAATCATATCTGCAGTCAGAGACAAGTTCCCTTGTTTTCTGAATTAGATGCTACATAATTAAAAATATTACAGACAATATATTACTACATAGAAAGGTCTCAATTAAAAGCAAATTTACATCATGTAGCCAGGTATGTTGCAGTGGTATACACATATAGCCCTAGAAATCAGGATCCTGAGGCAGAATATTCTAAACTTTAAGACAAGACTACTCTATAAACAACTCCATATCAGACAATAAATAAATAAATAAATAAATAAATAGATAAATAGATAAAGAAATAAGTAAAATGTAGCAGGGTGATGAAGTAGAAAATTGCATTTTAAATTTGGCATTAAATGGCCTCTTAATTATTTCATTATAGCTAAAATATAAAACAAGTATATTCCCACAATACACATTCTCCCAATTGAAGATTGTATGTTATTTATTTTACTGAACTGCTAAGCTATATTAATCAAATTTCCCTCTCATGGAAACAAAGTTATCCCCAAATTAAATATTAAATTCCTCCCAATTTCTAATTTTTAAGAGGAAATATTTCCATGGGGGCTGTCCTCAAGCATATTTTTTGAATGAATGAGCCAAAGAATAGAACTACAGAACAGAAAAACTTGAAACATATTATGTAGCAGTCTGCCACACAGCTGACATTTACGAAATGTTTATTGTCATACATACAGATGCTCTTTAGCTTATGAAAGAGTCATTTCCTGACAGCAGTAAAAGTAACATCAGTCCAGAAGCAGCCAATACACCTAATACGGTAGCTTAGCAACACAGAACAGGATGTAGTGATGTTCTCTGCACATCTAACTGTAGAACCAAAGAGGAGGTGTAACTTAATGTTACTGCCCAGCAACTCAGCAAAGCATCATACGACATGACTTTTTAGAAATCCAAGCAAATATCAAAATTCAAACTTTGAAGAACAGCGTCCCTGTACCATCCATCTTTCATACTGTTTTAAAGTTGAGATACTGTAAGTCAAAGCAACTTAAGATGAAAAACATTTGTACCCTGCCAACAAGAATTGATTCTCAGGTTTACATAACTTAGCCCATGACCAGTTAGAGTTCTAGTAGGTTAATTATTTAACATATGGCCAAAAAAGATGTATATATAAAATCCATAGGCATATGCAAATATTTGTTATTGTTTGATAGTGTGTCACCTCTTCTAGTATGTCTGCATTTCATTCTTCCATTTTATCAACCAACAATCAACAATCTTCACATCTTTTTTTGCAAAGTGTATCATTGTACTGGTCAGGTATTATAGATTATATACAGACAGACAGAAATACACACAGACACACAGAGAGACATACACATACAAACACAAATACACACTCATAATACAAGCACACACACACACACACAAACACACATACCAGGGAAGACATAAAGATGACCAGCAGAGTTCATGTGTATTATATGTAGCTATTTTACCCTTTTGAACAATCCTAGTGCTAAATCACTGAATCTCCTCAGGTAATTACGTTGTATAACTTAGCCTTCTTATTTCTTGTGGTTTTTTTTGTTTTTTTTTGTTTTTTTGTTTTTTTTTTTTAATTCTGGAAAGGTCTCCTTTTTATATGCACAACAGAATACCATGTTTGTGAGTTTGCTGAGAAGTGTACCTCTTTGTACTAATTTTAACATTTTTAAGCATGGTCCTAACCAATATCAAGGACATAAGATGATAAGACCCTTGTTTGTGATTGGGAAAACAAACACCACTATCTGCCATATCTTCACATCCTCTAGAAAAGATAAAAAGTAATTAAGATGAAAAGCAAATGTTTTTGATTCACTCATCTTCTGCATGTGAGGATGTCCTCTGGGAAATAAAACAAGAAGAATCCATTTATTTTTCCACAAGGTATGTTGGAGTTGTGGGTAGAAACATGAATCAACATGTGCAGCTTTTTAGAGTTATTCCAATATGGCTTTGTCTGAGCTACACATTTGTTCCTTGATCATACTCCAGGATCAGTGGATAGACAATACTGAATTGCAGAATATGTGATCAAGAACTGTTAGAATAAAATGACAAAAGTGTTGCAACTGCTATTTCTGAGATTTTAAGTACACGTATTTGAGTCAATGCACTCATCTGTATCAAAAACCAGAGCAAAGGCTGAGGAAGAAAATGGGCAATAAAAAATAGGAGGTCAAATGCTCTCAGCAGTTCAATAATTTTCTTCAAACTATATATATAATTCCAAGTGTCAAAGCCAATCTTAACTTTAGTAATATCACATAAGAGAGAGGTTCTTGGTGGATGTTCATTTCCCTGTGATTGTTCTCCTACCTTACTCTTCCCTTTCCTTTTTCCCTCTCCTCTTTTTCCTCTTCTTCCACATTTCATCCTTTCTACCAATATTCCTCCCTTCTTTCTTTTCTTATCTCTTTTCTTCCTTCTTTGATACAAATCTATCCAAATAATATATACATATATTATGCAATCTCAAATACACACATATATAATATATGTGTGTATGTGTGTTTGTGTGTGTGTGTACTATATATGTAATATATATGCAATTTCTACATAAGATATAAGAGAAAACACTACTGTGTGACTATTTCACTGTTAAGATTAAATAAAAAAATAATATGTATTTTACTGGTTTTCCCATCACAAAAGTATGCTTCCTTCATATAAGCCAGTGCAAAGGGTATAGAACCAAGAGTAAAGATACAAAGCACATGGGGAAATTTTTAAAACATTTAAGAATTATAAATATTTGTTATAGTTATAGATAATGAAAAATACACAGACATAACCAAAATAAGATAAATATTCAATCATTCCTCTTCCTCTTAACATTGCTTACTAATAAAAAAAATTCACAAGCATAACTCTGTTATGTTTTCTATTTTCCTCCAATGGAAAGAGAAAGGAGGATCTTTTATTTATTTCATGCACAGTAAACTACCTACAAAGCTCTCTTGTTATTTGTGCTAAAAATTTTCTCTTAATCTCAGTTTTGCCCATCACACATTACTGAATGTGCCAGGGCCGATATGACAGCTAAGAGTGTGAGGTTCAAATATGGTCAAGATTTTGAGTTTGGATAATTTGTTGGCATACTATGAGCATATATTTGACTTTCCTTCCTTCTCTATATCTCTAGCTACATGCAGTTTCCAGTAATCCCTGAAACATCCATGTGCAACCAATTGCAAACTCACAATTCTCATCCCACCTACTGTACATTTAGACATATAATTTCTCTCTGAAAAGACAATTTGAGCACATAACCAGCACAAATTACAAAATAAATATGAGGCATGGCACCTTTTGTTTGGTATCAAATGATCGATCCTGAAGAAGTCTCCATGTAGAATATGACACAAGTATTCTCTCTCATTCCCCAAGGTACCTGGCCAGTGAGTAGGTGGGGGGAGTGAAGAGATTACATTTAGATACTCCAATATAAAAATGAATAGTCACACAATTTAAATTTAATTTTATTTGAATTTAAGTTCAAATAGATTGAAATTAAATATTAGTTAATTAAGTATCATTAAACAAGATTGGTTCTCAGTGTTACTAGCTCTATACAGGATGTTCAACACAACAGAGGTTAATCAATGGGTGAAGCAAAGGTAGAATATCTGGAGCTCTGTAGAACATTGCCATAGATGTTGTTGAAGAGGAAAACTATCAGCATCTTGTTTTGACATGAACATTACTGAACTATATCTGCTCAATTAAACTAAAATCTCCTTTATAGAAGTTTTTTGTGACATGTTAGCACACAGTTATTGAGAACAATACATGGCAAATCTGTTAAACTATAAGAATGATTGGAGCAAATTATTCAATATTAGAATTTGGACTTTATAGAAAATACTAGATTATCCATCATATCATCTGTAATGGTCTTGGTGAATATGAAACAGCCAATGAGGCAATTTAGTTTAAATAATGCACAGTGTAGCTATCAGGTGCTCAGAAATCTCATAGGCTCAGTAAGTCAATTAGAAGGATGGTATTTAAAAAAAAAAGAATTGAACAGACTAGTAATAACTGACTGGCATAAGTGGAGCAGAATTCAGGAATGATTAAAATAGCTCCTGCATAGCTTCAGAATGGTTTTAGAGTTCATTTCAGGATTAATCCACAGGGTTATAGAATTCAAAGGCACCAAGTTTATTATTTTAAGAATACTGATGCTTAGATAAACCATTCATACTTGGACCTCCATAAATGAAGATGGCAGATAAGATTACATCCCTCTAAGGGAAACATAGAGCAGAGTGTGTCCCATTGAAGACATAACCAGAAGTGAGGGCAACATGTGTGCCTGTGCCACTGTTGCTCTTCTGTGGTAAAGGCTAAAACATCTAACACTGGAAGGAAACTTTCAACTTCAAATAAAGCTCTGTGTGGATTCATGCTAACTGGTTCCCCCTGGGTCATAGCTGAACCTCTTTCTTCTACAGCAATAGTGACTCCTTTACTACCCCAGAAGGCTCTGCTGCCTTGATGTTTGCAATGGTAATTCTAAGGTGTCACCTAGGATATACTGCTCAACTGAACTGTGAAACACTAAACTAAAACTTGCAGTAAGTATAATAACTTTAATGGAAGTGACTTTTGTAATGATTCTAATATAAGAAATGAATAAAGATGTTTCCCCAGGTGGGCATCTATATACATCTACAACATGGAAATCTTTCTTGAGGCCCTACCCTCCTCTGTGGAATTGGAGCATCAAGACTGCATAATCTCAGGTTTTGTTGAATATAGGCTTTTGAAGTAGGACCTAATGATTTTTTGAATTTTCTCAGTTTCTGTTGTTATATCTCTCCTTTCATTTCTGATATTGTAAATTTGGATAGTGTCTCAGTGTCTTTTGGTTAGTCTGGCTAAGTGTTCATCTAACTTGTTGATTTTCTCAAAGAACCAGCTCCTGGTTATTTTGATTTTTTGTATAGTTCTTTTTTTTTTTTTTCCTGCTTGGTTGATTTCAGCTATGAGTTTATTTCCTGCTGTCTACTGCTCTTGGGAATATTTGCTTCTTTTTGTTCTAGAGCTTTCAGGTGTGCTGTTGAGCTCCTAGTGCATGCTCTCTTCAGTTTCTTTTTGGAGGCACTCAGAGCTGAGTTTTCCTCTTAGCACTACTTTTATTGTGTCCCATAAGTTTGGATATGCTGTGCTTTCATTTTCATTAAATTCTAAAAAGTCTTTAATTTCTTTCTTTATTTCTTCTTTGACCAAGTTATTATTGAGTAGGTCATTGTTCAGCTTCCATGGAAATGTGGGCTTCTTGTTGTTTTGGCTGTCAATGAAGATCAGCTTTAGTGCATGGTGATCTGATAGGATGTGTGGAATTATTTCGATCTTCTTGTAACTGTTGAGGCCTATTTTGTGAGCGATTATATGGTCAATTTTGGAGAAGGTACCATCAGGTGCTGACAATTTTCTAGACAGATACTAAATACCTAAGTTAAATCAGGATCAGATAAACCATCTAAACAGGGTCATAACCCCTAAACAAATAGAAGCAGTCATTAAAAGTCTCACAAACAAACCAACAGCCCAGAAACAGATGGGTTTAGTTCAGAATTCTATCAAACCTTCAAAGAAGAACTAATACCAATACTCTTCAAACTATTCCACAAAATATAAACAGAAGTAATACTACCCAATTCATTCTATGAAACCACAGTTACACTGCATATTCTCCCTTGGGGATGGGACAGTTTCTGTCTGATAAGGAACCTGTCGTAATTTCCTTTCATAGAGGACTTCATAAGAGATTTTTTTTTTCTTTTTCTATCATGTTTAATGTTCCAAATACACTTTAAAAACTGTTTGAGTGCATACTACTTTTAGCTTCAGAAGATACCATGTGTATTTAAGGTGACTTAAAAAATGCCATTACTGAATTGTATATTTTAAAATAAATTTTATTGGTTTAATTAAAAAAAAAAAGACTACATTTTCTCTTACCTAAATTTGCTCTCTACTGACCTGTGTATAGGATTTTGACTTCCCAGTTCACGAGCCCGCAGTCCACTGCAGAAGTTAGCTATTTAAAATATAATGATGCATATATAGCTAGAGAGAAATTTATTTGTGGAAATCTCCCCACCTCTTCTGTGGTTTCATGATTTTAGTTATCCATCACAATGTATACTAACCCATAATCTGAAGTGTGAAATGGAAAAATTATTACAAAAATAAAATTTTCATAAATTTTAATTCCTGGCATTATGAGTAGGGTAAGGAAAGACTTTGCCACCTGGGATGTAAATAATCTGAGCTCATCCTATCGACTCTGCTTCTGCTATCTGCCCCATGCCACTTATCAGTCTAGCAGTTGCATTGGTTTTCATATGAACTGTCTGTGAACTGTCATATGAACCTACTTTCCTGTGTTTGTATACAGTGTTTGAGACAGTTCAGTTTGCAACCACACATACCATACCCACATATCCATATCTGATCTATATCTGCCTACTTAGTTATATAAACAAAGACAGAATGTGAGTAGCAATGGGAGATTGCTCCACATGTACAGATAATCTTAGACTGGTTCTATTTGCATGGAACCTTTAGATACAATTTCTTAGTACAAGGTGTTGCACCTTCCTATTCAAGGCACAGCCACTTTACACACACACACACACACACACACACACACACACACACACACACACATTTTTATAGCTCCTATCCATTCTCACACTTTCCCCTTCAATTAATATCATCGAAGAAGCATCTCATGATTACTAAGAATAAACTTCTCTCAGGCTGGTGAGATGGCTCAGCAGTTAAGAGCACTAACTACTCTTCCAAAGGTCCTGAGTTCAAATCCCAGCAACCACATGGTAGCTCACAACCATCTGTAAAAAAGATCTGACACCCTCTTCTGGTGTGTCTGAAGACAGTGACAGTGTACTTGCATATAATAATAAATCTTTAAAAAAAAAGAATAAACTTGTCTCAAGGAAATGCAGGGACAAAAATAGATCAGAGGCTAAAGAAAATGCTATCCAAAGACTGTCCCACTTTGCAATCTATTACATCTGCAGAAACCAAATCCTGACACTATTGCTGATGCCAAGGTGTGCTTGCAGACCAGAGGCTGGGATAGCTGTCCTTTGAGAAGCTCTGGCAGCACCTGACTAAGGCAGATGTAGATACTCACTGCCAATCGTTGAACTGAGCCTAGGGAACCCAATGGAAAAGTATGGGGAACTGCTTAGGGAGCTAAAGGGAATTGCAACCCCATAGGAAGAAACACAGTATCAATTAACTGGACCACTCAAAGCTCCCAGAAACTAAATCACCAACCAAAGAGAATATATGGATGTGTCCATGGATCCCGCTACTTATATAGCAGAGAAGTGCATTATCTGGCATCAGTGAAAGGGCAGGTTTTTCGTCCTGTGGAGGCTTGATGTCTCAGAGAAGACAGATGCTTGAGGCTTGAGAAGGGAGTGGGTGGGTGGGCGGGTGGGTGGGGGAGCACCCTAATAGAGGCAAAGAGGAGGGGGAACTTCATAAAGGGAAGACTGGGAAGGGGGATAATATTTGAAATGTAAATAACAATAATAATAATAATAATAATAGATTAAAGGAGCCGCCATATATACTCTTTCAAAAGTCTGCCAAAAACTTATACTTACTAGTATATCTACTAGAACAAAATACCTTTTAAAATTGTCAACTAGTTTCCTCTCCCATCATTTTTTCCTCCAGTTACATTCATAAGTAATATCCATTAATATTCTTTAAGTTAAAGTAATTATTCTTTTATAATATGCTTACCTAAAGAAACACACACAATCAGAACTTAAGAACATCCCAGATGACTTGAAGTGGAAAATTATTTTTTAGTAGGACTGATCTTCCAAGGTAAAATAGACTTGAAAGGGGTAATATTTACGACAAAATTATATAATGACTATGAAAGATTTTTAAAAGTTATCCAGAATATTCTGTCTGGACCCCATAGATTGTTATAGCTATGACTTCATCTTTCCAAGCCAGAAAATGAATTCTGAATTCATAACTTCTCTTTCTAGCTGACTAAATTAATGCTAAAATTTTTGTAATAACGTATAAAGTGAAAATAGAAGTATGGCATATTTAAAAGGCAGTCATTTAATTAAAAGAATTTTAAAATTACATGAAGTCTCAAAGATGAAAAATTGCTTTCAAGAAGCAGTATATCTTTAGGTAAATCTATATTTAGATCATATATATATATATGATCTAAATATATATATTAGAAAGTATACTAATTATATTTTGATCTAAATATATATATATATAAAAATATATAAATATATATATTGATCTAAATATATGTATATATATAATAGAAAGTATACTAATTATATTTTGAATGCAGTTATGTCATCTTTAAAATTATATGCATTTCTTTTTTCACTTCTTTTTTATTAGATATTTTCATCATTTACATTTCAAATGTTATTCCTAAAGTCCTCTATACCCTCCCCATGCCCTGCTCCCCAACCCACCCACTCCCACTTCCTGGCCCTGGCATTCCCCTGTAATGGGGCATATGATATTCGCAAGACCAAGGGCCTCTCCTCCCATTAATGGCCAACTAGGCCATCCTCTGCTACATATGCAACTAGAGACACAGTTCTGGGGGGGGTACTGGTTAGTTCATATTGTTGATCCTCCTATAGTGTTGCTGACTCCTTTAGCTCCTTGGTTACTTTCTCTAGGTCCTTCTTTAGGGGACCTGTGTTCCATCCAATACATGACTGTGAGCATCCACTTCTGTATTTGCCAGGCACTGGCATAGCCTCACAAGAGAGAGCTATATCAGGGTCCTGTCAGCAAAATCTTGCTGGCATATGCAATAGTGTCTGGGTTTGGTGGTTGTATATGGGATTGATCCCCAGGTGGGGCAGTATCTGGATGGTCCTTTCTACTGTCTCAGCTCTAAACTTTGTCTCTGTAACTCCTTCCATGGGTAATTTCTTCCCCATTCTAAGAAGGAACAAACTATCCACATTTTGGTCTTTCTTCTTCTTGAGTTTCATGTGTTTTGGAAATTGTATCTTGTATAGTCTAGTTTCTGGGCTACTATCCAATTATCAGTGAGTGTATATCATATGTGTTCTTTTGTGATTGGGTTACCTCACTCAGGATGATAGCCTCCAGATGCATCCATTTGTCTAAGAATTTTATAAATTCATTGTTTTTAATTGCTGAGTGTAATTAATTGCTCCATTGTGTAAATGTACCACATTTTCTGTATCCAATATGCATTTCTATAAGGTCAAACATTGTACTGAAATGTGTCTTTAACTATTAGACTGGGTAAGTAAATAGAACTAAAACAAGATCATAAACATAAATCAACCTGAGTGAATAACTGATTTTATTATAAATCTGTAACTTATATGTTTACAAGAGTTTAAAATAATAGTAGAATAAATAAAAAAGCACAAGCATATGAAAATATAAGAAATTAACAGAACTGACTTACAATATTTGTAGCAAATAGAAAACATCAAAAGTTTTAATATGTAAGTAATTGTTTTCATAAGTACTGTAAAATATGTGTAGACTGATATAACTAAGGGCTAATCATATCAGTAAAAATAGAAAAAACAAAGAGAGTAAAAGATTAAAGAATGTATGTCATAAAACATTGAAACTTTTATTATTATTCAAATCAATTTAAGCTTTTAAATTTGCAACATATTTGGTAATCATTTTAATTCTCTCATTGTGCTCCAGTTTTGATGTCTAAACATTGAAACACATCATCTCATAAGATCAGAGTCATTCTTATGCAAACTATCACAGTGGGTATCCATGGATCTTTTTCTTATTTTATATGGTTTAAATTTTTTATGTTACTACACTTTTTCTAAAACTTGTGTAGATGCTTACAATACATTAATGCTATAAAGAATGACCATTTTATATAACATTCTAGTTATTCCTTGCTACAAAATAAGTAAAATTACATTATAGCAATATAATAAAGAGTATAGATTATATTTCTTTCCAACCTTTATTGTTTTACTTTAATCCTTTTTTCAGACTTCAATATTTGGGAGAGAATCATTGATGTACCAATCATGATGCAGTGGTCCTGGTAGTAAAAACTGTGTGGTCTGTGCTGAATTTAAACCTGTATCTAACAGTGGCATATTACCATTTGTTTTGTCACCGAACACATGCAGTTCTAGTCAATAGCAATAATAATACATTGTTATATTAAAAGCTGTGATTTTTCCTAGTGCTAAGGAATGTTGCAGTTATTGTGAAAGTTTAATTATCAGACACCTAAATTCACGTGAATAAAGCATTTTATCACTATATATGAACAATGTATTGATATAAAATTTAATTTGATGGATTAGGCTAGGTAGAAAATTTTTCTTCCGTGACCTGAGCTATGCATTTATTACAGAATGAGCTCCCAAGCTCAGAATTATCTTTGCTCTTGTTGAGCATAATTGGCATTCTAGTCAAATGGCACTTTGTGTTTCTGAGTATAAACAGTAGGAAGAAAAGACCACTATTTTTATCTTTCTAGTCATACACTCTGAACTTAAGTTACCTCAGTTCTTTATTCTGTAAGTGAGTCTGTCACCCCTTATAGGATTTTTGCTGAAGGAAGTATTTCTTTAAAATTTTATTCTTATTCAAAATGCATCCATGTAATTAAGCCTATACTCTATTACCTTCTTCATTTTATGCACTATTAAATTTATTTTTATTTTCATGGTGATGGTTAGATATAAAAAGTTTAATGAAAGCAATTTTTGGTATCTACAACTCTTCATAAACCGATAACATGCTGAATACCATTGCATGATTATTGGAAGAACAATTCTTCAGGGGAAAGGAGAGGTCGATTGTGAGAACATGATGCACACAGTGTGTATTTGCTGCTTGGTACAGAGTGACAGTTTGTGTATGTATCTTTTCTGCTGGCTCTCCAGCAGGCAGCATCTTTTCCTCATGTGGCTTATAATGACAGAATTGAAGTGCAATTGAGAAGAGAGAAGAGTCTTTATTGGCATCTGTACTACTACATGTTGAAGGTGAGTATTTGAAGAACAAGGTTTGCATTGCTCGAGTCAGACACTACATTTTGAGTAATATATTGTCAAATAATATTGATAGTACACTAAATTTGAAAATTCACACTGTAAATTTTGGACTTTCTAGTTCCTATAGGGATTTTCTAAAAATATGTATATACTCCTAGAGCATTATGCAGAAATTGTTTCCTTGAACCACATCTGGACCAATGGGCAGTGTTTAAAGTCTTCACATATAATGATTAATATCATATTCATGTGTAGTCCTCTGTTCACATCTATCCCCATACCCTGTGATGTGGAATCTAATTTGGCTCTCTTTCGTGTCTTTGATAGAGAACATGGCTAAAAGAAGTTACGGAGGAACGTTTTGATGTGTACGTTTGAATCATAGACTATCATTGAAGGAGGTCAGGACAAGAACACAAGCAGGATAAGCAGCAGGAATCATGGAATAACAATGCTAACTAATTTGTTTTCAAGCTCTAGTTCAGCTACATTTACTGTGTATGTCACAGATAACTGCCAAGAGAAACCATCAGTAACAGAGAAGTGTGTCCTTCCCTATCAATTAAGAATCAAAAAAATTAAAAAAAAATAACAAAGATTGAAGATCTGTGTTTAACTGCCCAGGAAAGACTTAGTGGAAGAAAAGAACTAACTTTGATCAACTGTCCGTTGACATCCACATTTACACAATGGCTTGTGTATACCACCAATCATTACATACCTAAAATAAAAATCAAAGAATACACTTCGATTGCCATCATCTATAACAGTTTGTGTTTTAATTATTGGTAAAAAATTAGAAGAAAGGGTCTCAGTTCAAGAGTGTGTATGAATTCATGTACCCGTGTAGGAGTACTTAGATTTTTTTTTTAAATTACAGTTTCAATGTGTAAAATGATTTTTTTCTATGTCTGTAAACAGGAAGTAGTGAAGATCTTGTCTCATAAAACTATGGGGTAATTTAGAAGATTCTGTTGGGTCCTCCTATGCTCCATGTGGGGTAAAGCCAAACTTTAAATTCTAGTGGGGAGTGCCTGACACACATCTTAAGCCCATCATTTCAGTAACTTCTATAGCTATCAAGTAACTGTTTTGATGTTATAAAATCCAAGTAGACCCTTGTTGGCACTAGTGGTATTTGTACCACAACCAAAATATTCAACAAATACAAAATGTCTAGGATCCATTTCAGTTCTATAAATTGATGCAAAACCCCTTTAACTGAAATTTTTAATACATTTTAAAGTGCCTAGTGATACTGATGTTAATTAACATCCTATGAATAAAAGCTTCCCTTTATTACAAAGGAAATCACTATGACCAACTAGTGCTACTACTTTAACCATGACACCAGCAAGAATATATTTAACTATGTTTAAAAGGGAAGTTCATTTTTGCTTTGTCCCTAAATTCTACCCTGTAGATGCTTTACCATTTTGTTGCCAGTAGTTCCTTTCTACTCGCTCTGCATTGGGAAGTGTTCTTGGTGACTTATTTTGATCAACATGGTGAGACCCACTCAGGCACTCTGAGGCTGCGATGTCACTTTCACAACCGGAAGAACTGACCTTCACTGAATTTTCATTTCAACTTGAATGTAATGCTCTCCATGGTTCAAGAGCAAAAAACTAATGAGCAAGTCATAAAGACAGGGTCTGCTGCCACTTTCTACTTCTCTAAGAAATTAGACAAAAGCAACTCCTACACGGGAGCATTAGGAGCTTCATAAAGAACAGTCTTTGTATGTGCTAACTGAAAATATCAGATACTTTGTTTTCATTGGGTATCTCTGTTGTTGATGTAAATGACATCCCTTTGTAAATGAAGCATTATGTGTGTAGGGTGTGTGTGTGTGTGTGTGTGTGTGTGTGTGTGTGTGTGTGTATGCGCGCGCACGCGCGCGTGTGTTTTTCATGTACATCTTGGTGTGTGGAAAAATGCTTGTGGTTGCCAGAATTCCACTTCCTGTGTCTACCTCAATTACTTTCCATCCTGTTTTGTGAGACAGTCTCTCACTGGACCTGGAACCTCTTGATTGTTCCTGGTTTGCTGGGAATGAGGGAAAAGTATCTGTCAGTCCCTCTACTCAATAAGTGACCCCCAACATATGCACACATTACTATGGTTACAAATATGTTGTGCTGTGCTTTGAATTTATATCGGTACTAGAGAAGATATATACTTAGATGCTCATTCTTTCACAACAGACACTTCATCCATTAAACTACCTCTCCAGCACCCCCTTTTAAATATCAGTCTATCATCACACATACAAACATATCCAAAGTTGCATGTTCTTGTTTATTCATTAATTTTTGAAGTTGTAGCAGCTGTGAAGCATCAGGTGATTGTTAAAAAAGAGAAAAGAAAAAGAAAAATGAAAAACGAAAAAAGAAGAAAGAAAAACGAAAAACGAAAAACGAAAAAAGAAAACCTTCCATTCATAATAAGTGTAGTCAAGGGGCATTTCTGAGATTCTGTCCCTCCAGTGTTATAGACAGAAAACAGATTTCCAGTGTAATTGATGAAGAGTTCTAATCATAAACTTCAGGTTTGCTTAACTGGCAAACTACCTTGGTATAGAACAGAACCAGTGACCTAGTGCATTAGGCAGATGCTAGCAGATTCATGTGTGTAGTATGCATAGATTTCAAGCTAGAGAAGAATGAGATGGGCCAGCTTACACAGTGCATTTTAAGTGATACTCAAATTCCCACTTGATACTCAAAGACCAAGAAATCAAAGTCCAGATAAGTGGCAGCCATAAGATTGGCCCGAAGAAAACTAGGTTTGCCCTGATATTTGAATCACTGACTCTGACAGATATGAAAGGGGGAAAGATGTGTTATGTACATATCTGTGCTAATGAAAGTTCCGAGAAGAAAAGGAGTGCTTACTTATTGCAGTATTATGCACATATTTTGCCAGAGTGATTACTTTTGTAAAAAAAAAAAAAAAAAAATCATGCACAGCACAACCAGATATGTAAGAAATATGACTTAATGCTTTCCCCTTTTGGAAAGCAACTCTGTACATTATCATATTAAAGACTGAAATAAGTCCCTGCAGCAAACATATCAATGTTGTTTAAGCAGCATTTCCTAAACTTAATTATACACAGAATACCATTTTCCAGTAATAGCTCTTAACTTTCTATTAAATGCATTCTCTTCCTATTCAAATTTTAGCAGTCAAATTAATGGTAGAAATGTAGTAAAATTTAAGAACACACCCAGATCCTAACTTTAAGAATTTTGTTATCCAAGCAAATAGAGCATCTCATCCCCTAGTGTTACTGATAATCAGTTTCCACATCCATTGTACACAGGGCAGACAGTATTCTACTTCAAACCTCTGGAACTTCTGATTCAGTGCAGAGAAATCTCTGGTGGTTCCTAATCCTCTTGAACTTTAAGAGCCACTAGTGGGATACTTTATTTTATTTTTTTTTTTTACAAGAAATAACTACTTTAAGTAGTTTCAGAGGCAGAAATGTCACCTGTCAAAACTCTACAATAAATATTAGCCTCCCTCAAAGAATCCATTCTTCTACCTTGGGAAACTATTTTCTTTTTTCTTATTATAGATAGAGAGACTGTGGATTGACCATGACAATAAAAAGGACAGAGAGTTCACAATATGATGAACTGTAGTTGGAAAGGTCAAGGATATGTGCTGACTCATGAATAAGCTTCTATAGTAATAACGAGTAGAGTTCACTAGCTCTCATTCATCTTACCCTCTGCATTCACTGTCATTTATGTTTACAGGATTCTCAGTTCTGTAATCTTAGTGTTGTGGATCAATTAAAAGTGCTGTGAAGAAACGCCGGATGCCTATTTTTCCTAAACATTCCCAGGATTTTTCAGGTTCCCAAAGTTAATCAGTTGCATGTAGCTAACTTTTATTCTTACAGGGAGGCAGAACTGATTATGCTGCCACTTAGGAGTTGTGATCGTGAAACATGAACATATTTCAAGAAATCTTTCATTGCAGGAGTTGCATCAGCCTGTATCTCTAAGATAGTGTGGGTCTCCCTTCCCCGGGATCTCTGAAATACTGCATATGACAGAATAGAACTTCTTAGTGCTTTTTTATACTGGACAGGCAAAAGGAAAAGAATATTCATTTGAGAAACAATGAGCTTGCCTCAACGTTTGATTTAAATATCAACTTGGACTTGGGAGGCAGAGGCGGGCAGATTTCTGAGTGGAGGCCAGCCTGGTCTATGGAGTGAGTTCCAGGACAGCCAGGGCTATACAGAGAAACCCTGTCTCGATCCCAATAAATATATATATATATATATATATATATATATATATATATATATATATATATATATCAACTTGGAACAACTTAGAACACTTGAGAAGATAATGTCAGTTAAATGATCTTCATTATAATATTGGATTGCGGGCTTGGTCATGGAGAATTATCTTTATTGTTAATTGGTTTAGGAAGGCCAATCTCAAACTGGCAGTACAATTCCTTAGTCAGGAATTTCTGAACTATATGTGACAAAAGAAAGCTATATAAAGGCCAGCTAACAACATTTACCAATCATTATTTCCTGTTCTTGACTGTGGATATAGTATGAGTACCAGCTGGATTTCCTGCCTTGATGTCCCCTCAAGGATAAACTGTAGCCTGAAATTGTAAACAGTATATACTCTCTCTTCTCCATGCTTCTTTTTTTATTGGTTATTTTATTTATTTATATTTCAAATGTTGTCTCCCTTCCCAGTTTTCCCTCCACAAACTCCTTATGTCCTCCCCATTCCTCTGCTTCTATAATGGTGCTCCCCTACCCACCCACCTCAGTGTCCTAGAATTTCCCTATGCTGGAGCCTCCACAGGACCAAGGAGCTTCCCTCACATTGATGGGATGATAAGGCCTTCATCTGCTATATATGCGGCTGTAGCCATGGGTCCCTCCATGTGTACTCCTTGGTTAGTGGTTTAGTCCCTGGGAGCTTTAGGGGGTCTGGTTGGCTAATATTGTTATTCCCACGGAACTGAAAATCCCTTCAGTTCCTTCAGTCCTACTCCCAACTGTTCCATTGGGGTCCCTGTGCATGCAGTCAACCATCCATGTTTCTTTTTAGTAGGTTAGTATATCACAGCAACAGTAATAAAACTGGAAGATTTAGTGCATTTATTTTCTTCTGTCCTGATAGAACTCCAGGTCCTTATTAGCTAAGAATTATTATTAATTCATTATCTGAATGAGAATGAGGGACATATTAGCTCGATTTGGATATTGTGGAAGTAATGCCTAAGTTCTCGGCATGAGGTGAAAATAGTTTCTAATGCCAATATAGAAATGTGCCTTTAGGTATTTGAACTGGCCTCTTAACCCTTCATGAAGTTCAGTATTAAGAAAGCTCAAGTACATACTGAAAAGTAGACATTAGCCTGAAAGCTCAGAATATCAATGGTACAACTCACAGAACATAAGAAACTTAACAAGAAGCAAGACCAATGTTTGGGTGCTTCAATCCCACTTAGAAGGGGGAACAAAATAATCATGGGAGGTAGAGGGAGGTAGGGACCTGGGTGGTAGATATAGGGGAGGGGAAGATCAGGATGTGAAGAGACAAGGCAAGAAGTCCAGAAGCTCATGAAAATGAATAGAAATATGTAGCAGTAGGCAGTGGGGTGGGGAATGGGGGAACCACTAGAAAGTCCCAGATGCCATGATATGAGAGGATCTCAGGATTCAATGGGGATGACATTAGCCAAAATGCACATCAGCAGGGAAATAGAACCTGAAGAAGACCTCCTCTAGTACAAAGATATGGTCCCAATTGAGGGATGGGACCACATATTAATCTCAAAATATTTAACCCAGAATTGTTCCTATAGGAAATAAAGGGACAAAAAGAAATAGAGTAAAGACTGAAGGAAAGGGCATCCAGAGGCCACCCCACCTTGAGATCCATTCCATCTGCAGACACCAAACCCCAACGTTATTGCTGATGCCAAGAAGTGCTTGCAGACAGGAGCCTGGTATGGCTGTCCTCTGAGAGGCTCTGCCAGCACCTGACTAAGACAGATGCAGATACAGCCAACCATTGGACTTATGCCAGGGACCTCAATGAAAGAGTTAAGGAAAAAGGACTGAAGAAGCTGAAGGGCATTTCAACCCCATAAGAAGAACAATAGCATCAACTAACCAGACTCTTTAGGGCTCCCATAGGCTAAACGACCAACCAAAGAGTATACCTGTGTCGGTCCATGGCTCCTGCTACATATGTTGCAGAGGACTGCATTACCTGGCATCAATGGAAGGAGAGATGGTTGGTCCTGTGGAGGGTCAATGCCCCAGAGGATGAGGAGGCTATAGCAGTGAGAAAGGGGTAGGTAGGGGGTAGAGGGGATACACCCTCTTATAGGCAAAAGGGAGTGGGATGAGGTATCGGTTTTAAAGAGGGGAGACTGGGAATGAGGACAACATTTGAAATGTAAATAAATAAAATTAATACTATTAATAATAATTATTATTATAATTATGAAGAAATCTTGAAAAGATCTCATAAGCCCATTTTTCTCAACTTGCAATCAAATAATCATAGTCAACATTTCTCCACATAGATTAGATGAAATACATAATCACTTTTTGGATTGAAATAATTCAGTCCTAAGAATTTTAAATCCCATAACCGCATCTCTATGTTGAATGGAACAAATGCCATCATAAAATATAGGTTCTGTTTTCTCCGGAAGCATCAATGCCAAAGCATGCTTCTTCTGATTCTCCCATGGCTTCATTTATTACAGCAGAGGTTTAATATGCTCATCTCAGGAAAATATTAAACAGGCTAAAGTTATTTCACTTGTTTGGTAGCTGATAATGATATCAAAATAAATCATAACTCTAATTCCATCTTTAATTACCTGTATCATTAAGTATTATAAATTAGAAAGTGTGACAAAATTATTTCATAGGTATTAATAAGGATCACATTAGCCTTAACTGTCTTTGCTGTTTGAGAGTTGGCTCATCAGGGAAAAGATGACCTGAGCGGCTATTTGACAAGAGCAGGTGGGTTGTAGTTGAATTGAGGGTAGGAGGCGGCACATAAATAACAATCTTTCAAACATCTTTTCACGAATATTGTTTTGCGTCATCTCAATTGCACAATGAAATAAGAAAGTTCAATTTCCTCTTCATTTCCTTTTAATAAAACTTCTGTTCATTTCATTTCTGAGAGAAGATTGAATCTAAATTACTTTGACTTCTCTTGGCCTACCTTTGGTGAATGCTACCAGACATGAAAACGGAGACTATTTTGAGTCTTTAGAAATAGAGAGGTACAGCCTCTAGCTTCATATTTAGCTTTGGCTTCTTCTCTCTACCATGTAAATCCTGTCATGAACAGTTAATGCTGACAGCATATTGTACAGAGCCCATGCTCCTTCTTTCACTCAGGCTTTGTGACAATTACAGAATCCCTAAGGAGACCTGCTTTAGGATTCCACACACACCCCCATTCCATGACAGATGGAATTTTTAAGTATTTAAGTATCTTTCTTTTTAAGTATTTTTATTGCTTATCATTTTTTTTTGCTAATATTTTACAGTCAGCCACAGTTTCTCTTCCTTCCTTTCCTCCTAAACACTCCCTCCCACTTCTGCAACCCCCTACCTCCATTTCCCTTCAGAAAACTGCAGACTTCCCAGGGATCTCAACCAAACACAGCATATCAAGTTGCAAAACAACTAAGCTCTGTCCCCATTATTAAGGCTGGACTAAGTGGCCCAATGGGAAGAAAAAGACCTCAAAATCACATAAAAGGGTCAAAGACAGATCCTGCTCCCATTGTTAGGAGTCTGACATGAACACCTAGCAACACATCTGTAACATGTAAGCAGAGGGCCCAGGTGAGACCCATGAAGGCTCCCTGAATTTCAGTTCAGTCTCTGCCATTCCTTATGAGCCCAGCTGAGGTAATTCCGTGGGTTTTCTTGGGCTGTCCTTGTTTCTTCTGACTCCTACAATCCTTTCTCCCCCAATTCCACAGGATTTTCTGAGACTCAATGTTTGGCTATGCATATGGCAGATATCTTTGCTATGAACAGGACAAATATGTAGTGTTTTGTTTGAGGAAGTAGAATTGGAATTCTATATGCTATAAAATGGTTTTGGTTTGGTGAAATATTCTGGGTTGAATTGAATTTCCATAAGTTCTTTGACTGAAAACCAAAGCCTCAACAATGTAGAACATGACATTATCAGGAAATAGAGGTACTTTGAATAGGTTTACTTAACTTTTAAGTTCATCATGGAGTCAAATATCATCTTAACATGATTGATGTTCTTATTAAGAGAAATTTCTATGAAGATATACCAGTCAGCAAAATGTCATGCAAATTTGTAGTTTACTATGAGTTAAGAAACTTTCATGGTCTAGAAAGTACCCTAGAAAAATAGTTCTCTCTCACTTTCAGAAGGAACATAGTCTTGCCAACTCCAGTTTTCTACCATTCAGAACACAGACAATAAGTGTCTATTATTCAAACTCCTGAGTTTGTGATACTTTACTACAGCAATGTTAGCAGAAAAACATAGCCAAGAAACCAAAAACACTTCAAATATCACTTGTATTTTATTGCCTAAAATGAGCTAATTTGTTCTTCTTTTCTTATAGGCTACAAGCTCATTTTCCCTAGTCTGCCTCCCAAGAGCTGGAATTGAAGGCACGCACCACTGTGTTAGCAATATTTGATTTATTTAAGCTAACAGTTCTATATGGTTTACTCTTTACCATTTCATCACTATTCACATGAAAGCATCAACATTTTATATCTCATATGGTTGATTGTCAAATTCTCTACAAATACAATAATTTATATTCTGTGGCACAGAAAATGGATTATTGTGTCCTTGGCCTCTGTCCTTTGTGTATAGAAAATTGTGGAGTCCCTCCCCCATCAGCATTGCTGATGCCAAGACCAAGCCTTGAGGAGCTCGGAGGCATCCATTGTCTTGTTAATTAGGCTAAGAAATAGCCTGGTGTTCTGTGGTCTCCTGTTTCTCCGCCCAGCTCATCAGCACAAGAGGGACATCCCATAATGCTTCAGACTTCCCCCCAAATGCCCCTCCCCCCCCCCAGTGCTTGTGAATCATAAAACAGTTGCTTTGAGCAGCAACCATGTAGCCTTGGCGATTCTTTTCTTTTCCCCATTCCCCAATCTCATTTCAGCCCTGGATCATTCCCTCCAGGGAACCCCAGTCTGTGAATGTGGGCCTCCACAGAAAATATTAATATTCAGCCCCAAATATTATTTAGTTCTCTGTAAAGGTTTTCTATAAAAGCTTTTCTCTTCAACTGAAATTGGGCTTCCATATTAAAAAGTAGATAAATGCATCTTTTAATATATAATTTTTGTGCACCATCTACTACATTCCATACACTGTGCACCAATTAAAATAGATAGATGAGATTTCCTGCCTTCCAATTGTCAGTCAGAAGACTTATAGTGAGCCTAGATTTTTCTCCACGCTTTAAGATTTAGCCCAAGAACACAGAATTAAGGAGCACTGTCAAGAGCTAATTCTAAATTATACTTTAGTAGTTACAAATTGAGACTTTATTTTACATTCCAGATTGTATTCCTTTCCTGGTCTACCCTCTGACTATTCTCCATCCCATACCCCCTCCTTGCCCACTGTCTCCACAAGGATTCCCCACACCCACTCTATCAGAGAGATATTTTTAATCACAAAGATACAGAAATGTCTTTTGCCAAAGTCTTGAGACCCACAATATTTAGATATATGATGCAAATAGAAAACTAACTAACTAACTAACTAACTAACTAATAAATAAAATTGCTGAGATAATAAGAGAATATAGGAGGACTATTCTTTATTGTGACTCATTCGAAACAACTCAGAACACTGCATGGATTAAAGAATGATTAGCTCGGCCCATATCATCATTGATTGTGGAAGTCTATTTTGAGGAGACATTAAGGTTTCCACATTGCCTCTGAGAGATATGAAAGTCATCAAGGGGAGAAAATAGAGGCAACTACTTAATACATTCAATTTTCCATTTTTCAGTTTCGTATAAGAGAAAGCAGGACAAACCAACAGATAAGTGAACCCTGGATTAATAGAATGGGAAAACTTTGAACTCCCTCTTTCTTTAATAAGCATGTCATAGATTTAACTTGTTTGCTAAAAAAGAATAGGAAGCCATATAGAAGAAAAAGAAAGTGCCTGTGGAAAATAGACCTTAGTTATTTATATGTGGGTGGGATTAAAAATTAATGTTGGCATTAAGCTTGAATACAGTCAGACAAAGAACACATGGTAACAGAAATGGAATGAGTACTTTTCTCCATGCAAACAGGTGGCAGAATTTGGTATCTTAAAAGTTTCTGTCACACATAACTAATAAATAATCTACATGGTAACAAAGAAATTGACTTATTTCAGAAAAAAAAAAAAGAATATTTTGGAATTTTTGACATTCTCAGCACAGGACCACTATATAGTGAAGTATCCTGCAAAGATCTGGCAGTCTTACTTGTTCATTATAGATTTGAGCTTGAGTCAATAAGCATGGTCCTTGTTTTCTATTTCTTTTCAGTAATTGATTATATATCATATTTCTATTGTCTCTGAAAATATAAACATATAAATTCTCCCTTTACTTTCCTCCTCCCAATCCCTACAATGTATGCCTCCTTGCTTTTTCTCAAATACATGGCACCTATTGTTTTAAAAATGCTATTAAAAAACTGTGTGTATGTACAAATGTATTACTAGAAACACATATATATATAACTATATATATATTTCCTCCTCCACTCTGCAATCTTTAGTTGCCTACAGTTCTTTGTGAAGGGTTAAAACTTCTTAGGCTTTCCCATCCACATTTTCATATGTATTATTGTTGTCTCTTATCATTTCATATTCAGAGAGCCATACTGATGAGACATTATAGGTATGCTTCTCTAGCTATTAGAATCGATCTTCCTCCTTTCCACAATGACTCCTGTTGGAAATTTAACCATTTGGCTAACAATGCTCCCCTCAAGAGTCAAAGACCATGATATAAAAATTCAAACTCCAGGCATAAGAAATCATCTTTTGAGACTCTGAAAATATTACAAATTATTGCTATTTCCCCTGGTTGACTCTGGAATTGAAAGAAAAGTTTCTACTGCTGAATATACTCTCTACTTCAAAGAGTTCCCAGAGACCCCTGAGCAGGAATTGATTTGAATGCTTCCTTGAGTACTTGTTTTCTTGGTATCAGAAAAGTCCATGCTCTGTTACAAAAGATGAGGTAGTGGACAGTTGTACCCATCTATGGCATCTATGAACCACAAATACTACATGCATGGTACAATAACCCTAAGAGTACAGTAGTAGAATGTGTAGCTTGGTGATAATAAAAGCTTTGAGATTGGATTTAAGGCCAATAAATCAAGAGGAAAATCATGTGAGTACTGGAAACAAAAACAACCAACTGCAGTTAGTAAAGTCCTAGTTCTAGGATGAAAACCAATAACTGACACTTTTATAAACAAACAAGATCCTCAACTACATTCTAAATGGTTGTTTTTATTCACCCAGAGAAATTTAGGTCTCAGCATTCATCAAAGAATTATCTCTTTGTAATCTAGTAACACAATTACAAAAACCTACAACCAATCAAAACACAGTGATGTATCCCTGATCCAGGGTTCTGTGTATAAAATAACCCCTATACTTAAGAGTCAATCACCACTGTGGACGAGGGAACAGAAATAGATTGAAGGCCTAATTTGATGGTAGGAATTAGAATACTTAATAGAAAAACAATAAAAAATGGTAAAGAAGAATTCTTGAATTTTCTTCCTGTCTCATCTCCATATTTCTAGTCCTAGCTCTGGTCTCAAACCTCGAAACAGGTGTTGCCTGGAATATTTCACCGTGACCAAGATTGTCCACTCCAGTTTTTACACTATTAAGCCTATTCACCAGTGTGCAGCTCACATACTAGTCTATACAGCAGTCACGCCCCCAGACTTTAGAGTCCAGAATACCTGTACCAACTTCAAAGTTCCAAGCTTAGGTCTGAACATGTAACTTTCCCTTCTAGAACCATTCCCAAATTCCCAGGCCTACCTTCATGGTCCACATGGAGCAGGACAGAATATCACATTAGAGACACAATTAAATGAATCCACATGCCCTGGTCACATCTCAAAAATACAAAGAAAATAAAGGGCCAAAATATTATGCATCTTTTCAACATCTTCTATAAGAATGACCTAGATGAACACCAAGGCACAGAAATTAAAAGGAGAGTTATAAATATTTATTTTGTAAAGTAATTCAGTGTCTCAAATGATATGGATAAATACCTCAGTAAAGTAAAAGAAGAAAGCAATAACTTCTTAGGTATTGTTCAAGAAAACATCTACATAGGAATGAATTGATGAAGGCACTATAGAGTGAAAAAACTGAATTTAGTAAGAAAAAAATTAAAATAATAATATGAACCTGGACTGAAATGGTGATGGAATTGAAAAGCTCAATAACCAGTTAGAAAGCTTAGTAGAAAGCCTTACTGAGAAAGTAGAGCAATGAAAAGACATACTATTAGAAAACATATGACATTTCATGCTCACTTAAAAACACTTAATAACAAAAATCCCCTTTGTGTTTTTGGAGGGCCTTGGGGAAAGTGAAATAAAAAGGCTACAAATGAAGCTAAAGTAACTCAAAACTTCATATCAATGGCTGCAATGTAAAGATTCTAGAACT
Organism: Mus minutoides; assembly: GCA_902729485.2. Classification (NCBI taxonomy): domain Eukaryota; kingdom Metazoa; phylum Chordata; class Mammalia; order Rodentia; family Muridae; genus Mus; species Mus minutoides. The sequence goes on from LR750667.1 coordinate 318,832, forward strand.
CCTATAAATCTAATGTTACTGTTATATCTCCTTACTTCCCTCCCCCAAGTGAAAAAGAGGAAGGGTTATAGATATAGATCACACTGTTGGTCATTTCCAACCTGCATACAATAAGCTTAGAGCAGCAATGCAAGTATAACTTGTATTGTGCTTACACTATATTTTTATGCATTTCACATCATTCCAGATAACCTAAAGGACTGTTTCTCAACCCGAGGGTGCAAACCCTTTGGGATTTCATATCAGATATCCTTCATATCAGAAGTCTTACATATTATATATTTATATTACAATTTGTAACAGTAGCAAACATAATTATAAAGTAGAAACACAATAATTTCATGGCTGTTGGTCACTACAACAGGAGAAATTGTATTAAAGGAATTGAGCACTAGGAAGGGTGAGAACTTCAGGCTAAACAGTTCACACTATGATTGCTCCCCAAGTGTGCCCGATTTATAACTAGGTACAACATATACACCACTCACCCTACAAGTATCTAGGCACACATAAACATCACTCATCTCTCTGTTCTCAAGTTTGTCTATTCTTCATCATCTGCTTACTTATCAACCTTAAAATGACACTGTTTAGCAGATTTAGTCTGAAGTACATTATTCAATACATTCTTTGGGAAAAGTCAGATGGGCACAGAAATTCCGGAGCTGTTTGCCCTGGATAACAGTTTGTTAGTAATATATTAATATATATATATATATATATATATATATATATATATATATATATCACATATAAAATCCTTGAGACTTACATTTATTCCATTAAATTTGTTAACATGTTAAGTATGTTATATATTCACATATACATGCACTAAATTACTTCTTTTTTCATTTATTTCGTCATGTGTTTACTGTATGCAAATGTATATGCATGCCCACACACATACAAACACACTCTATACATCTTTACAATGGTATATACACAGACTGCTAACACTGTATATTGCCGCAGACTATTCCCTTTTTTGGGTCTCCTATCTGCGTGGAACAGGTCTCTGGTGCAGATGGACAAGGAGTCGGCAAATGTAAGTGACAAACAAAGTGGACATGCAAGAGTGTGTGTAGAATCTGAATGTAATGTTTCAAGTCGAGCATTTTTATACAGAAGAGTAACAAGAAACCAGGCGAGATACATCCACAAAGTTACAGTGACACAATACAGAAGGAATGTATACATCAAAAGATGGCAGGGACCAGGCCACCACCACTGCTGGTTACAACTAAAAAGGGAGCCAGGTGTAATGCTAGTCTATTGTTCAGTCCACCACCAGGGGTTCTTAGTAAATGCCTGATTATGCTGTTTCTTTGTGCCTAGTGAAGGAACCTGTCTGGGGATTCCCTAACTCTTTCATGGTAAACCCACCTATTTGCTTGGCCATTGTGTATTTCCTCATTTTGGGTGGCTACTCTGCAGAGTAGCCCGAGCTCTTCTGGCTCTGTTCTTTGTAATGCCTAATTAGTTTCACCTTCTCTAGAATGTTGCTGAATAGATTACCTTCTCACTGAATTCCTACTGAATTCAAGGATTTTTCTAGGACGTTGGAACACTGTCGAAGGCATAGCTATGTCAGAATTCAATCTTTAAAGGCACTTATAATAAAATAATAGTGAAAGAGAGCACGTGGATCCATACACCAGACTAACACAGGGATAGGATAGGAGTATACAGGTTATGAGAATGCCTGGTTCCAGGAGGATGAGTTTGCTTGAAACTCTTTGCCTCGTGAGTGCTTCCAGGCCTCTCAACCTGCCAAAGGGACTTCACTGGAATGTGCACAGCAGTGTATAGCAGTCAGAAAAAAAAAATCACTCAGAACTCTGTTCTTTCCTTCTGTCTCAAGGACTCAGGCATGCAGCAATCCATCTTTTCTTCTGAGACACCTCACTAGCCCTTTGGGGTTATATTTATCTCATGAAAATGTTAATTTCAAAATTCTGATGGTGTCTTAGTCAGAGTTTGTATTCCTGCCAAAACAACATGACCAAGAAGCAAGTTGAGGAGAAAAGGGTATTTACAGCTTACATTTCCACATGGTTGTTCATCACCAAAGGAAGTCAGGACAGGAACTCACACTGGGCAGGAACTTGGAGGTAGGATCAGATGCAGAGATCATGGAGGGTGCTTCTCTTGCTTCCCCTGGCTGGCTCAGCTTGATTTCTTATAGAACCCAGGACTACCAGCCCAGGGATGGCACCACCCACAATGGGCTGGGCCCTCCCCCATTGATCACTAATTGAGAAAATGCCTTACAGCTGAATCTCATAGAGGTATTTACTTAAGGGAGGCTCCTTTCTCTGTGATCATACCAGCTTGGGTCAAGTTGACATACAAAACTAGCCAGTACAGATTATAAACTAATAACCATATACTATGAATGAAATTTCCTTCCTATTGGTCAGAGTAGCACTGAGTAGGCTTAGCCAAAAATTGTAATCTTGAAAAAATTCATTTTCAAAAATAGAAACTAGAGATGTGATCTTTAAAAAACTAGATAATACTTCCTTTGATATAAAGACTGTATAGGACACAATTGAACATCTCTCATAATTTGCTGTGACCCTAAATCAATAAGGAATATTAAAATTATGCCAAGAAAAAATACAACCCCAATATTTCTTCTTTCCAGTCACTAACATGGGGCCATGTGTTATTTTTTAGGGATAATTTCAGCAGACAGGTGAATATGCTGAGCTGCAAAATGAATATGTAATCAGAAAAAGCCAAATTGGATTACAAGTCAAACATTCTGCATTTCTCATCTCAGAATTTGTAATAAAAGAAGAGGTGAACAACACATTACATTAGAGAATTGTTGAAGAGGCATATCAAATTATAAAAACAAACAAACAACAACAAAAAAACAAGTTTGGTCAACAATATACTGTAGGTCAAAGAAATGCTGTTTCAATTAAATTTTATTACTATGATAAAAAACTAGGACCAAAAACAACCTGAAAAGAGATGGGTTTATTTCATTTTATACCTTCAGGTAACACTTAATCACTGACGAAAATTCAAAGTGGGAATCTAGAGGCAGGAGCTGAAGATCATCTAGGGGTGCTGCTTATTGAATTCTGAATATCTTCCAAGCTGATTCTCCACTAGGTCTCTTATACAGAATAAATCCATGCGTATAAAAATGCCTATAAGCAGCCTGATAGATGAATCTTCTCAATAGAAGTCCCATTTCTCAAAGTACTTTAGCTTATATGATCTTAGAAAACAAACAAAAATGAGACAGATGTCTGTGGAGGTCACAAAACTAACGAGGACAAGAGAATGATCATTCTAAAAATAATGGAGACTTAGAATTTTTACACAGAAGAAATGACAATTGATTGGAAAGGGTATATGCAAAGGTTTATAAGGATATTGGTGAAGTTCATTAATAAATTGTATTCATATGTATTTCTGATTGATACTTTGTATTAAAATGTAACATTTACATACTTAAAATATTGCAGAGGAAATATTAGCACACTACAAAAAGTTTGGAGAGATGATTTGCAGAAGAGAAAAGATGTTAATTGGATTTGCTTGTGGTGGACAGTATTAATCATGGAGCACCGTGGAGAGAGCAGGTTGTTATCATCTGTCATCACATAACACCTGACCTGTAGGACAAGTTAAAATATGAATTCTATGAGCTAATCTCATGCGTTGGCTCTAGTTGAGCTAGTTAGGATCCTAAACTTATGCAAAAGTGTCCAGGTAATGCTGATATTGGTAGTATAAAATAATGTTTGGAAAAGCACTGTATTATATATTGATGTCAAATGAAGGAATGAAAATCAAAGCAGGAAGGGTATAGGGAACTTTCAGGATAGTATTTGAAATGTAAATAAAGAAAATATCTAAGAAAGAAAGAAAGAAAGAAAGAAAGAAAGAAAGAAAGAAAGAAAGAAAGAAAGAAAGAAAGAAAACCAAAGACTATGCCTCTGAAGCTTCAACTGGTCACTTGTTTGTGGTTTAAGACCAGTAAATTGGGTGTTTCTGGCAATGCACTTTTCTCTGTATTTAATAAACATTATAGAGAACATGGCATGATAAAGAAATGGGGAATTTTTTTTATTGAAAATTTATTTCTTCTCTCATACAATACAATCCAAACACAGATACCTTCCTTGCCATACCTCATAGCAGCTCCCACTTTCCCTCTCCTGTAGACTCAGTTCCCAACTATTTCTAACAACAACAACAACAACAACAACAACAACAACAAGTCAGAGATACACTCACTCCCACTGTTAGGAGTCTTACAAAAACAGGAAGTCAACAACAACAACATACACCAGGGGACCAGGTGTAAAGTCATGCGGGCCATGTGTTTGTTGTTTAAGTCTCCGTGAGCTCTCCTCATTTGATTCACTGTGATGTTTTCCTGGTGGCCCTTGTCACAGCTGACTCTGACAGTTTTTCCTATCCTGTATTTTGTGGCATTCATGATCTCCCAGAGAAGAGACCTAATGGAGACCTCTAATTTAAACTTTCTGCATAATGTCTGACTGCATCCCTGCTTCTGCCCCCATTTGCTGCTGTAATAAGCCTACCCGATGAGGACTGAATGAGGTATTTGTCAATGAGTGTAGAAGAATATCATTAGGAGTCATTTCATTTCATTGATTTCTTTTGCCAAGAATCTTTGGTTCTGCCCTATGTCTCCTGGTCATCTAGGCAGTGTAGAACATGGCTCACTCTCATCAGATTTGTCTTAAGTTAAATGAAACATTGGATGACTAGTCCCACAGGTTTCTCTCTACAATGCTCTGAGAACATCAAACACTCAGGACAGATTGTAGGTGGAAGTTTTTGTGGCTGGTTTGATGTCCAATTTTCTCTTTTTAATAGCGTGAAGAGTACCTTTGCACACCAAAGAGACTAGAACATAGGGTTGAAGGCTCCATGCCCACATGAGCTCCACAACTCTATAATGAGCTATGTGGAAGTTGTCCTAGGTAATGGGCCTTGCTATCAGTTTTCAGGAGGCAACCTTCTGTCCTAGCATCTTCCTGTGTTGTTTAGGGATCTCTGTAGAACATCCTTAGTCAACAACCCAATCAAATGTGACCTAGTCCCACCACTGAAATTCTTGCCTGACTATGAAAGGTTGTAGTCATATTACTAGGAGTCCTGATTGGGGTCACCCTCATAGATGCCAGGAAATTTTCACTGCACTAGATTTCCACATTGCCCTACAAATGCCTTAAACTCCAGCTGTCTCTCCCCCGACTCTTTGCTCCTATCTCTCCATTCCCTCAGGTGATCTCTCTAGCTCCTGTCTCTACTCATCCCCAATCCACCCACAGTATCTACTCTGTTTCCCCTTCTCAGTGAAATGAAATGAAGAAAACCTTTTAACAGAAAACTTTAATAGAATTTTACAAGGAAAGAATTTACTTAACTGAACTGAAATAGCTCGGAATAGTACTCAAGTCCATACAGACATTCTAAATCCATATCCATATGCTGATTCCAACACATATGGAACATTTATTTGTAAGGTTGAATTCAATCTATTGACTGGTTTCATCAAGAAATTGCATAAGACACACAAATACACAAATGCATTAATTTGGGTCATGAGAAGGGAAAAGAATATAGTTAAAATTAAACTTATAGCTTAGGTTGCAAAAGCCAATCATTTTGGCATAGAAAGGTTAGTTACATTGCTCCCTTAATTTCAGGTTAAATTAATACAGATTTAGTACACAATAGGATAACAGACTGAGTATATAGGGTTGTTAGTTTGGTGTTTGTTTGTTTGTTTGTTTTTTGGAGAATATAATATAATCAAGTTTATCCTTCCAATTTCTTCCCTCCAAGCCATCCCACAATCTCCATCCCACAATCTCCTCCTCACTTTCTTTTAAAATCATTGTGAAAGAAATTTCATTATAGCTAGGTGGTGGTGGTGGTGCATGCCTTTAATCCTAGCACTTGGGAGGCAGAGGAGGGTGGATTTCTGAGTTCAAGTCCAGTCTGGTCTACAAAGTGAGTTCCAGGACAGCCAGGGCTATACAGAAAAACCCTGACTCGAAAAAAAAAAAAAAAGAAATTTCATTATGAAAGTTTTATTAACTGTTATTAATGTATATGTATAAACCTATACATTACTAAATATAATTGGATCAATCTTCATTCATGAATTTTTTTTAGTATTTCAGAGTAGAGACAGAGAAGGAGGAGAGGAAGAAAGAGAGAGAGAGAGAGAAAAAAGGAGAGAGAGAGAGAGAGAGAGAGAGAGAGAGAGAGAGAGAGAGAGAGAGAAATCTGCCATGCCAGGAGAGGTGGAGGAGAAGAGAGATACCATGCTCCCATGAGGAGAGTAGACTGGAAGACATGGGTGGCCATGAAAGAGCCAAGGGGTGGCGGCACAATTGGAAATATAAAGGGTGTGTGTGTGTGTGTGTGTGTGTGTGTGTGTGTGTGTGTATGTGTGTGTGTGTCTTTCATTCAGGAATGTGAACCAGTAGGGTAGGTAGTAGGAATGTGCCACCAGGATTGACTTAACTTTTAAATTCTACATAATGTGATGGTTAGCTTTGTTTACCAACTTGAAAACAAAACAAAACAAAACAAAACAAAACTGGAATCACCTGGAAAAGTTGTCTCTGTGATAGATTATCTATATTGGGTTGGCTTTAGGTATGATTATTATAGTTAAGTCAACTGATAAGGCCAGACCTTGTCCACTGTGGGTGGGACAATCCCTTAACACAAGCAAACCAAGATATGAGCATGTAGGAATCTCTCTATTTCTATCTCTCTCTGTTTTATTTGAACTGTGATTTGGCCAGTTGCTTCAAGTCCCTACTTTTTCTGACATACAATGACAGTTTGTAACCAGAAATTATAAACTAAACAAACCCTAGATCCATTAATTTAGAAATATTATAACATAAGCTATTCTATTATATTAGTTTGATGCAATAGTTGAAAAATTCTAATCATATTTTATCCCCTTGTTCTGACATTCATGATACTTCCCCCAGCTGAGATGAGAAAAAAAAAAAAAAAAAAAAAAAAAAAAAGATCAAAAGAATTTCTGATAACACAAGAGGGGATGCCCCTGAAGCTCTGGCCCTTAACCCCCTATCCTGGTTTAAGTACAAGATGCCTGACTGAGACATTTTCTGTAATTAAGACTGATAGGGTCCTCTGTGGGCTCACAGGAGGCCAATTTCCCTGAATCCTTTTCTCCTATGTTGCCAACATTCCTAAGTTTGAGCCCCTGGCCTAGGAAGGCAGAACAAGAGGGGTACATGCTTCTCTCAAGAAGGAGCAAACAGATGAAAAGGGGAGAGGAGGGAATGTCAGTGGGCTTCTTAATGAGATCCCTCCTTGGTGGAAGCCCTCTGGGCCTGAAAAAAACTGCTGTGCAGATCATTTGCTAATGAGCATGAACACATCATAGAATATCCTTTAAATACCCAAAGAAGATGGAATAATCCTACTCAATGTTATCCCTGCTAGGATGTGCCAAATAAGACAAAGCATTTTCAAACACAAATCTGAAGAAGGCAGTGATGCTATACAAAGGTAGTGAACAGGACTAAGTCTCAGATAATTAGGAAAGATTACGAGACTTTGCCTTTTGTATTTGATGGCAGGCTTCAGGTTGAAAGTTTTTCCTCATGTCCTTAGTGGACAGTCATCCGACTCAAGCCCTGTTGTTGCATGTTGCATTCTTTGCCCAACTTGCAGAAAGCAGCGATGAATGGTGAGTTTTACCTTTAATCCATGGGTGCTGAGTAATATTCAGCGAAGTCGGCAGGAAGATTTCTTCAGTTCTTTCTTCTATTGTTATTCTCTCTCATTTCTTCCTCTGTTTAAATTAGGCAGAGCCTTTTGGCAGAAATCATAAAGAGAGGATATATATTTTTCTCATTTTTTTTATTTACATTTCAAATGTTATCCCCATTCCCAGTTTCCCCTCCACAAGCTCCCTATTCCCTCCTCTCTTCCCTTGCCACCCACTCCTGCCTCACTGCCCTAGAGTTCTTATATCCTGGGTCATCAAGCCTCCACAGGACCAAGGGGCTCCCCTCCCTGTGATGCCAGATAAGGCAATTCTCTGCTACAATCACACTGGAGCCATGGGTACTCCCTTGCTTGATGGTTTAGTCGCTGGGAGCTTTGGGGGTAGGGGGGTCTGGTTGGTTGATAGAAGGATATATATATTTCTTATTTTTATAAAATGCATTAGTTGTCAAGCAAATGAGATCTATCTGATATTGACCAATTCCCTAGTAGATCATATATCTGGAAACTCTTATTGGGAATTCAGTTTTATTAAACATGAATGTACACAGGCTTTAAACTTTGACCTTTAAGGTTCAACTTTTGAGGAAGAAGGAAGACATTGATTTTGTGGTTCCCTAAGGTCGTGCAAGTTTTTCAGCAAACCATGCACACTTAATCACATTCTCTTAATGAACTGCTGCTGTCAATTTAGTTTTTCATAAACACACCAGCAAGGAGGCATGGAGAGCGGTGATTCCTGAAATCGGTCTGTGATACCCCAGGGTGTCGCCAATTATTTTCAGGTGGGGGTTTAGGATGTCACGAAAGTCTCTGACAAAACTAATTTTAATCCACTTCAGTTTGCAAAATTGCAGCCCATGAAGCACTTTGATTAAGAAGGACATTTTGGAAAATCAAGTGAGTCACAGTAGGGTGTTGCAAATGGAAAAACAAACAAACAAAGATCTTTGGTATAGAAATTCATAGGCAATTACATTTTCCCTGCTTTTGCCCTCACTGCAGCTGGCAGCTCTTAATGGCATCCCAATCCATGAGTAGACTCTACAATGAAGCTAAGAAAATACAATGTTTTCTTAGTCTTCTGAATGTCCAAAATAGCATACAATAAATTTCTACATATTCTAATTACCATTTCTACAACATGTTTAAAGAGAAACCAGTATGAACTATTTTATAATATGGAGATTTAAGAGTTTAGTGATGTTAAATAATAACTCCTCTCAATGCTGCTAAGTTACAATTAGTATCTGAGCTTACATCACTTTAATGCCAAAGCCCATACTCTTCTTAGTGTTTTTTTTTTCTACAAATAGGATATAAAACCCCACGAAGATATAATAACTTAAGACCTCAAAGAAAGTAAAGAAAAAGTTACATAACTAGACAAACCTAAACTATTATTGTCTAAGTATTGGAGAAATTTGAGACACCATGTTGAAAAGATGACTTAATGGGCAAAATCCCTTGTGATGGGAATTCTGACTCTAGGGCCTCATCATAGAAGAAAAGAACTGATTCTCAAGAGTTGTCTTCTGACATCTACAAATGCACTGGAGCATCTGCACCCAATCCCATGCATGCCACGCTCACACAAAATAATAAATAAAGTGTGACAGACATGTTGTAGAAGAAATATGTTGACACCTGAAAAGTCACTATTGCATAAGTTCTGACCATAGCTGTTGATATGACGTATGGTCCTGTGGAGATGTTCCTCACAAGGAAAAACTAGCAGTGTTTTTGTTTTTTTTTTTATGAAAATATAGATAGTCATAAGGGGAATTTTGACAAGAATTAAATCTTGAAGTTATTCAGTTATATGTTATAATATAATAAAAATGTCAGGGGTTTGTATAGAAGAAAGGAAACTGTGATATTTCATGGAAGCTTGAGAAAAATAAAAGCTATTATGAACTAGTGTAATTATTACCAAGGAAACTAAACTAAGTCAACAGACACTGAGGTAAGATGGATGAAAAAAAAATAAAGTAAAAGAAATCATCAATTGTTGGTTCCGTCCAATTCAGTCACAGTGAGAATGGATTGCCTAACGTGACAACTATGGAGAGGAGTTGTCAAGTATTCAATTTAGCAGAATGTGTTCACATTCCAGAAAAACAAAAACAAAGGAACAAAAGCCAGTGTTAAAGCGTGGGAGGTCATCACATGCTGTACAATCTGGAGATTTTTTATGGACGCATTAATACATTCTTCCTGGGAAGCAAAGAAAAAGACAATCAAGAGTACTTGAAGTGTTAGTGTTCAATTCTTAAAGCAAAACAAAACATAGCCTATGAAAAAAATACAAGATCTTGACTCTCAAAAAATGGATTTTCTGGATTTGAATGCCAATCTTATGTCTTTATCTCAGATTCTAAATAATCTTTGGCATTTTAAAATATACTTGTCGATCTACTGTGTTTTGAGTTTCATGCATCAGCCACACTGACTGGCTGCATGTGTTAGCAGCACAAAGATTGTTTTTGCTACCTCAAGTCTTCTGTACTAAGAACGAGTAGAACTTCATTGTTTATTATTTATTATTTATTATAATTTATTTTTATGCCTAGAACTTTGTGCCCACTAACATTTGCATCTCTGTCATTTATTTATTATTCAAGTGTTAATTTAATATTATACCCTCAAAAGAGTTTTCTCCAGTGAATGCTTAAGTATGACTTCCCATTTTGTCTATTAAATAATGTCCTTGAAGTTACCATTACTTAATAATTTTAACATGAATTTTTGATTTTAAAGCCTAATTTTTTTCTCTTTAATCTCATTAGATTAAAGTTGCACTAGAAATAAAGGGAATTCTATAAATGTGCACAATATTGTCTTTTCATTGGCTAGTATATCTATTATTTAGAAAGACTCAAAAGTAGTTCCTATACTAAGAAAATTATGAAACTGTTTTATAGGGATTTAACATTGGAAAGATACTGTACAGTAGGTAGACACACAGGCACACACACACACACACACACACACACACACACACACAGAGAAGCACACTGAAATGCAGGTTTATTTTAGCAGGGCATGATTTGAGTCTGTGTACAACTCAGACACTAAAACTGAAAGGATCTAATGATGGATTGAGAACACTAGAAAGAGAAGGCAGAATCAATGAGAAGAGAAGTTTACAGAGAACTTTGAGAACATTCAATAATTTATTGTTATGAAATGTTTGAAGCATGTAATGATTTCTGCTTCCCATGTACATTTAAAACCTCATCTCTGTACAGAGTTTATTTTTTGGTGTATAAGTTTATGCTACTTAGATCTGACACACTGTATTTAAGGATAGAGACCATGATAGTAAAACTCTTAACAGTTGAAGATGACCCATAGCTAGAGGTGCTTATTTTCACAAATGAAATAGATAGCATTTTACACAGATAACAGGGTTCTCTGTCCCTGCATTTTGAATTTAGGTATATGACATTTTTCAGGAAATTGGATATATTTGAAAATGTTAAAATGTGAATGGTGACAAGGCTTTGTCTTTCGTGATTCTACTTTCAGATGTATTGGTGATACAACTTGGCCCACATAGTTCTGCTGTGAGAGTATATGTGCTGGACACTACGTCTCATATCTCTGCTTGAGAAATTCATATATAATTGCCAAGATGAGGAGTCACAAGAGGAAGTTGGATATAAATTCAGCCTGATGCCCAGCCATGCTTAGCTGGTGAGGTTAATTAAGCACCAACCAACATGAATACATATAAGGAAGAGTATATAATTGTTCCTTTATGATAATGACTTCTGGGATAAATTTTCAAGCAGTATTGTGTCAAGATCATAGTGATACAGTATCATAAGAGAAGTGAAGGATTGAGAGTTTTAAGGACCTGAAGTTTCAGGCAAGATGGTTCAGTGACTAAGGGTTCTTGTCCTAAAAGCTAGCCATAAGTGTGCTCACCAAAACACATATATAACAAAAGTAAAACTGACTTCTCACAAATGGTTTTCTGACCTTCATATATGCATGCATGAACACACACACACACATACTTTTTCAAAATACACTTGCAAAATGAATAAAGAAAATTGCAAGTATATAAGTAACAATAAAGTTATGAACCATTCATCTTCAAACATGGCTTTATTCAATACAATATAATTCTATCAAATCATAATTTTTAAATTAAATGCATTCATCAAAAAATACAATTTAATGACATTCCTATAACAGGATGTTAGCAAGAAACAATAATGTAATTGAAGTTTTGATATCTGTAGTTTTTAGTAAACTGCTCTGCACACTCTCTCAAACTATGTAAGTACATCTAAAGACTTTTTATAAGGTTCTGGATCTATAGCACAAATTAGCAATATTGCCACTTCAATGTTCCAACAGTACCATAAGGGAATACATACTTGTTTATTTTATTGAATATTTCACCTGTTGACCAGCAATCTACCTACACTACTTTCCATTTTTTTCATCTGTAAATCTGTCTTCAAATTACTAGTGCAAAAATCTAGAATATTGATCATTTTCTCTTTGTACTCCAGTTACAATACTATTTCTCTTGATATCATGTCTTACTCATAAAAATTTCCATTCTCTCAAAATGTTCTCCTATCAATCACATAGTTTTGTTGTGATGCAAAAAGACTGCACTATAAAATCAGCCATCTTTGTGGGAGATATAAAAGGTGGAAATAGATGTAAATAGAGCATTTTGTGTCTACTACACATATGATATTAGATTTTCTGTGGCTAGGAAATTTAAATTCTTTTTAATGGGGAGCATAAGTATAACACATTTGGAAAAGAAAGAAGTAAAGTCCAAGAAGGAGGAAATTAATATATCTCCCAACATTTTTTTTTTTTTTCCTACGAGCTACAGAATGAGAAGTGGTACAATTTCAACAGATGCTTGAATCTTGTCCCACTGTATGAATAATCCAGAAGTTAAAGAATTACATTTATTTTTCTCCTCCTCAATTCCTTAAAAATCTGGCAGGCAAGGTTATTTGCAAAAGAATATGTTGGCCACCAAAATTTCAATGCTCCTTATTAAAATGAATGAATTTTGCTTTGTTTGTGCTTTGAAATTAACATTACCCAACCAAGAGTTAACAAGTCCCCCCTCAGAGAAAATAAAGAATCACATAAAAATTCCACAGGAAACTTAGCTATAAATCAGGTCTGGGTAGACAGCATATATGGAGATTTCTAGCCCTTCTGAAGTCTATTAAAACCCTCTAAATTCTGCCTTAGACAAAACAAAAGGGAGGGCGGGGAGCTCTCTGGTTCTTAGGAGGCCCATCAATTTCCACATACTAATATTTAATCATTGAAAATGACTATATATCCAAAATTAAGTCATTTAAGCTTGGTAGAGAGAACACATTAATTTTATATAAACTCTTATCATGACATGGAATGGCATACATAAGAGGGAAATAGAATACTCTAAAGTTGAGTATAGAATATTCTTCTGCCCATCCCTTATCAAAAGAAAGTTATAAAGTTGTCTTATGATGGCCTTTGATAATTATCCTTCACATCTTTCTGTCAAAATACTTATGAAGATACCAGGAGATGTGGGAAATCATATCTCTGAAAAGTTCACACTCAGATCTATTAAATGACAAATTGTAAAGGAATTTACAGTGCTTCAAGTCTGAAATGGAAAAACTGGAAAATCTCTAGAATTTTTTAAGGCTATTTTCCCAAAAGAGTAAAAGCATGTTTCCTAATTATTTTCTCCAGGAATGGGTCCTCAATGATTCACAGTTTCATTGTAAGTTTAATGTCAGAAGTTGAAAAACCTGTTTTCCATCTTACAACTAACACTGAATAACAGATTGTTGTCATATGAGTGTGTGGGTGGTTTTGTGTGTATGTGCATCTCTCTCTCTCTCTCTCTCTCTCTCTCTCTCTCTCTCTCTCTCTCTGTGTGTGTGTGTGTATGCACATTCGCACATGTGTGTGTGCATGCATGTGTGAAAATGTCAGTCCAAATGTCTCTTTCATTCTCCTAAGTCTCTTCATAATCCCCCTTTTTCAGAGCTTATATGATGGCTCTGTGGATCAAAAGCACTTGTTCCATTTACATGGAACATGATTTATTCTCTCATGCTCAGAATGCTCACAACCTCAGTGCCTCCAGTTTCAGGGGATACTACACCCTCTTCTGGTCACTATTTGTACCAAGCACAAGCATGGTATAAATACACGCATATGGGCATCCATCTCTACACATAAAACAAAAATAACACAACTTAAAAATACCCCCTTCTTCCAAACGAGATTCTATTTTCTATATCAAATACAGTAAAAAGCAATATGTTCAATGGAGTAGAAAACCAAAATGTACTGCCGAGCAGTGATACTTCTGTAGATAGAAATAAGCCATTATAACTAGTTGGGTGAGAAAAAAAAAAAAAAAAAAAAAAAAAACCCTTCACATAGCTAAGCTAACTCTAAATATTTACCACTGTACAGCATTAGGAAAACAGATACTGAGGAAAGTTAGCACTGGCAGAAAATAGTTATGATAGGAAGGGAAGGATTCCATGGAATTCAGAGGCTAGCATGCCCAGTATTGCAGTGAAAAACAATGCCCAAATGCATTTGCATACACTATCATCAAATAAATTTTGTAACATAACTAATGAAGATGCAAAGCAAATAAAATGCTATGACATATGCACATGTCTACAGAAAAGAAGAAAAGATATTGCCTGGATGGCCCTTGACACAAAGGGCATTCCTTTTCTTCATAAAGAAAAGTCAGAAGCAAGTTGGTTGCATAATTTATATGTCTCATTACATTAAAACCAGCAGTTGTTTTTATGGGCAAGAAATTGATGTTGACTCCTTCACATTGTTTTAAAATAAGAATCTCAGCACTCCCTTGGGTCTTTTAAACATGTGACTTACTTAGTGTATGTAGAATTATTCTATGATTTGTGGTCAGGAAGCAACCAAAAATGTTAATACTGAAGTAAGCTGTTGTCCTGAATGAAATGAAAAGGTCAAAACCAGTGTGACCTCACTTTGCTGCTGCTTCTTTTTTTTTTTTTTTTTTTTTTTTGTTTTTGTTTTTTTCGAGACAGGGTTTCTCTGTGTAGCCCTGGCTGTCCTGGAACGCATTCTGTAGACCAGGCTGGCCTCGAACTCAGAAATCTGCCTGCCTCTGCCTCCCGAGTGCTGGGATTAAAGGAGTGCGCCACCATGCCCCTCACTTTGCTTCTTAAACTTCTTCAGAAGATGCCTGCTTGTGTGATTGTCATGCACTAGTTTTATTTCCACTGCAATAATATATATATATATATATATATATATATATATATATATATATATATATTAACTTTCACATTCACAACCTTAAACTGGAAGCTTAACAACAGAGATTTGATGTGGGACTTACGGAAGAGTGGCTCTTACTTGGGGATGGCTCATTAACTTTCTAGGCACTACATTTTCACAACATTAGAAAGCATCAATTGGACTTTATCAGTGGCTTTATGTGGCCATCTCTAAAGTTGAGGAAAATTTCAGAATAACTTGTTCCCAGTATGTAAAGTACACCTTGATAGTGCCATGTGACTAAGAGAGGCAGGAAATGTCTGGACAACACAGATTTCTAAGTACTGGGTTAACTTCTTATTGAAGAGTAAAGTTGCTGTGTGATAGCAAGGTCAAATAGAACACAAATTGGGGCAAAATTAGAAGCATAGATACCAAAAGGAAATAAAATGACTTCATCCAACCTGTAGTTTGTCTGAAACTTGTCTAGAAGCCTGAGGCACATTACTAGCTCTAAGGCTTGCTTGTAAAACTATACATACCACTATAATGATTGTCTTTATATATAGTATGCTAAGAAATTATTCAAAGAGCCAACCATCATCACTCCAAGGTAATCATGTTGCTAGCATTCAAAACAGCTGTAATTATTTCAAAACATTGCAGTGTTTCTTGGGTAAAGGTGATGAGGTTCCCCCTGAAGTCTCCATTTAGGTCTCAAAGGTGGAATTCTACATTCTTCTGACTTACATAATGATTTTATGAATAAGCATGTGGGTGTGTGTGTGGGGGTATGTGCATGTGTGTATCAACTATAACAAATTTGGAATCTCCTAGAAGACAAGTCTCTGGCATGCCTATGAGAGTCACTTCAATTAGGATAGCCCATAAGCAAGCTTATGAAGGATTTTTTTTTTATATGAAGTTAATTGAGATAGAGGGGTTTGCCTTAAATGTAAGCAACACCATTTGGTGAGCTGAAGTCCTAGTCCTAAAGGGAACCAAAAAGAGAAAATGAACAGAGTGCATCCTTCACTCCTAGCCACCTCAAGTTCTGGTCCTTCTCTCCCTGTCATGATAGGCTATACCATCCAACTGAAAATCAAAATAAACCCTGTTTTCTTTAAGTTGCTTTTGTCAGGGATATATTATTGCAGCAACATAACCTATTGTGCATTGCATATAGATCTGCATATATTTGCCATATATGTGCAGATATACATACAATTATATACTTAATTGTAAAATATGTTTTATGGTGTATTACCCATACTCAAATAAATTAATAAAATACTATGCACTAAGTATTTACCAGTAATAACACTAATGTATTTATTCTAGATGAAATTTCTGATATTGTCCCATTCACACCATATGGGAATACAATTATTTTTATTTATTTTGGTTTTCAATTTTTCTACTTTTAAAATCTCAGAGTTAGAAAAATAAGTCAGTTCACGATGAAGAATACTAGCAACAAGCTTTTATTTGTTTGTTTTAAAAATAAGTTTTATCTTAAATTTGACAAAATAAAATGAAAATCTATTTGTGACTCACAAAAATTTGAAGTCATAAATGAGGAAAAGCAACTGCTGAACATTTTTCCACAGAGCATTTATGAACAGAACTCATAGATTCAGACTTTGATATTTTATCATAAGTTTTACTATAATATTTTAATACAACTAACTAAGGTATGCATATTGCTTGCTGTTCAAAAAGAGACAGAGTGGCTATGAAGTTCTATCACATCAATCTCCTGGAAGTGAGATAACTAAAGCCCTATCTCAACCCCCACATACATTTTTGGAGGGAAATGATTATGTTTCCCCTTCACTGCTGTGGTAAATAATTTTGTGGATTGGAAACAATTCTTATGCAAACTCATCAGTATATATTTTAAGGGAACAGAAACTATTCTACCCAAAAGTATATGACATTCTCACAGTTAAATGTATGTACAATGTTCCTAAGCCACTCTACACAGTACATTCATGATGATGAAATCTCATTCTGAAAGATACATTGTAACTAAACCAAGAATAAAAGATGAAAGTAGATAACACTATATATGCAAATTGCATCCATCCATTCATCTACTAGTTTTGTGCCTGGTCCTGCATTCATGGGTGAAGTCACAGACTTGAGTCTTACCAAATTTATCTAAAAATCATTTTTTGAGGTTATGAATGGATGGGCATAATATTAGCAACTCTGGTGTAATGCATGTTAAATAAGTGACGAATGTAAACAGAGTGACAATAAAATTTGCTTATTATTTTGTGGATATAATATGATACAGAAATACTATTAATATTGTCAGCTACAAAGCAAATGACACACTACATAATTTGTTGTCTTTTCCTTTTCACAAATTTGTCATCTAGAGACGAGGGATCAATGGCTGTAAAAGCTAATATAGTAATCAAACAAGAGGCAAGCTAAAGAACTGCCCAGATGTTCTTGAGACTGTGCAGATAAACTTCCTCA
>LR750666.1:0-147892 GCA_902729485.2 Mus minutoides
TTTAGTCCATTATTGTCATGGTGCTGGAGAAGGAGCTGAGAGTTCTACATCTTGACCTGAAGGCAGCAGGAGACATGCTCCACACTGGGCATAGCTTGAGCATAGAAGACCTCAAAATCCACTCTCAGTGACACACTTCCTCCAACAAGGTCACATCTCATAGTGCCACTCCCCGTGGGTCAAGCATTCAAACACATGAGTCCATGGGGGTCAAACCCATTCAAACCACCACATTCCATTTCCTGGACCACATGGGCTTGTAGGCATAAATAACATATTGCAAAAAATTTCAGAAGTTCCCATAGTCTATCACAGTCTCAACAATACTTAAAAGTCCAAAGTCTCCTCTGAAGTTCATGCAGTCTCTTAACTGTAACCCCCTATAATATCAAAATCAAAAATAGATCACATATTTCCAACATACAATGGCACAGGATATACATTATGGTTCCAAAACATAGGGAAGAGAGCATAGTGAGGAATACTGAACCAAGGCAAGACCAAACACCAGCTGGGCCAACCACAAACTCTGCATCTCCATGTCTGATGTCAACATGATCTTCAGATCTCCAACTCCTTTCAGCTTTGTTGACTGCAATATGCTTTCTCTTGGGCCGATTCCACTCCCTGTTAGCAGCTCTCCTCAGCAGGTACCCCATGGCTCTGGCATCTCTAACCTCTTGGATCTCCAGGGCAATCCAGGCTTCACCTTCAGTTTCTTACACTGGCTTCTCTGGGCCTCCATGCAGGGCCATCTGCCACACACCTGGCCTCAGTAGCTTCTTGGTCACAGAGGGAGAATCCGTGATCCCTTTCTTCTATTCTTGACTTTAATGTCAGAACCACATGCTGAAGCTACCAAGTTCTGCTGCTTGCTGGGGCTGGAACATGGCCCCCTTGTTCAATTACATCCTTAGCAGCTTTCTGTTTGTCATGGTTTCCTTCATTGCCTAAGCCTGGCTGGATCTCTGTCTGTGGACCAGACTGACCTGCATGCCTGTCTCCCCAGTGCTGGGATGTAAAGTTGTGAATCTCCACGCCTGGACCTAAACTGTTCTTAGTTTCTCTATGATGTCACAATAATTTCATTCTTTTATTAGTTTTTTAATAATTTTACTGGTCTTTGCAATATCTCAAATTCTGGTATTAAGTAAATATACCTATCATTCCTTAAAAACTACTTTTGGGATAAAGGGTTTCCCGTGGTTGAGATACAGTTTAGGAATTGTCTTGTCTGGATTGCCAAGAATGTTTGATGCCAGCAATGAAAAGTAAAGGAAAAGAGATGAAGAGCAAACAGAGTTTGCACAGAGAATATATAAATGGAAAGGCTGTGGGGCCACAGCATACACAGGCAAAGTTAGGAGACCATCGGAACAGCAAGGAAGAGGACACCTTGAGCACCGAGCCGAATTCACGCCTTTACAATTTCCTAGAATTCCAAATTTCCTAGCGTTCCAAGTCACAATTAAAGTCTCTTTGATAACAGGTAAACCTGTATTTAAACTTGTAGCCGACTTCATCTTTAAATGACTGTTACAGGGTTGTGATTTAATCATGATTGTAAAAATTGTGTGGGTACCTTTAAAAAAAAACTGCTTGTCTTTGGTCCCAAGTGTCTGTCTCAGAACCTTAAGTGACAGGAGCCAAAATACAGACTGCTAAATAAATAAATAAATCTAACTTATGACACAAATAGACATCACGTGGTTTCCTCTTAGCAGGTAATTTTCAAGAATATACAAAGGCAGATACTGAGAACAGGCCCATCGAAGCTTTATTGGAAATCTTGATTTCAAGAGAAATTGCATGTGGGATAAAAATGCAGTCTAGCCTTGCCAGCAACTAACTCACTTTCCGTGTTTGCTTGAGCCTCCAGGCACCCAACAGATACCGAAGTCGGATGAAAAGCAGGTCTTTGCCCATTTGTAGCCAGCTCCAGAATGGAACTAACTTAGAACCTGCAATTAAAAATAAATTAGATTAACCTGGGAGAAATATACAGTAGTTTAGAGGTGTAACCTACAAGTCAAGCTGGGGCTGGGGCAGAAAGGTAGAGCAGTTTTCTGCACGTGTGGATGCCTGGGCGTGCACTCACACACACTCACACACTTATTGTATGAGAGGTTCCACGTGGTGGGAGAGCCACTGACCTTTGTGAGCCAAGCAAGCCTGTCAGGGTAAAGAGCCACAGATGACTCTCACATGTGAGTCTCAGAGGCCATAGGGAGAAGGACTGTGCAGAGAGTGCACTAGGAACTGAGTGGCAGCTCTGGATGGCTTAGCTCCACACAGTGCTTTGTCAGTATGCAGCCTGAGGACCTCTTCTACTGGAAACTTGGGTCAGGAGAGGCCCACTGAAGACTCAAAGAAGAGTCTGGAAAAACAGCAGGAGGGAATCTAATGGAACACAGAGGAGGCCTGGCTGAAGGAGAGAGGTGAATGCCAGACAGCAGACTCAGACAACCGCAGCATTGCCCAGTTAAGGACTAGCTGTAAATAAACAGTACACTCACCCTCAATTTCTGTCCAGTTGACAGCAACTTCTGCTATTGGGATTTGAAGAAACTGTGCTATGTACAGCAGCTCTACATCAAATGCCCTGAAACAGAAAATATATTGATATTTATTTCTAAAAGGACAAGTAGAGGCACCAACCAGGGCAGGTTTTGAGGCTTCCTGGACATATGCAAAGCTTCTATGTAAAACTGAAGGCCAGACCCACAGAGGGTCAGATAACTGACACTGAGTGGATCAGAAGCTTCAGGGAGGAGAAGATAGCCAGTGTGTGGTCACGTGACATCTAAGTGAGAAATGCTGACCTTCAGCTACAGCTCAGAAACCCCCAGATGAAGCCGGCCTTGTGTGTTGACCCACCTCAAGATACATAACAAAGGGTTCCTCAAGGGACTCTCTGCTCACTCACAGCTGCTTCTCCACTTTCTCCTCTCAGCCAGGGACCCTGGGTTTCCCCCCCACCCCCCATTAAAGGTCCTTGTCCCCTCCCTGTCCTGTCTGGAACAGGGTAGCCCTGGCAGCTATGGAAGCCTATACTGGAAGGCTCTAGTTGCGATAGGTATACCCACAGGGTTAGTCTGCCCCAACACACATGGTTACAGCCATGTCTAGCTTGGATCCCTTCTTTCACGCAGAACTAGATCTGTGGATCCAACCTGTTCACCATGAAAACAAAACCAGGTAGCAAAAGCCAAGGAGACTTGGCCACAGCCAGGGTCAGGGATTCAGAATGTTGGGTAAGCTTTTGGGAACTGAGAGTGACAGTACAGGACCCAAAGGACAGACACCTGTACCTGAAAGACCACCTACTTTATACTTCACCAATGATACTCTAGGGAATACAGATTTTAAAACAGATAGACAGATAGGCACACACACATTTTAATTTTGAAGCTAGAGTGGAAGAGAATTTCTTGTAGTTTACAAGAATTCAATTTCTAGAGAAGATGACAGACCCTTGAAAACAGATGCACAAAAGTGACAGAGACATCAAACATGGACAGGTAGTACATAATTATGCAGCTGCCCACCAGGAACAAGTTACACAGAACTGTGGCTAGCTCTCAGGAGGTCCCTTTCATCAGTATTTCCCGGGCACTGACACTGCACCAAGCACTACTTATAGTAGAACAGGTCAATGAGTCAAGTCAGGAGGGATTCCTTCTCCTCCAGAGCCCCCCCAGATTATCCCCAAAGCTAGAGGTGAAGTCCAGGGCCTCATGCCTGCAAGAACCCTTCCGACTAAGTGACATTCCCAGGCCTTCCCGAGCATATGCTTGAAGGAGAGAAACCAGACTAAATGATGCCTCAGGGGAGAGGACCACAGTCACGATGGTGTGTACCAGTGCAGGGCTGCGGAAGGGGAGGAGACCCAGCAGTCACCTCCGAAGGTCATGGAGGCCACTGCAGGGTTTGCAGTAGAGGGTCAAGTGTGATTACGAAGATCCCTGGGGCTGCATGGAGGTGGTGGGGATGGAGAGAAACTAACAGGCTGTGGCCATGGCCAATGTCAGAGCTGGTTCAGGAGGCAGGAATGACAAGTGTGTGACAGAAGAGGGACAGGATGGGAAAGAAGAAGTAGCTGCAGGGACCTCTTTTAAGAAAAGGCTGTGGCTGGAGTGGATGGGGCTGGGGCTGAAGGACATAGGAAGGGTCAATGGACAGGATTTGAAGGAAGATAGGAAGGATGAACACGGGAGAGAAAAGAAATGGAAATGGCTAGGCTTGAAAATGGGAGGAGAGAGGGGGCAAGGGGAGAGAGGGGGAGAGAGAGAGAGAGATCCAGAGAGCCCAATTGAGAGAGTGCACACGCTTGCGCACACGCACACACGTATAAGAGCTCAGTAATCAAGGCCAGGCTGCAGAGAGAGACCTACCTCCAGGAAGGGAGTGTGAGAGGCGAAGGAAAATTAAGGAGACAGGGTACACTCTAGCCTGTGCTTAGATGAACATGTAACAGACATGTCAATCTGGCTCCATCTGGATATTCGTCAGGCGATGACAAGCCTGTATCCAGTTGTTTGGATGCCCACGGGAGGCAACATGATACCTTCCAATCAGAAACCTACCATCGTTCAATGTGCAGAGATGAGAAGGTCCGGGCTGCTGCTTCTCGGGTCAGTAATTTGAATCCGCACTGTGTGTCCCTGATTCCTTTGACACAGAGGAACCACACCAGGAAATGGAATCCGTACATTAGAAAGGTACGGAAGTAAGAGCGCTAAAACAGAGGCAGAAGAGAAATGATTTAGCATTCCCGGAGACATTGAGGACAGCACTTAAAACATCAGGCTAGCCCTGTGCACCTCCAGTGTGGATGGCATGGGGCCGAAGGCACACTGAACAGAATGTTGCTAAAGAAGCAGAGCCCCATGGGAGCAGTTACTGATTCCTGGGGCCTGGGTCAGGGAGCACAAGGCCAGGACTGGATGGGCACTGCAGTGGTCTAGTTTTAAATCATCAGAAAACCAGGGTGAGGATAAGGACAGCGCTTATAGAGCAGACTTGCGTTCTGGCTCCTGGGCTGATTAGCAAGCTGCCCCGACTACACTACAGCAGCGATCTCCTCAGCTAGGGAAGGCACCTTCCCTTCAGAGTTACAGGGAGAGTAGAACAGAATAACATCACAGCTATAAGCCATGTGCTTGGCCAGAGAGTAAGGGGAACTCAGTAACAGTTTTAGAGAGAAGGCTGAGGACTCTACTGTCACCACAGCGCCCCTTGTGGAGAAGAGGCAGGAGCTCAGAGCCCTCCTCCGCTGCTGCCACCTGCCACCACCAGGCATGCTCTGATGCAGCCAGGGGTGCGAAACCTCATCTTAAAGATGCTTTAGGAACCTCACATTACCTACTCAGTACCTTCCACATACAATAATACTTCTGATAAACCCTGGGGACACTAAACTCCCCCAAAGATGGTCACACTAAAGAAAGGGGACAAACAGTTGAAGGGAAGCTCGTGTCTGAGAGAAAACATAGGGACCCATTTCTTGTCAGATGTGTATGTGTAAGTAAAAAGAGATTAAGTGTCAACAGGCTGTTGTCTATAGCTCGGGACAGCCTCACCTGAGCAATCGATTCTTTCTCCAGATGAGCTCGAGACCCACATGCAATAGCCATTTGCTCCTGAGGAAAAAGCAACAACGTTGTTCTCTTCAATGTTTAAGTATCACCTATAAACACAATGTAAACGTCTCACCTTCATAACTACTTTGAAAAATTAAGATTATATTGATAAAGTTTATTGAGGGGTTCAGAATATGCATAGCTGGAGACAGTCACAGTTAGTAAGAGGACTCTGCTGGGCATGGCTGGACACAGCTTTAGTCTCTGCACTTGGGAGGCAGAGGCAGGTGGGTCTCTGAGCTCATGCCCAGCTTGCTCTACAAAGACAGACGCTATGTAGAGCAAGAAAGGAAGTTGAACTTCAGGTAAATCCTGATGGCTTGCTCTCGAGCCATGTCACTCACACTGTCACTTACAGCATGTTCTTATACTCACAGGCCATGGCTGCAGATCACTCAGCCCCTTTTCTAATTTCTCAACATCTGGAAACTTTGTGGCTCCGTCAGCATCTGCCATGAGGATCTTCTCTCCTCGGGAGTTCAAGACACCCTGTATTCAAAAGTTCCAGGTGAAAGAAAATTGCTTGGAATTATGTTTGAATTCAATGGTGCTTCAGTTCATTCAAGCACACCCAAGATGGCAGCAGGAGGCCAGAGTTCACTGCTGAGAGGATAAGATGTCCCGACATGTATCTACTGTCCATTTCACTGTCACAAAAGTTTTCTAATCCTAAGCTGACACCCATCACACCGTTCTATGTGCCTCATGTTATGTATGTAGTCATGATGCTCACATGACTCCAGAGGCGACTTGAGCAACACATACAGGAACCTGTCCTCAGACAAACAAACAGAGATAACACATATGCTCTGGGCATAGGGCTCTGCACATCTGTATTCCCCCACTTAGGAGGTAAGTCTGAAGCCTCATATTCTTGTGAAGTGCAGGGTAAGAAGTTAGCTTTCTTTATTCCGGTGCTGTAAGTACTGTAAATTACTGCTGACCTTGGGCAGAGGAGGTGCTGCTAACGTCAGGTCCAACACTTGTTACTGTCTGTTACGGCGTCTGACACTTGGTGAGAGCAGGTTTGGTTGCTAGTGCAAACCACACCGTATGTGCATGTTTCACAAGGACATGAACTGCGGATGAACTCCGATCTCCACTGTGAGCAGAACAGCAGCCCTGACAACATGGCGCTGACTGCATACTCCTCTATGCATGTGCAGAGCGCTATCGCCGGCCTCCTGAGGAGGTCTTCGTTTCCCTCAGAACCACCCACCTCCATTGACTTGTGGCGTCTCCCATGCGTCTTCTCTCTTCTGTCCTGTCACCACCACAGTACAAATGAACTAAACCTCACTAGAGATACTACACTGGGTTCATGGCTGATGACTTTTCTCAAGTCTTTTTTTTTTTTTTTTTGGTTTTTTGAGACAGGGTTTCTTTCTCTGTATAGCCATGGCTGTCCTGGAACTAACTTTGTAGACCAGGCTGGCCTCGAACTCAGAAATCCGCCTGCCTCTGCCTCCCGAGTGCTGGGATTAAAGGCGTGCGCCACCACACCTGGCTTCTTTTCTCAAGTCTTATGCTCGGTTAAGCCTAAAGGCACTGAGGGAACACTGTGAGGAGCGAGGAGTGAGAACAAGAGGGGACAGCGGTGTGTAAGAATGGGACTAACTTACATCTCTATGTATGAAAATGTCTAATGAAACATGATTTTCTACAACATGTTCTATTGATTTCTAAAAAGATTTAATTTTATGTATATGAGTGTTTTGCATATATGTATGGAATATGCACCATGTATGTATATGTGTATGTATATATGTACCTGCAGAGGCCAGAAGAGGTGCTGGATCCCCTGGAATTGGGAGTTACAGGTGGTTGAGCTATCATGTGGGTGCTGGGAACCAAACCTGGGTCCTCTGCAAGAGCAGCCAGTACTCTTACCATCTTTCCAGGTTAAATGTTTTATTTAACTATCAATGAATGAATGAATGAACTCTCCCTGTCCCAAGGCTTGTGACCTGACCTTACTTGCCCTCACTGGATGTCCTTCTGTGGCAGACACTGTTAGTCATCTGCCCAAGACCCGCACATCACATCTAAAGGCTTCCTCCTTTCAGAAAGAACCCTGATCTTGTCAAGGATGAAAATGTTAAAAGAAAAGTGATCAGGAGGCACAGTGACACAAACTTGTAATCTCAGCACTTGGGAGGCAGTGCTGAGGCAGAAGAATTGCTCTGAGTCAAGGCCAGCCTGAGTTTCAGAGGAAGACACTATCTAAACAACAAGAAAACAAGAAAGAAAAAGGAAAAGCCAAACATAAGGGACCCAATCCTCCTCCTCCCCAGGCCTCGGGACGGCCTGGTGACGCTGTGCTGACCCCTGAGATGTGAGGGAGTTACCTGTGGGATTCCGGGAAAGTGCTTCACTTCCCTGCCTGTATGGAACATGGAGGTGAGTCATCCGCGTTCAGGAGAAAAAGGAAGTGAAAGGCGAGAGCGAGGGCCTCTGCTGACAACTGGAGAGCTAGACAAGAGTCCCCACACTGAGGCATTTAAGGAGTGGTATCTGGATTTTCTTTTATGTGCATTGGTTGGTTTTTTGTTTTGTTTTGGGTTTTTTTGGTCCATTTTTCAGTTGAATTTGTTTTCTGTCTGATGGGCCTTGGCTGAAGACAACTCCTCGGGCCTAGGCCTTCCAGGCAGGCATTTCTCCCTCATAGGGGCATCGCCCCAGTCTACACCACTTTCACCACACGCGTGCAGTGCAGGTACCTTGCTTTCCTGTTCTGCAGCCACACGGACCACACGGACCACACGGCAGACCCGGGAGTCACCTACGCTCATGCTCCGCGGCTCCTCCGTGTGGGAAAGCTCCACACAGAAAGCAGGCTGTCCTACTGTAAGCTCAGTGGCTCTAGCCACAGCAAAGACAACGTGAAACTAAGCACAAACTCAACCGCTTTCTGAGTCAGCTCGTCGATTACAGAGTATGATGCTTAGATTTCACTAAATCAAACATATAGCTATTAAAAGTGTCGGTAACTCACAGTACTGCTATTTGATATGTGGCATTATAGACAGAAAAGGTTATTAAAATACCTTCACATCTTAAACAAAAATGTAACTTATTACCATCCTAACAGCACCACCTTTCCCGCGGTTCTGCGCCAATCTTATCACTCGTACTTTGTCACTTCCGTATCTCTGGGAATATTTTAAAGCGACCTGTCAGTGACATAAAAGTCAGAATACAGTTAGCTTGGAGAACTGGTATCAAAGATATGGGTAATCCTGATGTGATCAGGACATGTTACATGCATGTACTAAATACCGCACTGTGCCCTATAAATATGCACAATCACTATCTGTCAGTTAAGGTACATATCATCAAGTGTAAACAGAAAGGTGAGCAATAATTCAGATCCCACAAGTCACACAGACTGGGCTGCCACCTTCAGCCCACACTTCTGTGACCAGAGTCTTAGTGGGAATTACTAGGTCAGGTTGGTCTTTGGCATTTCCATGGCGGACTGTCTTGACTGCTGCCACTGGAATGCAGGGCCCATTGTGGGTGGTGCCACTCCCTAGGCAAGGCTCTGAATGCTGTATGGCTGAAGAAAGTTGGCAAGTAAGCAGGCATTATGGGTGCATTTGTTTCTCTCTGCCCTTGATTAGGGATACGATGTGACCAGCTGACTCCTACCTCTGTGACGTTCCTGCAGTGATAAACTGGAATCTGGGAGCTAAATAAACCCCTTTTCCCCTGTTTTTTTGCTTTGTTTTGTTTTTTTGTTTTTTTTTTAGGTCAGGGCATTTTACTAGTAACAGAAGTGAAAATGGGGTGGAAAGTAATGATGCCAGCTTTGGGTTCCTCCAGCAAGTGGAAACAAGCCACAAGGACTAAACAACTCCAGGTTTTTTTTTTTTTCCCCTTTCTTTTTTTTGGGGTTTTTTTTTTTTTTTTTTTTTCAAGACAGGGTTTCTCTGTATAGCCCTGGCTGTCCTGGCACTCACTTTGTAGACCAGGCTGGCCTTGAACTCAGAAATCCACCTGCCTCTGCCTCCCGAGTGCTGGGATTAAAGACATGTGTCACCACACCCGGCGGCTCCAGGTTTTCTATCAACCAGCTGTTCTAAAAGCACCCATACATTTACCTTTGATGTATGGTCTTCACTGCCATCATCAACCACTATCATCTCATACGTGAACGTACAATCATGTTTCTACGAAAAGCAAAAGTAACACATCATAATCTGGCAAGATCATGATAGAGATGAATAAACTTGTAAGTAGTTTTTTAATTTTCTTTTATCTTTGGGTGGGCATGCACACATGTATGAGAGAGGGGGAACAGCTGTGGTGCACATGTGGAGGTCACAGGCCAACTTATAGGGGATTCTTTCTGAGGAAAGGTTGGCCTCTGGCCTCCATATGCACACCAGCTTCTACAGGGTGGGTCACAGGGATCAATTTAAATGGTCGGGTTTGGCAGCAGGGCCCTTATTGCCAGCCTGTAAAAAGGTAATTTAAAATTTTTTTCTTTCTAATTTATTTATTATTTCTATGATGATGATGATGATGATGATGATGATGTATGTGTGTGTGTGTGTGTGTGTGTGTGTGTGTGTGTGAGAGAGAGAGAGAGAGAGAGAGAGAGAGAGAGAAAGAAAGAGAGAGAGAGAGCACGGACATGCATATGCACAGAGGGCAAAGGACAATTTGCAGGAGTGGGGTTCTCTCCCTTCACTGTGGGTTCTCAGGAACCGTGTGCAGGTCATCAGGCTTGCCCAGCAATCTCCTTTACCAGCTGAAACAACTCACTAGCCCCCAAAACTTGTCATTTAAACAGCAGATGTCCTAACATTGCTAGGGACACATACAAACAGTAGTACAGGAGCACATGGAATCAAAAGGCTCAGAAGGAGCAAGACACACGGAGGGTAGAATAGAAGCTGGGCCGCACGGCACTGACTGAGAGCTTGTGTTCAGTGCCCTTGTCTGCCCCGCAGGCACCACATGCGGGAGCAGCGGTGTACACTTGTGATGCTAAGGAAGGCTGGGAAAGAGAAACGTGTGTGAGAAAGGTCGGAGGACGGCTCGCATGGCTGCACTACTCTACAGCTGTGTAGGAGGAGCTCAGTTCATTCCCCACACACTCCACACGGAAGTGCTCAGACTATTAACAGTCCCTCCCTGCCTCAAAATCCAAAGCAGAGTAAATCAACATAAGGAATGTTCTAGACAGACAGACAGACAGACAGAGACCCAGCTATAAAGCCTACTTCATCTTTAACTGTTCTTAGACATCTCCAAAGAGCTATGAACTACTATGTTTCTGAGTATAAGAAGTACAAGCATTTAAAAAACATACATCGTTTAGGGCTGGATTCGTAGCTCCTGACGTGTGCCCACCTAGCATGAAGGAGTGCCTGCACATATGTCTAGATATAAACCCAGTAATGATGATTGTTTCTGAGGAAAGGTTGTACTAAGACATTTTATTTTCGTAGAATTGGTTTATAATTTAATTTTTTTAAGACTGTAATTTTGTATCATTTAATCAATGTGAATTCATCTGAAAATCAAAGCTTAACAGAGTATGTTATAAAGCCTCTAATGGATCTCTTTCTCTATATATGACTACATACATACACATACACCTATTTTTAAAGACATCACAGAAGTAAATCTGCACACATTCACTGGCATGTAATCTATAATATGTCACCAAGCAAGAGAGAATTAAAGGTTGGGGGAGGGGACATGAGGGAAATGCCAGCTTCCTGGTTTGTCTGCTGCTGGAGGTAGCAGGCTGCATGCTGAGCCTGCTTGCTGACAGCCAGCAGTGGGCTCAGCCACACATAGCCCAGAGCTGAGCAATGGCTCCCACAGTGCGCCTAGTCTGGGGGTCTGTAACTGGTGACCTGTTGTGGTTTTGACTGGAGACGTGACATCGAAAGAGAAGTGTGATACCTGTCTCTTTTCTAGGTAGTTCAGGGCTTCATCCATCATCACAGGTACTAAACGGAAAAAAAGAAATTTACAGATTACTTTTGAAAATGAGTTAGCTAGCCCCAGCACACTCCACTTACACAGGGAAAAGGTGTCTGTCATCTCCCAAGCCCCTGAGATGTCACCCAGGCCATTCTTTCCTGGAATGTCTCTGGCCCTCATCAGGTTACTTCTCTAAGGACTTCAATTCTGCCATTTCCATTTCTCCTCTCTCTCAGTCTCAGCTCCAACTCTGCACTTCTCAGTGAAGGCAGATACTGCACGCCTCCTCCTCTTCTCAAATGGCCCATTAGCGAACAAACTCAAATAGAACTTACACCGTTTTTCTTCATTGTAGGAAGGTACAACAACAGATAGCTGTTTCGTAGGTGAGTCCCAGATGCTGGGTAGAGCTTCCTTCTGGCCTTTGGCATTGACAAAGAATTTGTCTTCCTCATGTTGGTAACATGGGGCCATTTTTGGAGCAGTTATAAAGGCCACAATGGAAACCTAAAGGCAGATATGAAAAATAGCTTACACTGTTCTAATATTTGTTGTTCTAAAACATTGTTATTTGTAAAATTTGGGGAGGAGGATACATAGTCTCAGGTTTGGTTCTTTAACAGTTCTGGAGGTGATTCTGTAGTTTCATGGCAGCCAAACTCGTAAAATCCTCTTATGAAATGACAATTGTCCTTGTCCCCATTGGTAATGCACTAAAGGCTTCAGGAGGCCTTGTCTCTACCTCTTATTCCTTGGGCCTCTGCTGCGCCCGATCTAAGAGTCAGTGTAGTCTTACAAATGAGTGACAAGGTACCACCTCCTGCCTGGAGTACATATGTGACTGGACAAATCCCTATGTTAGCTAACAGGGAAGGACCAAACAGACTCAGCCTCCGAAGGAAAGGTTCCTTGAGCCCACAGCAGGGATCATAATGCTTAAGGATGTATTCTGATACTTATCCTTAATTTGAATTGAGAATACAGCATCTTCTAGAGTAACAAATAAGACTTGTACACGCCTGGGGCTGAAGAGATGGTTCTGAAGTTAAGAGCACTGGCTCTTCTTGCAAGGAACTCAGGTTTGGTTCCCAGCACCCACATGGCTGCTCACAACCATCCATAACCCTGGTTCCAAGGAATCTGGCATCCTGTTCTGGGCTCTGGGGACTTGAGGCATGCACACATCACACATACCTACATACACAAAGCATTCATGCCCAGAAAATAAAAATAAATACTAAGAAACAAATCCCTGGGTGCCTTTTCCATGTGCTTGGGAAATGAGCCTTAATTTATATCACTGTTTTCAGTGGTGAATTTTAAAAACAAAGCTACACATGTGTGCAATCCTACTCATCCTATTTGGTGACTCTCTCTAGTACCCCACTATGTGTGTATGGGGGAGCAGCCGCAATGGAAATGAAGACGAGGGCTCAGTGGTTGAAAGCACTGGCTGCTCTCGCAGAGGACCCAGTTCCCTGTACCCAATGTAGCGGCTCTCAACTGACTGCTTGGAAGTGAACCTCCAGGGAACCCAATATCTCCCTGGCTTCTAAACTCATGCATACACACATACACACTTAAAAATAATAAAAATAAAAACACAGTATGGAGGCATGCTCTACTGTCCAGATTGTGACTTCTGAATTCAGTTTTCCAAAGAGCAATCAATTCTCCTAAGAAAATGATTAATCCAGATCTGGGGTGGGAAGGTGTATTAACACAGCATATCATAGAAAAAGCAAATTCCATCTGTACCCATAAGGGCTGCATGAAAAGGGACAGGTACAGGGGTTCACTTGAAGGCATTTCTCAGACCTGTGAGAAACTTCAGCATCGAAAGAATAATCACTACAATGAATGAAGACATAGACAAATTTAAGTCTGTAATAACACAAAAGTATAAGCTGGCCACCCTTTTAAGACATCAGGGGAAACATCTCATCATTTTAAAAAATGAGTGCTTCCATATGTAAAAGTGTCTCGGGTGATTGGGTACCTGAGGACTTTTCATTTAAAAAAACCAAAACACTCCAAAGCCCATCAAAAAGACACACATGTGCACTTAATTAAATCTCCAGATCCTACAAGAAATGTGGAAGGCAAGTTAAAGATGCTTAGGAAGGCGTCTGTGAGATCCACACTTGCGCTGGGCGTGGTGGCGCACGCCTTTTATCCCAGCACGCGGGAGGCAGAGGCAGGTGGATTTCTCAGTTCGAGGCCAGCCTGGTATACAAAGTGAGTTCCAGGACAGCCAGGGCTACACAGAGAAACCCTGTCTCAAAAAAACAAAAAAAACAAGAGAGAGTTGGAATTAACTTATTAAAGTTTTAGAAGGAAGTCCTTATAGAAATAAATGCAGATGATTTAGAGATGAAATGTTAATTGGAATTGTTTTTAAATTATTTTCAAAAGTGGCAGAGAGAAAGAATGCCAACAGGCAGATGGAAAGTAGGCTTCAAGACGCAACGCACCACACAAGTGCAACCCGCTTGCAGTAAAATAAAGGGCACCTCTGCTCGTTCACGCCAGTGGGATCTAGTACAGTCCACACAGCCTCATCGTGCACACAGTCAGTGTAAAGGATTCAAAGTAAAGTGGCCACAAAGTTCAGATTTGTTCCAAGTCTTTAAAGAAGGCATTTTAGTGAGAGAGGGCGCCTGGCTCACCTGGACACACAGCAACAGTCATCTGGCTACACCATTCCAAGACTGTGCATGTACACATGTACATTATATGGCTAGGTGGCAGAGGCCTTTCTGGCCACCTGTCTCAATACAGGAAGGCTTTTCAGAATCTGCTTTCTGAATGAGTTACAGGCTCCTTTTCAAACTATGTGGCAGAGTTTAGTTGGCAAATATGTCCTCTTCTACATAATAATAATAACAGGGGGTCTGCCACGTTTCTACAGGAATGGCAAAGAAAACACTAGGGTGCCGGATTCTCAAGTTAAAAAAAAAAAAAACCCGACCCTTGGCCAAAATGAATAGAACGCCCTCTGGGCCTATCTTTTGCTGATCCATCGTCCCTAGCCTTATGGATCCACAGCTCTTTCCAGCTGCAG
Organism: Mus minutoides; assembly: GCA_902729485.2. Taxonomy (NCBI): domain Eukaryota; kingdom Metazoa; phylum Chordata; class Mammalia; order Rodentia; family Muridae; genus Mus; species Mus minutoides. Next base: position 14,650 of record LR750666.1, read on the forward strand.
TACATATGGGAGGCCCAGGAAGAAGACTGGGGAGTGGGGTGAAGGGGTGACAGGCGGGAGTTCAGAGGCAGGAGCCCCGAAAAGCTTGGCGGAGGCTCTGGGCACTCAGATAAGGTTCCAAAGGGGGAACAAAGGTTCAAAGGATTTCAGGAAATCTGAGGCCAGGGGAGCCAAGCACGAGAGGGAAGCGCGGAGGGGGACGCCCGGAGCACGGGACTCCACCACAGTCTCACCAGAATGAGCGCAGCAGCCGCCAGCGCCACGCCAAGCCCCAGCAGCTGCAGTAGCAGCGTAGCCATCCCGCAGCTCCACACTTGCGGAAGCGCGGTGCGGCGCCGCGCCCCGCCCCAGCCCGCCCCGCAGGAGAGGCCGGCCTAGCCCGCGCCCGCCGCCCACAGCGCCCCGCCTGGCCGCGGCCCGCCACGGCAGGAAAGCATAGGCCTCCCCCCCCCCGCAGCGCCCCCGCGCGGCTCCGCCGAGGACTGCAGGCCGGTCGCCGAGTGCGGCAAGTCAAAGCCCTGGGGCCAGGGCGACCCGAAGGCGCTGCTGCCGGTCCCACCCACGCGCCGTGCAGCGCAGCCATCTAAGGATGCCCGGCGCCGTGGAGGGTTTTAGGGTCAGCCCCTTTCCATCTCGCGCGCCTACGTGTGTGGGGGAGTGTGTTCGTGCACGAGCGCGAGGGTCCGTGGGGGCCGGGCCGTGGGACCCCGTGGGGAGGCTGGCGTCTAGCGGGGCGCTCGGAGTGGCCGGAGCTGGTGTTAATGCCTCGAGCCCAGGAGCGCTGCAGCTTCCCGCTGCACTTCTCTAACCCGGGATTTCGCAAAGTGCCCTGGGCTGGAGGCACGCCTGGCGACGGGAGGGCGCAGGCGAGGAGGGCCGCGCAGGCGCAGCGCGGGCTGGAAAAATGGCGGCGGGGTTCAAGTGAGTAGCGGCGCGCGTAAAGGAGGACGGGGTGCGGGTGCGGGTGCGGTGCTCGGCGGCGGGCGGGGGACCCCACCTAAAGACTCTAGGGGCCGCGGGAGAGCTCTGTCCACCCGAGCCGCTGAGGGACAGTACATCCAGGACGGCCGGGACCTCTTAGCCGAGGGCCACGCCGCTCTCCACGCAGGGCCGCCTTCGGAAGGGACTGGGAAATCTTTGGGCGCCCTCTGGTTAATCCTGAAGCCGCTCACGCGTGCAGCCTGCAAACTCGTGTCTGCGCGGCGCGCACCGTACCTACCACCGTACCTACCCGCAATCACTTGTGGCCGCGTGTAGGCGAGGAGGTCAGACGTTGCTCCCGTGACCACCGGAAGTACGCTCTTCCGTGGTAAAGTTGTGGATGCTGGCGAGTGCGGTTCATGGCGTGAAGTCACGCTAAGTTCCCTGCTTCAGAGCACTGAGTGATGTGACTGGCACCCAGGTTGACCCTCTTCTGGGTGTGCCAAGGGCCTCTGTGCCTCCTGACTATGACACAGTTAAGGTCACCGTGGAAAACTGGTTGCCGCTGTGTGGCTTTTATAATAAATACGTTCGACACGGTTTCTAACACCCGAGCCTGTGGAGATTGAAGCCTCAGGCACCACACTCTGAAGTTCTGGGTTTATGCTTTTAGGACGCACTGACTGAGACACCTTTTAAACATTGTTTCAGAACTGTGGAACCGCTGGAGTATTACAGGAGATTTCTGGTGAGTGAAAGTGATCTTGTACATTAGAGCTGTGGGTAAAAATGCCATGCTGCAGTTCATTTAAATGAATGAGACTTTATATGTTTTCTGCTGCATACATGAAATACATCTATCATCTGTTTCCTTATAAACATTTAGAAAGAAAACTGCCGTCCTGATGGAAGAGAACTTGGTGAATTCAGAACCACAACTGTCAACATAGGTGAAGATAAACTTCCTTTTAGTTGGGTGGGACATCCTTGGTGTCACAGTTTTTCAGCCAGCTCTACTATGTCTAAGGCATTGGGTGATATTAAGAGTTTGTTTTTTTTTTTATCATCACACCAGCCTTGTAGTTGATCTAAACATTAGTTCAAATTGGGAGACAGAAGGATGAAAAACATTAAGTAGTAATATCATTTTCAAGTCACTGACCTGAACATGTCAAAAGTTTCAGAGGCAAATGAGAAGATTGAAACTACTTTGTAGGAAACTCTGTGGTTATTTCCATTTATTTTCTTTGTAAATTTTTTTAATGAATACCAAACTTACCTCTGCAGGTTCAATCAGTACGGCGGATGGCTCTGCTCTTGTGAAGCTGGGAAATACCACAGTCATTTGTGGAGTTAAAGCAGTAGGTTTCCTGTATATCTGTAACGTCTGAATTCCAAATTAACTGCATGCTTGTGAGGTTGTACTTGGTCAGGGGCTGGTATTTGCAATGATATTCCCCAAGGTTGTTTGTTTGTTTTTTTTTTTTTAACGTGAGCATCATTAATGCTTTATAAGGCAAATAATTGAAGGTGAATCCTCAGCACGTCATACATTAAGATTTTGGTAATATTGGTTTTGAAATGAAGACTGTTACTGTGATACCTTTTAAGCCATTGATAGCTTTTGTCGGTCGTAGGAATAGTAACTGTCTACTGACCTTTTTAGGTGCTCTACAGTTACCAATCTCTGTCTATAAGTAGAAAGCAGGCAGAGTCGACTGACAAAACCTCTGCTTTCTCACGTTACACTGAGCATCTTTCCTCGATTAGGTCTGTGGTCAGGCAGAAGTGATAACTGTCAGAACACATACTGCTTGCTTGCCAGGATTATACCTGGGACTTCATGGCACTGTCTCGAGGACTTGGGCCCTCAGGAGTAGGCAGGTACTGTTTTTCTGTCCTTGTGGCGGCAGAGGAACTTGAAAGATAAGTAACTGTCCCAGGCTCTTGCAGTCTCTTGTGTGGATCTATTGTACACTGGGCTGTCATTGCTATATAGCTTGCTTCTGGCCACTGCTGACTCCTCAGCCTGGTCATGTCAGTGTCACTTGGGGATTAAATACAGATTTGGCTGCTGAACAAGTCACAGGGTGGACATAATCCCACTGGTCCTCATTTGTGAGCAGCACAGTCTGATCCCACTGCCCTTTAACCTCCCTGGGAGCTACCAGGAAGGCAGTGCCAGCCAGCATCCTTAACATAGGCTAATTGGCTGAAGTGGTCTCTGGTACAGCCTCTGTGAATGACTAGAATGTCATCGTGTTGAGTGGCTTCTCACTGGAATACATTGTTTGCTTTTGTAGGAATTTGCAGCACCACCAGTAGATGCTCCCGATAGAGGATATGTTGGTGAGTTAAATGCTCATAATTTTAATGAATTATAAGTAAGTTGAGAGATACCTCTTGCAGTGAAGTCCTGGTAATTGAGGTGGATAGCAATTCCCGATGTTCAAAATAGGATAGAGTCCCCCTAATGACACAAAGCTTTCTGCTTATCAGAAGATAACGGAGAGGGGAAATCCTATGAACTTTACTTTGCCAACCCTGTATGGACAGGTTTTATTTACATATTCAGTTGCCCTTATCCAGAAATCCAATATTGCAGATTAAAATCCTGTCTATGTTCTATTTAAAGTACTCGGCAATATTTTTGGTCTTGGATTATCTTTTCCACAAGGTGGGAAACAACATTTAAAACTTTAATAGTTGGATGTGACCAGAAGCGTCTACCCTTGGCCAGTCACAGTCACCCGTGCTGTGGAGCAGTTCCTTTACCAGTGACCAAGCTGTCAGAGCTAAAATGTAGTTCACAGCTGCGGTGTTTCTTTCAGTCCCTAATGTGGATCTACCACCACTATGTTCATCGAGGTTTCGGACTGGACCTCCTGGGGAAGAGGCTCAAGTGACCAGCCAGTTCATTGCAGATGTCATTGACAAGTAAGACTGTTTATCATGTAAAAAAAAAAAAAGTTTTACCACCGTTCATTATCATGTGTTTTGCCTTCACTTTTACTGTGTTCTTTATCATTAAATCCAGCTCACAGATAATTAAGAAAGAGGACTTATGCATTTCTCCAGGCAAGGTAAGAACAGACTGAGCTCTTATGAGCTCTGAAGTGGCTATGTGGCCTAACGGGGTAGTGGGGATTAATCAACTTTAAACCCTGACATTTTAGAGTTTAGAAGGAATTCTGCAAGTTCATTTGACTCTGTATTTGTCTAAATAAACAATTGCTTTATAAATCCTTTCCAGCTGGGTTTTATTTAGTTTAATGAGTTAGAGTCATACTGTATACCTGGGCTGGACTTTCCCTCCTTCCGTATCTTACCAAATGCTGGGATTACAGACAGGTGTATGCCATCATGTCATGTCAACAAGTAACAAATTACCTGTCTAGGAAGCTAACTTTTAAGCTAGGGTTACATACATACACACTTTCTAATTAAGGAAAAAAAAATGCTTTTATCCCTTATAATAGGTCAGGTTTTGCTTAAGCTGATATTTATGGATAATACATAGTATGTCTGTACATTGGTTTCCCTTGTGAATTTATAGTGCTATTACTATAAAATCATTACACAGTACAGAGGACATATTACAGTAGCCCTTTTATTTGCTAACGTAACAGCAAGAATAAAGCTTCCTTTTTGTACCTACAGCTCTATTTAGGGGAGTAGAGACAGGGTTGACTCATCAGTTTGCTAGTCAAAGCCCAGCTTTCCTAACCTGACTACTTTGACTTCTACTTTATAAAAGTTTAAGGGAAAAAAGGGGATATTTTGCTTTGTCTAACCAGTGGTTCTATAATTCTCAGGACTGAGGAAAAGCACTGTGCTATTATCAGTTCTAATCTCTTCTGTCAATTATTTTAGCTTGCTTGGGTTCTGTACTGTGACCTTATTTGTTTAGACTACGATGGGAACATTTTGGATGCCTGCACATTGGCTTTGTTAGCAGCTTTAAAGAACGGTAAGCAACCTTAATACAGATCATTTCCTGCTAAGACAGTCAAGAGAATAGCTGGTCAAACCTTTTTCTGGAGATTTAGTTATCATTCATACACATGATTTTTGGTATGCAAGAAAGCATACACTACAGCCCAGGGTGGCCTTGAACTCTTGTTCCGTCTGCCTCGGCCTCCCAAATGCTGGTAATATTTTAAGTATAAACTACCCTGTCCGGGTTATGCTCCTTAGTCAACTCTACAGGGTTTTCTAAAAGTGTACTTCCGAGTTTTATATTCTTTTAGTTCTTCTATAGCCTTTTAGAATTGGTTTGATCTCCCCACCAGTAGTCATGGGGCAGCAGTCTTTCCCAGAATCCACTGACCTGGATAGGGGATTCTCACTTGTAATTCAGGTGGCTCGTGCAGACACACACCGACCATAAATACCACTTCTGATAGTGATGCTTCCTAGTAAGGGACCAGGTACGCGATAATGTCTTAGAATTGCACTTGTGTATATTCCAGGTCATTACACATTGCTGAATTGATAATAAAACTAAGCCAGGCATGGCTGTGCGTGCTTGTAATCACTACATAGACGGGAGGAGAGGAGGATGGCAGTTTTGAGGCCAGTTAGATGACAAAACAGGGTCCTCTGGATAAAACATTCAGCTAACTCAGAGAGGAAGATGCAGTTAATGGTGGATTCATGTAGTCCTAATTAAAACTCACTCCAGCCTGCTTGCTTCCTCTGTAAACAAAACAGTGCCAAAGGGCAGCACTCGAGAAGTGTGGATGACCAAAGTGAGTGTTAGAAAATAAAATAGGAGATACTTCAAGTCTGCACACCTTTAATCCCAGCACTCAGGAGGCAGAGGCAGGAGGATTTCTGAGTTTGAGGCAGCCCAGGAGGACACAGAGAAACCTTGTCTCAGGGAAAATAAACAAAACAATAAACAAAACAAAGGAAAAAGTCAGCCTGTCTGGATCATAAGATGTTCTGAAAAGCAGTTTTGCTCGTCTCTATTTACATCAATTGTTATGACATACTTACATAACACTCTATATAGTAGGTGAGTAGCACAGACTGTTATCCCAGAGTGAGTTTCTAACCAGATGGACTATATAGTGAGATCCTGTCAAAGCTATCAATAACTGTTATGGATAAGCTATACGGAGGGAGGCAAAGTTAAGAAAGCATACAAACCAAGCTACCCACCAGACCCACGTACATGTTTACTTGCCTTTCTCCAGTACAGTTGCCTGAAGTTACTATAAATGAAGAGACTGCTTTAGCAGAAGTCAATTTAAAGAAGAAAAAGTATTTGAATGTTAGAACAAATCCAGTGGCTACTTCTTTTGCTGTGTTTGATGAGTAAGTAAACCAAACGTAAGAGTCTAGGTCCTAAGGCCTTGTGTTTGTGATGATCTGAGCTGTGCTCTTTTGGTCAGACCTCCCACTTGCAGAGGCATTCTGATATATAGGAGCAGTTGTGTTCACTTTCCCCTAGGTTTCCTTATGCCTTTTTCCTGGTGCTAAGGGGGAATGTATGGGGCCTGTTCATACTAGGCACATGCTCCACTGCTGACTGTGCTCTAAGCCTCACTACTGTGTAATCTTCTGAAACTGCTTCAGTACTTGCTGAGGAACTAAGGATGTGTTGTTCCCAAGCTGAAGAGCAAGGTGTTCACCAGGGCTGGACTGCGGGAGCTGCTGTTCTGGCTTCCTCCAGTCCTCAGTTAGTTCTTCCAGACCCAGACTGAAGCAGGCATGTCTCTTAGAACTGTTTGGAATTAGTCTGGTCCTAGAATTGATGCCCATCCCCCCCCCCCTTTTTTAATGTAGCACTTTACTAATAGTCGATCCTACCGGAGAGGAGGAGCACCTGTCAACAGGAACCTTAACGTTCGTCACGGGTGAGGACGGCAAGCTGTGCTGTCTTCATAAGCCAGGTGTGTGCGCCCACAGTGGCTTTAAGACACTGGTGGGGAGGAGGTGCGGTGTCAGTGTGGGCTGTTGGACGATTTAGCTAATAATAATAAAAGTTTATTAAAATAAGGACTATCTGTCCTCTGTAGGACTCCCTAATAAACCTAGCCTGCACATCTGGAGACCACAGCAATTTAGATGATCTGTTTGACTTAAAAACAGACAAAAGCCATTTGTCATGATTTTCAATTTTCACAACCCCCTGCTGACTTTTCAGGTGGGAGTGGGCTGACGGGAGCGAAACTTCAGGACTGTATGAGTCGGGCAGTAACGAGACACAAAGAAGTGAACAAGCTACTGGATGAAGTAACTCAGAGCATCAAACACAAATGAACAGACACCACGGCTGCAAAACAGCTGTAAAAATTGTATTTGTTACACTGTGCACAGGCTTTTTATACTAAATAAATACCTAATTACATTCTTTGAAAGATATTTCTAGTCCTTATGTTATTTCTGGGATTGGTATGTACAGGAAAACATTTCACCATGTTTCCATGTAAGAATCACAGGGCTGTGCTTCTGTATAAAGTGTGCACACATAGCAATGCAAAAAAATACTGACGTCTTGGGAAAATGAAATAGAAATACAATTCTTTTCATTCAATGGTCTTGTGTTTGTAAAAAAAAAGAAAAAAATTGCTCAGAATTTTGGAGTAGTTGGCATGCCTCTCTTCACTTTACTCTTTGACTGGCTGCCTGTGTGCCGGTGCCGGTGTAGCTGGGCTGTTTGTGCGGCGGCTGCTGCCATAGCCATTTGGTGCTGCAAGAACCGCAACTGCTGCAAAGGGAGAGGAAAAAGAGATAATGTTATGCCAAACGCACAGGTGTAGCAAGGTGCTTCCCCAGGAGTGATGAAAACAGCCAGAGAAGGAGAAGGCAGGGTAATCAAGGGGACTGCCCCAAACCAGTACAGTGCAGGAGCCTGCTGAGGGCCTGAAAGCATTACATTGTCTGTTACTTAGCCCTGGCAGTCCATACTGCAGTAATGCAGCAACTTCAGTTACCATTTTGTTGTACGGTAATTCATAGCAAAATAAAACCAACCAAGTATCACAGTATGCTGACACGCTTTCCTAAAATCGTAGGAACACTGTTCTAAATGTATGACATTTACTAACAGGAATACTTCCATAGTACAGAATTATAAAGCTAATAATTGGCATTTAAAACTCTCAAAGTACAATGCACATTAAAAGGATGTGTGGAATGTGCCACCAAGACCTTAAAAAGGATTTAAAATATAATTGTTATCCACTCAGTGCTCCAAGCTGACAGGCATTTAACATGTCAGACATCTACTAAGTTACTGACCAATTGCTTCAGCCTTATCAGACAGGAAAGTAGCCCTATGGAAAGGCAGTGTACAGTACTTTTGGAGCTCAGTGTCTTAATTAACCAGAGTGAAGCTGCTGGATTACTTGTAGCTGCTGCTGTTGCTGCTGAAAGGCAGAGGAGAGCTGGAGTCTCTGCTGAGGAAGGCTTTGCTCAGGTCTGTTCTCGGCAGAGCCAAGCTGAGACAACACTACAGAGGGAGAAGGGGAAAGCAGGCCAGTCAAAAAGGCGACCAAAGCTACAAAAGGACAACACAGAGAAACTAGAAGCCGTACAATTAAGTATCAAATCTCAAAGCTTTCAGAATAAATCTAGTCTCCTACTAAGTAAGGGTATCAATGATTCCTGGACATTCTAGCCATACAGAGGGAAGGGAGTTCACAAGCTAAGGTACTGTATTCCCTCGTCCATTTTTGTTGTTGATCGTCTCATCCCAGTCTGGCCTCAAACTCAGTATGTACAAGAGGTTGACCAAGAGGTTGACCATGAAGTCCTGATTCTCTTTCCTCAGTTGTTTCTAGCACTCTGCTGTGCTGAAGTACTCCAGCACCTTAGCTACACCCTGCCTCCCTCCACAGCATCCACGGCCATGGAACTTGACCCTGGACTTGGTCAAGAAGCCACCCTTACATGGCATAAAGTGGTAAGTTTTTAAAAATACAACTTCCAGCGAGCCAGCAGAGGTGAACTGGAACGAGCAGCTGACAGGCCACCCAATCAGTCCACACCCTCAATGCAGGCGAAAGGCTGAAGACCTAGCCTATGTGATTCAGTTTTTCTGAAACCGTACACACTGTCAACATCTGTCTACAATTCTTTTCACAAATCATACATGGCTAATTTAACTAACCTGTGTGGCAAAGGTATATTACTTTCAAATCTGCATTTGGAAGTTCACTAGTTCTAAAATATACAACTCTAGTAAGAATTATTTTCAAAACAAAGATGTTGATAACTCCTACTAAGGGACATGTAAATTTGGAAGCCAAGTTATAGAAATCTAAAGGCACAGCACACGAGCAATTCACTGACTGATTCTCAAATCCCATTATAGCTTTGTTAATTTTTTTTAAAAAATTCTATCACATGGCTTATTCAAATATGAATTCAATTCAATACAATATTGCTTTTGGTTTATTATTTCCTACTGAAAGTGGGAGCAGTCAACTTAGTTTCATTTTTCTAACAAGTAGCTCACGATGTTTTGCTAACTATGAAGATTTAAGTCTTGTAACTACAAACAAACAAACAAACAAAAAACTATGCAATCTAGGCCAAGCGGTGGTGGTGCACACCTTTAATCCCAGCACTTGGGAGGCAGAGGCAGGTGGATTTCTGAGTTCAAGGCCAGCCTGGCCTACAGAGTGAGTTCCAGGACAGCCAGGGCTACACAGAGAAACCCTGTCTTAAAAAACAAAAAACAAACAACAAAAAAAAGCAATCTAGGAAAATGTGGTCTTAGGTATTTAATTAACCACTTATAGTAAGTATAAGCAATGAAAATTGCTTTCACAGCTTTCTAGAAACTCAGAAAAATATGTAAAAGTTTGACAGCTAACAACTGTAAAGAAAATATGTATGTTGAGACCAAACTTTTGTGATCAACTGCCAAATTTTTAAAGGAAAAAAACTCTTGGCCAACTATTAAATACTTAACAGATTAAATACTTTTTTTTTTTTTTTCCTGATTACTGCTTGCAAGGAGGAAAGTAACTAATTTCCACAATGAGATCTCAATAGGAAGTCAGGATGATACCTACCAGCTGCCTGTGACTGGGTGAAGCCTCCTACTCCAGTAAGGTTAATAACAGCAGCTTGCTGAGCAGTTAAGGCCTGTTCTTGAGCAGTTAACCCTTGTTCAGAACCCTGAGAAGGAGGAAAAAAAGCAAATGGCTTGTACAAAAAGGGCAAAACTTTTTCTGAGCCAGTGAAAAGACAGCTTTTCTTTCATGTATGAGGAAGAATTAACAGTAGTGTAGAAGTAGCAAGAACTAAGAAAGTACTGAATATGAAACCCAGTCTTCAAAATGAACAATAAGCAAAAAAACCCTAAAATCAAAAACCCTGCATCACATCCAGAGCAGTGCTATTGTAAAATAAACTCAAAATGAAAAAAAAAAAAAAAAAAGTGAATTACTCAACTAAATAATCTAGAAATTATTGGGCCTGTGGCTCATGTGGCAATCCCAGTGCTTGGATCTAATACAGAACTACCAAGCTACCCTGGGCTACATAGCTACATAGTAAGGTTCTGTTGCAAAACACACACACACACACACACACACACACACACACACACACACACACAGAGTTTGTAAGACAAGTTAAAGATAAACTTAACTTCAGGGCCTCCTTTGGCAAAACAACTAAATAAATAGGATTATAAGAGTTAAAACAGGGGCTGGTGAGATGGCTCAGCGGGTAATAGCACTCGACTGCTCTTCCGAAGGTGATAAGTTCAAATCCCAGCATCCACATGGTGGCTCACAACCATCCGTAACGAGATCTGGCGCCCTCTTCTGAAGTGTCTGAAGACAGCTACAGTGTACTTACATATAATAAATAAAATAAATCTTTAAATAAATTAATTAATTAATTAATTTAAAAAAAAGAGTTAAAACAATCCAGGCTGGAGAGACAGTTCAGTAGTTAACTTCTAGTACCCACATGGAGACTCAGGGGATCCAACATCCTCTTTGGCCTCCACGTGTATCATGCAAGTGCACAGATAGACATGCAAGCAAAACACCCAAATACATACAAATATTTCAACAAGATAGACTCTTGTCAGCCCTCTCAAGATCATAGAAAGTCAAAGAAAGACAGCATATTAATAAATTATAAGAAAGACAAAACTGCAGATCTCTTAAGAGGAAATTAAAGGAGAAAGGGTTTGTTAGTTTGACTTGGCAATCATTTCTCCAATATGAAGCCAAAAGTACAGTAAGAGAGAGTAAACATGTATGAGCAGAATGTACAAAACTGTGCACAGGACATGCCCAGAGCCAGAAAGTACCCAAAGCAGGAGGAATTATTGGGAATTTCTCAGATCGAGTATATATATATATATATATATATATATATATATATATATATATATATATATATATATATATATATATATATATAAATACATCTTCAACTGAACAACACAAAAATAAACAACCTTAGTAAAAAAAAAATAGGCCAAGGATTTGGATTTACTGATTTTTCAAAGAAATGCAGAAAAGCTGTCCTACTCCATCAGCCAGGGAGACTCTCACCTTATACTCACTTGGACAGCAGCTTCTCAAAACAAAACTGCCTGAAACAGGAAGTGCAGTGGTAGAGCCACATGCCAACCTGCAGGAGACCCTGAGTCTGATCCCTACCACAAGAAACAGCAAAACAAATAACAAAAGCCCAACAGCAGAAGTTAGCAAGCCAGCAAGCCGTCAGTGGCGGTCTGGACAGTCTGCCCTGGTCCACACTGCCAGTGAGGATGCAACCAAGGCAGTAGGACAGTGAAGAACGAACAGTATGATGTCTCCAGAAAGGAAGACAAGTTCTGTTAACATATCCAAATGAATGATCTGTCTGGTATCACAATAAGAGACACAAAAGGACATATAGACTAAGAACCAGCCTCCCTGCAGGACGCACTCGGGATGATTAAGATCTGAAACACAGCACAACACTATGGTGGCTGCCAGTGTTTGGGCTGAGGAAGTTATCAATTTATCTGGGTGGTGGCGCATGCCTTACAGAAGGGGGGGGCGGGTAGAGGCAGGTGGATCTCTGTGAGTTTGAAACCAGCCTAGTCTACAGAGTGAGTTCTAGTACAGCCAGGGCTATTATACAGAGGAAACCCTGTCTCAAACAAAACAAAACAAAAAAGGTTTCCATTTTGCAAGATAAAATATTCTTTGTGCAATAATGTGAATGCACTCAATGCTACTAAAATGCAAACTTAAACAGGCAAACAGCTGGCAGGTTCACACCTAGGTGCTGGGGCAGAATGACTGCTGAGTTCCAAGCTATGTTGCAATACAGAGTAAGAGCATGCCTCAAAAACAACAGTAACAACAACAAAACTCCAACAGTAAAATTCCATCCAGTGAAGGCACTTGTCCCCAAGATTGACCCCAGAACCCAAGAGTGGAAGAAGGTCATAACCTCTTTCCACTAGTCCCCTGACCATCACCATCACCTACACACGGAAAGAAAACAAGCAACATTTGTTTTTAAGAAGTGTAAGACAACTAGACCTCTTCAATAAGAGCAAAGCAAGCCCCTTAGTGTGCTAAGTATACAGGAAAAGTTTTCAACATGTCTTCTCTGAGAAACCTACTAGAGGATGAGTTTCATCCACTGAAGACCTGAAGAAGTGCTCGGCAAGAGGGCGGCTGGGAGTTTTCAACATCAGCTCAGACACTCAGGTGGGACCCAGGAATAAGTATGCTTAGTTTCCCAAAAGAGGCTACAACATATTCAAAGTCCAGGCACAATTCTCCCTTTCTCTCCAGACTTCAATTTACTGCTGTTCCTATTTAATTACATCCTGAATGGCAGTGTGCAGTATCTGCTGTTGTCTGTTCCCACTGCCCGATACTGCCCAACAACACAGACAGATTTATTACAACAGCAATCCATTTCTACAAGCAGAAGATAATAGGCTGGTCAGAAAAGACACTGTGAGGTGGCCTCACCTGCGACTGCCATTCACTGTCTGGCTTTGTGACACTCGGCAAGATGGACACCTCCATTCAAAACAGCTATAATTAGAATAACTGGCAGCTACTGATGTTAATAAAAGAGAAACAACTCTGAAACTATTTCTTCCAACAAATTACAACAGCAGAAATATGAAAAGTTGTAAGTTCTATAGTAAATACATACACACGCACACACACACACACACATGCACGCGTGCACACACACGCACACACACACACACACACACACACACACACACACACGCACGCGCACACACACATGCATGCACACACACTAAAAGAATCCCATACCTGCTCCTCTAGCTGTTGGGAACCTGAAGCTGCAGGCTGCTGAGGTGGTTGTATAAAGTGAGAGAGCTGCGTCTGTTGCTGTTGCTGTTGCTGCTGGGTGTTAAAAATGAGTGAACCACCAGGAAGCTATTCAGAATTTAAACAAAAATTAGCTGCCTTTCCATTGTTTTCATGTGAAGTATTTACATTTCCTTAAAAACATTCATGGATAATTTACTACTAGTCAGGCACTCTTAGGTTCTGAAGAAAGAGATGAAGACAGCAAGAGAAGGAGTGATGATGGAACCCGGCAGCTGCTGGATCAGAGCAGCCTCGGTCTGGCACTTCCACAAAGAAGCAAAGCAAAGAAGGTGCCTGCCCTGCAGCAGGCTACACTCACAAGTTATTTTAAGTCCTACTGCTTTTTGGTGTATATTTTCAAATACAAATCTTCCTGATTCAAGTTAATAGTTGGCTATCCAAATTTACAGCTTATTATTACACATTAATCACTTCTCATGGATCATCACAAATGATCAGTGCATGTGCTAGGACAGAACAAACTAACAGGGCATAAGGACACACTGTGGTGCTAGTATGCCTAGCACTTGGCAGGCTGAGGCAAGACAAGGCAGAGTTCAAAGCCAATCTGAACTTCACAAGCTGTCCCTGTCTCAAAAGTTAGAGTGTGATTCAGAAATGTACATAAGACAACCCAGCCCTTAAATTTGTTCTAGTCTTGCCAATAGCCCTACAATTACCCTTTAATATAATAACAGGGCAAGAGATTCTAGGGATGATAATAAAGAGCCTTTATGTGGAGACTAAGTTGCTCTTATTCTGAATTCAAGTTAAATGTAAAAACAGCAATCCTTTGGTTGAGAAAACCACACCCACTAAATAGGACACTGTCCATGTTCAGGACTTCTTTACTAGTAGACAAGATGGCTTTGTCCTCATTTCTTGTTATCTCTGTCACAAAAGACTTCTCAAGGCACAGGTTAACCCAACATGAAGGAAATTAATTCTAATTAGAGCAGTGCCCATCTCTAGCGGTGTGTACATTATCAGTGATGGCTCTGCAATTGGTCTGCAGGTACCACAGGGTATTTATACCAGGTACAGAAATAGTTTTAGTTCATAGCACACTTCCCAATCAGTCATGACTGGCTATGAGGTTAGCTCATCTGCCAGGTATTGCTATTTCCTAATAACCCACAGCTCTGCATTATCATCAGATCTTCATCTTTGGGTCTACCTTTAAGTTCTCTGTAGACAACTATCCATTTTCCAAATTACTAGCTTAAAGGACTTTGGAGAAGAGAGTAAAACAAGTTGAGAGTAACAGCAGAAAAGTGCCTAGCAGAGAGAGGAGAGAACTAAATGGAACGTGCCTTCAACCTAAGGCCTTATCCATGGGAATCAGGCTCATTTTCTGTTGCTTTATGTGTGACAGAGTAATGTAAAAAAGGCAAGGCCTCATCATCAGGTATATATTAGACCCAACAAACATTTACAGAATGAGAAGCAGTTATCTGTCATTGTATTAAGAAAGCATAACCATCATTGGAGAAAAAAAATGCATTCACACATTTTGAAGCCCTCAAGCACAAAACCCCATGGTGAGCCAACAGGACACATGTCTGCAAGTGTTCCTGCTGCCACTTTTGTAGGCAGGTGCCTTTCCAGGAACTCCCTTTGGGGCAGCTAGCTCTTGACCAGTCAGGGAGTAAAGACAATGAAAGCCTCATCAATAGAACACACTTTATTATTATTATTATTATTATTATTATTATTATTATTTTGCACATAACTATATAAAAGTAGCACTACATATACCCTTAGAAGATTCCAGACAACCTTCAAAAACTGACATGTATAAATATAACATTGTTTTTTTTTTAAATCAAAATATAAAAATTTCAATTAAAAGTATTGTTTCATGTTTACCTGGAGTAGATTTAAAGGCCTGAGACTTGAAGAATTTTTTAAACCAAATGGGATACCTGTTAAATAAAACTAATGGTTATAATGGAACTGAAAATATTAAAGATGAAAATTTATACTTCAATGTGTGAAAATACATTACCGTCCTTTCTCCAAATGACTAATTTACACAAATTGTAAAACACTTACACAGAAGAACCATTTTATTGTCAATATTGACATTTTTTTTTTTTTTTTTTTTTTTTTTTTTTTTTTTTTTTTTGTTTTTCGAGACAGGGTTTCTCTGTATAGCCCTGGCTGTCCTGGAACTCACTTTGTAGACCAGGCTGGCCTCGAACTCAGAAATCCGCCTGCCTCTGCCTCCCGAGTGCTGGGATTAAAGGCGTGCGCCACCACGCCCGGCAATATTGACATTTATTAAAAGATGTGAAGCATTACATGTAAACTATATTCCACATTTTAAAGACTTCTTCACTTCTCTTACTATTGAAAGAAGTCACCTAGGATTATGTACATACCACAATGGATGGTAACAAAACTACCAGCACACTGCAAGCACATTAACTGTCACTGTTTACATTCCTCAGCTACACACAAAACATGCTAAACTTGGCAAACAAACTACCAACCACCAAAAGGTTAAAAGAACATACCCTTTTGGGTGTGTGTAAAGGTAAAAACCACCCTTAGGGTATAATGGCCTATTAATTTTAAAGAAAAACAAAATAGCAGGTAACAGCACTTGACAAAGGAGTGACCCTAGTCAGGACCAGACCAGGATTGCCTAGAGGCTGTCTGGACTCGGACCTTGAGCCACCTAGGCACAAACATACAGAAGTAAAAAGCCACTATAGGCAGGCAGGACAGCTATAGTTTGTTGACCTTGATCTCAAAAGTATGTGCAAATTAGCCACTGTGGTGGTGCAAGCCTTTCATCCCAGTACTCAGGAGACAAAGGAGGTGGATCTCTGAGTTCAAGGCCAGCCTGATTCGATTTCTAAAACAGCCAAAACTACAAAGACAGACCCTGTCTCAAAAGCCCCCACCTGGCCTCTTCAAAAAAAAGTATGTGAAATTTTTGTCTACATTCAGTCTGGATATAGATTAAAACTTATCTAGTAAAGTAGCTTGTGCCTGTAATCACAAGATTTGGGAGGAAGAAGTGGGAAATCTCATAAACAAAAACATGTTACATATGTAGTCTTCTGTTAGTTGTTATTTACAGAAGAGATGTAGAAAATTTTGAATGTGATCCCATCAAAGGCTTGTACAAGAAACTGAGCTGGAGCAGGGCGTGGTGGCGCACGCCTTTAATCCCAGCACTTGGGAGGCAGAGGCAGTCGAATTTTTGAGTTCAAGGCCAGCCTGGTCTACAGAGTGAGTTACAGGACAGCCAGCGCTACACAGAGAAACCCTGTCTCGAAAAACCAAAAAAAAAAAAAAGAAAAAGAAAAAGAAAAGAAAAGAAAAAAGAAAAGAAAAGAAAAGAAAAGAAACGGAGACTGCCTGGGGTGTGTCCCATTTAGGAATGAGTCCCTGGGGAGAAAGGGCTTGAGATTTCACAGCTGTGCAACTGTGTTTCAGGTCCTAGCATCCGCTTAGTGTCTCACAGTGGCAGAGCTTACAAAGGAGCATGACCTCTATAAGTGGCTTTCCATCTAGACAAAGGCACTGGTAGACTTCCCCTTTCTCCTAAGGACCATGTAACATGGTCATGCAGATGAGACTGAGACTGGAGTAGATTAAGAACTTCTCTAAGAACAGCAAGGGAGCCCAGAAAAACCAGTACCAGGAGGGTCCTTTCATGTAAATCTAAGCATCTAAAATTCATGATGTGACTTTAATTTTCATGACTCTTTCTCATTAAAAATAGGCACAACTAGAATTAGAAAATAACATTCTAGGTTTTCCATAACTGAGAAGAATAAGAAGAGGAATTGGTCCCAGGCATTACAACACAGTCATCATTGTAGGCATCGTAGAGGGCACTCCTGTTCCCTCTGATTTTAGCCACATGGTAATAACTACCCAAGACCTGCTACTACTACAAAGACTAGCAACACGGAATGCTCCTCTTGGCCCAGCTACCATGTAAATATTTTACTGACCTATCTTCATTCTCCCATTAGACCAAGTATTATTACTATCACTACTGTATTTCTGGGAGAAATAATGGAAAAAAGCAACTTGCAAAGATTGCAAAGCTAAGAATCTAGGCTTTTGCCTGCCATGCTATATTGCTTCCAATAGAATATATATTTGTACTGTTTTCTCTGGAGTATTACTACATAGACAAGGATAAAATAACTAACTAAAAGTAATTTCATTACTTATTATTCCAAAGAAAAAGACATAATGTGCACAGACTTATAGATTTCACAGCTTTCTTCCTAGAAGCTGTTTGCTAGGTGGTTATCTGATACCAGAACTACAAAAGGTTTTTCAAGTATCTAAGAAATAAAATTTTATATGAAGCAACACTTAATGCTTTTAGCAATGTCCTTAAGTAACTGTTTTTATGGCTGGGTACTGGGGAAACACACCAGTCCTCCCAGCAAGGTAGAAGCAGGAGGATGAGCTGAAGGTCACCTTCAGCACAGAGCAAGGGTGAGACCAGCTACAAAAACAAGACACATCAAAGCCTTTCCCATGGACTTTATTCTAACCTGCTTGAGGAGCTGCTTGCACGGCACTGGGCAGTGTGTTTGCTACGAGACCTCCTGATGGCAGAAGGCCACTGCACAGGCTGTTTCCTGCAGGAGGTATGGCCCCAGTGTCACAGCCCAGCATGGGGTTTGAGCCACTCTTCAGAGCCTGGGCTCCCCTGCAGGGGAAGGGACAGAGCGTTACACACAGCGAAAGCAAAGACCAGCCTCACAATTCTTCAATTAAAAACAGCAACAAAAGGCTATTAAGCAAGTTCCATCACTTCTGAATTAAAAATTAACTCCTAGGGCAGGTAAGATGGCTCAGCAGGCACTTGCCACTAAGCCTGAACATGTAGATGGTAGAAGAAAAAAAACAAAACAAAACATGCAAGCAACCCACTGACCTCTACATACACTGTGGCACACACCCCAAAATAAATTCAATCATCTTTTTAACTTTTCATTTTCTAGGCCAAGTTTTCTCTTACTGCTGAAGTGTGAAAAGCTGGCTTAGGTATTGAGCACATCCTTAGATACTTCAGAATACAAAGAAGCAAAGTCCTGCCCAAGTGATTTAAAGACAGTAACAGGCAAATGACAAAATCTGGCCAACTGGGAAGTACATCTTTGTACAGGTAATAAATTTGTTACTAAAACTCTATCATTCATATGAAGCAGCTCCTGACCATATCAAAAACTACCTTTCAGTATAATAAGCAACTTATCTTCATCTCACAAATAAAACTGTCTTTAACACTGTCAACTTACCCAGCAGAGCTCACTACATTGACGGAGTTAAGCCCAGCAGAGTCTGCCATGACCGGGGAGAGCGTGCTTCCTGTTGTTATGGATGTTACCATGGTAGAAAGAGGAATGGTTGTCACAGGCATTGCCTGGCTCAGAGCTCTTTGCTGCTGAGCAAACTGAGTTAACAAAGTGGGCTGAGGGGTGAAGCCTGAATCTTGGGGAGATGGGGTGGCTGAAGGGGTACTAGGAGCTGAGTTCTGAGCGTCAGGAGGGTGTGGGGCCGATGAAGGGGTTGGTGTAGGAGTAGATGGCTTAGGAGTTCCAGATCCTGCTCATTGAGAAAAATAAAAGTTGCTAGTTTGTTATAAATGGCTGGTCCTTTTAAAATAAGGTTAATGGAATCTTACTTAGCACTGACAAATTTGTTCCAATTTTTTAAAAGCAGTTAACTGCAAGTGTTAAGTCTCTACACGATCCACGAGTGTTGCTACACTCAATTACAATTAAGGATGCAGTATATCACCTAGAAACCCCACTCGGATCACAGTTAACAGTGCAAATACACTTACACTCTACCACAACACCCAATAAAAAGTTAGTCTCCTACATGCTGTCTTTTGCTTACAAAACTGAGAATGAATTTAAGTTAATTTTTTGTTACTTGTGATTTCACTAATTTAAGACTTCTTTTAAAAAATACTGCTTATTTTAGTTTAACTGTCAGAGATAAACTGTCAACATATTTAGTAAGTACGCAAGCTATAGTTATGGCACTGAGATATACATGCTTAATTCCCAACATATCAAGTTTACCCTAACAAAGAAATTTACAAAGAATAAAGCAGGTACTTTATAGATAATACTGCATCTTTAACAGTAACTGTGTACTTCTGTTTAAATGTTGAATGTATAGAAAACCTGTTGTGGATGAAGTATGCACAGTTTTACCAACTAAAAAAATTTTTTAAAAATGAAACCAAAAAAGTAAAGCAAAAGCTCTTGAGGTGTTTCCTTTTTAGCTTTCATGTCCTGCAGAAAGAAAGGAGAGAGATGTGAATGTCCAGAAGCCGTCACTCCACCCTGACTTAACACAACAACTGTGTGCAGCAGATCACCACAATCCAAACCCACAACATGAGAAGTGTCAAGAAGGCTTTCAGAAAATTTATTTATTTTTCTTTGTGCAAAACAAGAAGGCAGAAAAATTACACCTTTTGAGCTATCGGGATGCAGATGTTAATATCTAGGACCATCTTAGCACTGTGCAGCACACTGACAGCCCACACTAGCCACCAAGCAAAAAAAGAAAAAAAAAAGAAAGAAAAAAAGAAAAAAGCTAAAAAACTGGAATCCCCCCAAATTAGAACCTAACTTATTTAGATATTCATTTGAAGATATTATCCCAAATTTAATCTGTTTTTCCTATGTCTCCACTTGATGTTAAAAAAGGGAATCCAGAAGTGAGAATTCTATTTTCCTACGTTCAGACTATCACATTTGATGATCGCTTACAGCAGTGTAGGCATGCTTTCAAACACTACTTTCCATTTATTGCATGTAACCTTGGAACCAGCTGGTGTCTTACACATACAAAGATAGAGATAGTACCTTCAATAATTCATTCTCACATTTTCTTTTTACTATTAGCCACAGTTTATATAGTAAGAAAAAAAGATCCTAGGGTGCTCTGTAAATAGTATTTTGCAATCTTATTGCCAGGTAAGTTTTTAAGGTGTTTAGGCAACAAGCCTAAAAGAAAGGTATACACAAAGTGCATACACAGATACAGAAAAGCAAATACAATTACAGTAAACACAAAATACGTACAGCCAACAAAAAGTCTACTTGGAGTTTCATGCAACTTATACATTTTGGGTACACAGTACATTCAAATTTCACTATTCACAGATTGAAAAAAAGCTGCCTCAAGAAACACCAATGCAAAAACGTAGGAAAATCTGAACAAGAGTTTAAATCATGACTCACTCTGGGATGAGCTGGCAGGTGACAGGGCAGCAGGCGAAAGCATGCTAACTTGACTGAGATCCACAGAGGGCTTCCGGGAAAGGCTTGGCTTAGATGATGGAGGAGGAGTTGGAGATTTAAGGAAGCTGCTGGCCTGCTGTGCTGTGAAATAGTTACCTGGAAGAATACAAGTTATTCTAGGGCTGGAGAGATGGTGTAGTCAATACAAGAGCACTTGAGCCATCATACAGACCAGCGCTCGAATCTCACAACCCACCCAGATCTGCTACCTCCAGGAGCAAAGGTATACACATAGTCACACACTCATGAATACACAGAAAAACATAAAAGTCTTTTCCCTATATTCATAAGTCACAATTCTGTGAATCATGACAGTAATAATGCATACCATTTTAGAAAGCAATGACTATTAGGTCAGAGATGAGGATTTCGCTAGTACCTGAGGAACTATTTCCTGAGCTTGAGGGAAGTTTGATGGGTGGGGGTCGATGTTTTACTCCCTTTCCCAAAACTGAAGACTGAATGGACGAGGTCTCCACCTGTTGAGAAGTGACATAAAACACAAGTGTTAAGATGAATTAATATCATTAGAATTCCTACCTGAGATTCCTAACTGTACTCAGAATCAGACACCCACAGACTAGTGTCTGCAGTGAGGTGAGTCCCGGGGAAGGTCAGAAAGTGAAGGAACCCTGGCAGCCTTCTCAATCAACCTGTAACAGGAATAACAACCTGTACCTATCGTTGAGGACGTTGGAAGCTTTAAACATGAAGTGGAATAATGAAAAGCTAAAAGTGAAAGTCAGATTACAACTGCTGTGCTCTTCCCGTCTGAGACTCCTCAACCAACAATGGGTACAAGGTAGGAACCATGTGAACGTACTTCTGCCTCCTCCCCTGGATTGAGACCGGCTGAACCACTACTGCTGTGTGACATCTTCACTGGGCACTTGGCTTCATTCTGGACCAACTCCTGGTACTGATTGACTACCCTAAAATGTTAGGAAAAATAGGTAAGAATTGGCCAAATTTGTCTTAGACACAAATCATACAGGAGATAAGTAATGCTATTATAGGAAAAGAAGTCCCTCCAGATTTAACAGAAAAATCACAGCATGACAAGTGCCCCTAACTGCCAACCACAAGTTCCAAGACCTAAACCTAGAGACTCAAGGTGAATTCTCATCAGCCACATAGCACAGGCCAACTGTTCCACAGCACAAAGGCAGAGAGCCTGGTCAAGAGACCAAGACTAGCCTGAGCTACATGAGGAAACCCTGCCTTAAAAAGTGTGTTCTGTGCTGTGGAGATGGCCTCCAAGCCAGACCCCCTGCGGCGGAGGGAGAACCAACCCTCACATGCCACCCATCTGTGAGGGACAACACAAGCACACACACTAAATGAATGTCATGAAAGAAGCATACTCTGGTCTTTCCAATGACAAGGTAATGTTTTCTGCTAACTATGATAAATGAATGCACCTAAAGGTATACTTTTAAGATCTTATTTCTAATATACAAACAATAAGGTCATACTTGATTACAATAATTAAGCCAATAAAGACAACAAAATGACTCATTTCTTTTCCCTTAGACTTGGATTATAAACTTCCTCCTTAAAATCATGTCTCACATACCTAAGCATTCTTACCTAAAACAAACTATTTTATACAGTCTTTATTAATTCTCATTAAAATATTCAAGAAAATGTACCTCAGAGATTTTATTAGGTGATTTAACCCAAGAAAGTAATGATGTTGGAACATCCAGTTAAATATGTAGCAAAATTAACATCTGTGACTCAAATATAGAATATTCTCCCCTACAAAACTACAGATCCACACCCACTCTAACCAAAACTAAAGAAGCAAACGCACTTTACCTCTCTGCGTCAGTCTTTGACCCAATGACAAACCTAAAATGTACCAAGAAAGACAGGTCTCAGACAAGAGTGTCTTAAAACAGCTTGACTTAATCTTTAAAGTCTTTCACACATAGTCACATCCATATATTACAAATCCATTTAAAAATCTACCTATGTATAACATTAAAAATTTAATTAAACATGAGAGATAATGCTCAAGTTGTACATTCATCATAAAATAATCAATTTGGCTGGTTATCTTAGGAGAAATATATTTTAATGTTTATTTGTAATTTACACAATCTGGAATAAAATTACCAAGAACCACTATACAAGTTTACAAACATTGTCCCTCTAGTAAAATTACTCAACTACTGAGAGGCCTGTCTGTGGCTTTTCATTCACTTAACTCATTCTGGAAGTCATTCTTAAACTTATTTTAGACAAGATGAAAGCTTATTGCCAACTGAAACAAAAATCTTTTCTAAGAAATATTAAAAAAAATTTCTAGTTTTTAAAAAATTTTGACATTATAACTTAACATATTAAAACAAATGAATCTTATTTTTTAATTACCAGTTTGAATGGTCATCAGCAGAGGAGCTGAAATACAAAATGAAAGAGAAGCACTCAGTTAAGGCAAGCCAAACCTACGCTTCATAGCTCTCGGGTTCTGACATGAAGAATGTGAAGAACGCAGGCCCTGCCGAGTAATAGCAGGGGCCTCAGCCATGTCCCCATGCAGTCCACGGTCATGAACCGCACCTTTAGAAAGGTGCAGCTAGTGTGCCTTACACTGTAGTCACGCTGGCACATCCACAATGGTGAATGAGGGGAGAACTTCAGAGATATGCATAATCAAACCAGCTGATGGCTGTTAACTCACAATTGCTGCTAGTTCTTTGCATTGACTGTTGCCTAGGTATGGGTGAAGTAACTCTAAAACCCTTCGTTCTTTACAAATTTTGGTAAAGGCTTTAACAATAATTTGACATACAACTGAACTCTACTTATTTTTTTCATTTCATGATTTTTAAAAAACAACAAATACCAAAGTAACCATACAATCAAAATTACCCCAGCACTCAGAAGGCAGAGACAAAGGCAGGGTGATCTCAGGGAGTTGAGACCAGCCTCATCTCCATGACATGTTCCAGGCCAACTAGGGATTCACAGACCCTGCCTACACTTCCCAGTTACTCCCAAACCAAAAATGATAATTAGTAACCTGTACTAATGATGTACCATTTAGAAAAATCAACTACATAAATTGCCAGTAATATAAATACACCAATAACAAAACCCAAGACTATCGTGAATATAATTATCTGCACTTTAAAAACTAATTCTAAAGCCGGGCATGGTGGTGCACGCCTTTAATCCCAGCAGAGGCAGGCAGATTTCTGAGTTCGAGGCCAGCCTGGTCTACAAAGTGAGTTCCAGGACAGCCAGGGCTATACAGAGAAACCCTGTCTCGAAAAACCAAAAAAAAAAAAGGAAAAACCAAAAACTAATTCTAAGTAACTTAGAGAACTTGGCACCTGCATTCAACCTTACATCCACTGTCAAAACACACTGTTCTATATCAAGTACCAAATCCTCAGAGGGAAATGTATTCATTAACTAGCAAGCAGCTCCTTGGTAGCTCTAAATAGGTTCTGGATGGCCCTGTCTATTACATATACTCATCAGGACTCACTGGGATGGAGACATTTGGCTGTCATTTTCTTCATCTGCTTTCCACGGCTGTATTTTGCCATAGTAAAGTGGATCACCAAGAGACTGCAAGATGGTCAGCTTTGTTTTCTGATACTGATTACCACCTTCACATTCAAATACATAATCATCTTTTACATCCTGAAAAGAACAGAGAAGCCCAAGTAATTTCTTCTCAAGCAGCAAAAATTATCAACAACAAATAAAATAAAAACTAACGGAGGCAGAGGCAGGTGGATTTCTGAGTTCGAGGCCAGCCTGGTCTACAGAGTGAGTTCCAGGACAGCCAGGGCTACACAGAGAAACCCTGTCTCGAAAAACCAAAAAAAGAAAAACTAACTTCTGTCTGGTATATACATGGCACTGAAGGAATGTTTAAGGCCATGGATGATTGTGCATGTTATTGAGTCATTTATTAAGAAGGTGTTATACACTTCTACACACAATAAAAAGTATAAAAGAAATTTACTGAACATTGTCACAGCACTTAACAAGTAGTATCTCATCCAACTGTC
The DNA here is from genome assembly GCA_902729485.2 of Mus minutoides. Lineage (NCBI taxonomy): Eukaryota > Metazoa > Chordata > Mammalia > Rodentia > Muridae > Mus > Mus minutoides. The sequence continues at coordinate 39,250 of LR750666.1, forward strand.
AAACAAAACCCATGGCTGGTGTGGCCATTCCCACATTACAGGTAAATGAATTGGTCAGGTGTGTTGGCATGTGCCTTTAACTCCAGCACTTGGGAGGTAGAGGCAGGCTGATCTCTTTCAAGACCAGCCTGATCTACACAATGAGTTCTAGGCCAGCTAGAACTATATCATAAGATCCTATCTTACAAATAATAAACAAACAAACAAATAAATAAATGTAAGGAATGTAACAACTCAAGCCCTTGGAGAGAACTACTGTTCACAGGAGCCTTTCTTTACAGTCCTTTATGCTAAGTATTCTAATGTTGCATCTCTTCAAGCCAGGAAGACACTCGGAGCTTCATTCACTGTACATACAACTGTAATATTTAACAATCTGAATATAAGGTTTGAAAGTGGAAATATTTTTGTCATAGGCCATTCATACAAAACATCCTAAAGATGTCTATAAATCTTATTATCTTGTGCTTAGAGTCCATCCAAAATGCTATTCCAATTTCTCCCTTGAAGAAACTATTACAATGAGATAGATCATCAGATCATTTCCATTCAGAGCTGTCGTTAAGCCAGGCACTGTGGCATATGCCTGTAATCCCAGTACTCAGGAGGCAGAGGTGGCAGAATGGCAACAAGTGAGAGAGCAGCTGTGAAGACAGCCAAGTTCCAGGTAAGCCTCGGTCACACAGGAAACCACCGCTTCAACAAGAACATCCTTACAAGAATACACTGATTTGAAACAAGACAGGCGAGAACCACCAACATGTAGGAGAACAGAACACTGCACTTGTTTTCTCAAAGTCTCACTCTGTAGCCCAAGATGAAGTCTCAGAGACATCTTTTTCCCAGCAGCAGTTTCCCTATTCTGGACTTACGGTGATGTACCATTGGGCTGTACTCTTTAATTTGGAACTAGCTCCCTATGTGGCTCAGACTGGCCTTCAAGTTGAGAGCTTCCTGCCCCTGCCTCCAAGAGCTGAGATTACAGGCATGGGCTCCAATGCCCACATAAAAGAGTAGTAACATATTAAAACTGCTCTGTAAAATGAAAAACATACTCAGGGTTAATTATATTTTCCTGAAGTCCACAAGAGCTCCAAATGCACTTTTTAAAAAACTTATACGTTAGAAGTAGTTTTCTGATTAGTAACTTCAGAGCCCAGCTTATAAACAACATACTTTACAATACAGTAGAGGCCATCTCTGGCACTTGGGCAGTGAAAGCAAGAGGATCAGTAGGCCTGGGGTCAGCCTTGACTACACTGCAAGCTTGAAGCCAGTTTGGGCCAAAAGAGGCACTGTCTCCAAACAAAAAATACACAGGCAACTGGATCATTAGTCAAAGAGACTGAAACTGAGTACTTACGTGAGCTGGCCACATTGTCGGCTGTGAGTCGTCAGATTTGATGGATTGCTCCACTTTAGCATATTTTTCCACCTAAACAATGAAGACGTTGAATAAAATATAATCAGTATCGATCAAACAAAGACCTGCACAATTCACAGAAACAATGTCGGCACAAGGGTTTCAACCAGCAGTATCACCAAGCACTTGTATTTGAGAAGTTTTAAACCCTCGTGATCTGATTAATTAAGTGTAGTATGTGGGACTGCAGATGATTAAGAAGTTAAGAGCACTGGCTGCCTGGGGGCCACAAATGCAACAAGAAGATAATATGGCTTTCTTTCTTGGTTTGTATACATAGTCTATAGATGTCTCTGGCTTTATGCTTTAACTGTTAAAACAGCAAGAACTGTTAGAATTGTTACAAAAAGCATTCTTGAAATAGTAAATAATTTTTGAAACTATCATAAAGAATTAAGTAAACTAGCAAGACTGCTTAGCAGGTAAAAGGTTCTTGCCACTGAAACGTGAAGATCTGAGTCTCTAGCCCAGGAATAACATGGTAGAAGCAAAGACTCATCCCTTAACGGCTGTCCTCTGGTTTTCCACATGTGTTATAGTCTGCACACGCACACGCATGCACACACACACCAAATATATATCTAAAAAATACACAAATGTAAACAAAGAATGAAGTATAAAATAGTCCTTTATAACACCTTTATGATCAGTTAGCACTCATGTGTTTTATGAATTATTAGTAAAGAATACTATTGGTAATTCCAAATTTCTAATATTACTCAGTTTTAAGTTTTACCAGTTTGAGCACGGAAGCATTTTGAGTTAATTATGAAGGACCACTACAGAAAGACACAAGGTGATTTCCTGTCACTATATAAAATATGCCATACTCTTTCCACATTTTGAAGCCTTAACGTTACTTCTGCTCCTAACACAGAACTCTATTCTATGCTCTTATGTAAGGAACTGAGGCTGGATTGGTGGTCCACTCAATATAACAGAGTTACATGACTGATATCACAGACTCTTGAAATGACAACTTTTTCTTTTTCAAACAAGCTGCTTTTTTCTTTCCTTTACTTCCTCACAGAATTGGCTTCCTAATGCTGACCTTTGACCCTGTGTTAGAGTACGGCATTTCATGAACTTACATCTACTTCAGAAGGCACAGCCAAGTTACAGGGGCTCCGTTTCCACATGTCTACACACTGAAAATTAAAAACAGTACAATTACACAAAAACCCTAAAGCAAAGCCAGCTATTAGTACAGTGAGCACCTTAGCGATTACTTACATTTCCTGCTTTTGAAATTTTGAGGTCATAATGCTGGCCTGCTTTCCTTTCCTTCCGCTTTTGTAAGAAATCAAGTAATCTCAGCTGAGGGGGAGGAGGACAATGAGAGAGGTCCTGCTGCCGGTTCAGAGAGGACCTGGAGGACCTCTTCAAACACCTACAACAGATAGGAAGCGATGAAGCAGCACTCAGAACACACGGGAAGAAGGAGCACGCACCAACTACAAATTCAATCACACACACCTATTTACAACACAAACACACACACACAAACACACACACACACACACACACACACTATAAATACAACTTTCACACCAGCAAGCTTTAAGCACAGGTGAAAGAAAAAGAACAAGACAAAATACTCATGACCATAGAGCCACACTAATTTGAATCCAGAACTAGAGAGGCAGTCATTATAAACTAATCTCTGAAATTGTGATTGTATTTTCTCAAAACTCGTTAAGTTACACATTATTTCCTTGTTAACTGTTTCCAATTAGTGCTGAGAAGCGATGAAGCAACTATCCTTCTGTTTCTATCTAGTCTTCTTACAGCCTCACAACCATTTTGGTGAACAAACCATAAACTTTTAAAAGTTCCTTCTTTAAAAGACTGAGAAAAATATTACTTTACAATAATGCAGAAAATGTTTTTTAAAAAGGTCTATAACATAAATCCAGAATATAAGGCCATGAAAAATCCCATCTTTGAACTTAGAAATCCAGCACTCACATGCTGAGGGAAAGGGCACTCTGGCTAGCAAAGCAATGTCAAACTTAAGAGGCTGCGTTAGCCAAGTGCTGACTGTTACCGTTTCATCGGGCGAGTGTTCATCTTCTGCCGGTTATAGAGCAGCCTATTTGCAGTGCATGCTACTGCCACAGATGGGTCAAGACACAGTGGTTCTGCTGTAGCTAGAATCAGCTGGCTCTCAAGCAAAAGTTTGTCTTCCTGAAATACACAGTTGTATGTCAGCCTCATTTATCATTTAACCCCGAAATATTCTCAGGAAGTTTGCTAAAGACAAAAGTAAATGTATTAGTAACTTAAGTTTGAACATTAACATGTAAATCTGACAAGATAAAGAAACTTCTAATGGAAACTGAATTATTTGCATGATGTATAAAATAGTCCAATCCAAAGAGTGGATGGATATTTATTTGTCTGTTTAAAATACAGTTTATTCAGAGATGGTAGACTAACTGAGAATAGTTATATTCTCTCTTTTACTGTCCTCCGCTTAAGAAAATGCTTTCTGCTCTCTTGTGTTGACTGCAAGTTTGTCTCTAACAAGAACAACTTTCAACCTTATAGACAGGAAAATAACAGCCCAGATTAAACTTCACCACTCACGAGTTACAGATAAACTGAATCTTAGTTCACAAGCACATTTCACAGAGGGTAACTTCACATTACTGACATTTTCTCTCCAAAGCAACAGGTAAACAAGAGCTAGAACTAGAGTATCCATTAGCTGATGTCAGCGCTGAGAAGTCCTGTTAGATCGGGGGTTGGGGGGGTCTTTACTCTCAGACCTCAGGAAGCTAAGGTAGCAGGATCTCAAGTCCCAAGCTAGCCTAGGTTAGAGATCTTACCTCAAAAAGAAAAAGAAAAGAAAGAAAGGGATGGAGGAAGGGAGGGATAAAAGCTAAACTTCCTGTAGAATTATAGAATCCTTTATGAAAGAAAAGTCACAATCTATTTGTTTTCAATAGTAAGAATGAAGCTTTTGTTCAAGAAGATAAAAATCCAATTTTTTGGCTCCATTGGTTAACTTAACTCCAGTTTATCAGCAAGTCTGGAAACAACTGGGACTGGATTATAAGTAGTTCCTTGAGGGATTTCTAAATATACAGAAAGTACAAGATCCTAAAGCTCATAAGGGAACCTTGGTTTGTCCAAGCGTCCAACCTAACACACCACTCTAACATCAGCAAAGGGAGCATCTCACTGATGCTTCACACTGTGTGTGGCCTACTTGGGATTAGAGAGAGAACTAACCTGGGTCCACTTATGGTTGTCACTTGTTATAGAATGGACATCACAGACTAAAGTCTAGAAAAAACAAAACATTTAAAAAACAGGTAGGTTCTTACAAATATATGGACATTTAATAAAAATCCAACTAAAACAAAAAACAGTACCTTCTAATTAAACATTCCATACCTGCATCGTTGGACGTAAGAGAATGTGCCTACTTTGGTAACCAGGAGACTTCATATTACTGGACTGCCTATAGTCACGTATTTCTGCTATCACACATCCACAATGAAAAATATTAACCTGTTTTAAGTAAAAAAAAAAAAATGTTCAGGTAAATATCATTTTTCAAATAATATACAAGCTTTCAAATAATAAACAAGCCCACCAAAATAAGCAAGCATGTAGTGAATGGCTCACATTCTTTAAGCTCTATACATTCAGTAGAGCTTAAACTGAACATACCATTATATAAACTGCTAAAGAGGATTACTGATTTCTATGTTCATCACTATAAAGAGCAATTGAAAACTGTCAACAGGCCGGGTGGTGGTGGCGCATGCCTTTAATCCCAGCACTTGGGAGGCAGAGGCAGGCGAATTTCTGAGTTCGAGGCCAGCCTGGTCTACAGAGTTGAGTTCCAGGACAGCCAGGACTACAAAGAGAAACCCTGTCTCTGAAAAAAAAAAAACCACAAACAAACAAACAAATGAAAACTGTCAACAACAGACTGACTGACTGACATCAGGATGACCCTGGCGTCCGTCTGTCTAGAGGATAGGCTACAGGAGCTCCTGAGACAGAGCTTCTGAAGCTCACGGGCTCATCACTGCACTCTGCCAGCTGTGCAATTGTTATGTAGTTTGTCACTGTTATACACTGTCAATCAACTGTGCCAGAATTTCAGCCTTTAGACAAAACTTCACTATTTGCTTTCCTAAAATTTCTAGAGTGTAATAATGAGAGGAGCTAGCCACAAACTTAACTCTCAACTACGCTGTGTTGCAGGCTTAAGAAACCTTAGCCCTCTTTGCTGCAACTCTCCTACTATCCATCCCTCACATATGTATGTTCAGGTATTTTACACCACTACAGCTATTTGTGCTCAAATACAAATCAATACCACCATAGTGCTCATTACTTTTAATCAACCAGACCCAATCCTAAAAGCTAATCTAGGAGCTACTTCCTTGTATGCATGCTTTTTTAAAAGCACTATTATTTATGCTAAGGATCTACTAATCACAATTTTGACAATTTAAAATGTTACATTAAGCCAACACTATACCTTTTACCACTCTGTTGTTAACCATTGGGAACTCAATATACCAATACCTACACCCGCCTAGTTATTCTAATCACTACTGCCCTTAGAGCTCTATACAGCACATAATCTGCTACCTAAGGCCAACCACTAGCTATTTCTCTGAGATTAATGAGAACAACTCTCTTTTAATCAATTCAGTTAAACATTCAGCTATTGGCAGTATCTTCATCCATCCACTATTCTCCAAACAACCACACCTGTGTAACTGTGGCGGCTCAGTCTACAACGGTAGCATTCAAGGGGATGAAGCAAGAATATCACCAGTTCTGAGCCATCCAGGCTACAAATAAATTCATATCTCATTAAAAAAAAACCACACACAAATGATACGTAGCTACTGAAACATATACACATGCAAATGATATATACCATACAAAACATTTTTTCTGGAGATTGGGTATAGTTTAGTTGTAAACTGATAGTCACTAACCAGTGCCACAAAAGAAAGGATTAAAGAAGACATTTCATTTTTGCATATACGTATATATGTATACGTATATATATGATATATACGTATACATATGTATATATGTACACACACAATTTTAGAGATGGAGTTTTGCTACATTGCCCATGCTGGCTTCAAACATCCTTAAGATGCTCCTGTTTCAGCCTTCTAAGTAGCTATGGTGGCAATGCTACAATACACAGGCTATTTTTAAAACAATATTTTGTCTTGTTTTCTTACCTGTGATTTTTCAAGGAGATCAACCAAAATAGGAGGTAATTCTTCTGCATCTAAGTATTCAAGCAATTCCCCTTCTTCATAAGGCAATCGGATGGTCTCAGAATCTCAATTGAAAAACAAAGTTTATAAGAACCAGCTCACAAAAAGGTTAGGACTATAATTTAAATTACTTTTAAAAATAGAATGCACTCGGCTAAAGAGAGGGCTCAGCATTTTAGAGCACTTGCCATTCTTGAAGAAGACCTGGGTTCTATACCTAGTACCCACAGGGCAGCTCACAAGTGACTGCAACTGCCACCTCTGGGGGCACCTGCATTCATGTGTACATACCCATACAAACACATATATACACATACATATAATTAAAATAAAAATAAATCTTAAAAACACAGCTCAAAGGCTTAGTCTTATAACCCAATCACATTGTAGTGCTGAAAAATGTGTTGACTATGTAACATTTTAAACAAGAACAGGAAAATAGACACATCTTATCCTCTTTCTGCCTCTAAATGCTGAGAGTTGGGATTCTAGATCAGAGACACCATTATCAGGTTTATACGGTGACATGGACTAAACTCCCAGCTCTGTGCATGCTAGGCGAGTAGTCTAACAACTGAGCTATATTCTTTTTTCTTTTTCTGAGACAGGGTTTCTCTGTGTAGCCCTGGCTATCCTGGAACTCACTCTGTAGACCAGGCTGGCCTCGAACTCAGAAATCCGCCTGCCTCTGCCTCTGCCTCCGGAGTGCTGGGATTAAAGGCGTGTGCCACCACGTCCCGCCTGAGCTATATTCTTATCTCCACAAATAAAATTCTTCACTAGCTAAGTTCCTTGTAGTGCTCACATGATTCAATTCTGAGGTGCCTGTTTAAATGAAATCTAAGAATATTCACGTTTTCATGCTCTTCACATCCCCAGTATTAGAGATCTTTTTAGAACATCGTCAGTGTTTACTATTGTTTTGTGGTCTCAATAAAAATTACGTAAAAGCCAATGAATGCTTTATAAGTTTTTATACTCAGTATATAAAATGCAGCTAAAATATCTTAAAGTATAGATAGCATTATAAGAAATATAATTGTTAAAAATCACCTGTTCTATTAACTCTAAGACATAATCAGGCTGGCAAGATGGTTTGGTGGCTAAAGCACTTGGAGCTAAGCTTGAACACCTGAGTGCTCTCACTGGCACCTACCACACAAGTGCCACAGTCCTCCCTCCCACCTCCAACTAAATAAAAAAAGTATAAAAGGAGATAGGGAGAGTGAAGAGATGGCTCAGGCATTAAGAACTCAGGCTGCTCTAGAGGACCTCTGTTCAATTCCCAGCACCCACAAAATCATCTATAAGTTTGTTTCAGTGTGTCCAATCTCTTCTTCTGGACCCTGAAAGGTGCCAAGCACGCATGTGGTACACAGATGTATATGCAGGCAAAACATAAAACAAAAATTAATTAACCTAAAGTTTTAAAGATACAATTACAATAATTTTCCAATGCAAGCTCAGGAGGAATCAATCATCGACACACTACAACAACGTCAAACATTCTGGCAAAAGTCAACAAGAGAAAAAGTATGGAATAAGAATTTGTCTTTTTATCAGGATAAACTCTGATTAAAGGTCAACTTTTAATTTTTTAAAAGCTAACTTTTAAAAGCAGAGGTGTTTTGTGGCAGGCATACTTTAGAAGGTCTTACCTGATCCATTTTTTCCCCTGAGCATCAGAGAATAGCCTTCATTTCCTGGGTACAGATTGACTACTAAACACGACAAAGTCTCCTGCATAACAAGCTTCTCTAACAAGTTCACATTTCTTCTTAATTTCTGCTTTAAAAAGAAGTGAAGTTTATGAAAACAGTATATACCTGTTGGTGACCTTTCCATACTACAATCCCGAATACCTGGGAACTGTCACAATTCACAGGACAGTAATGTCACTAGCATGCTCTAGGCAAAATAACTCACAGCATAAAATTACTATGCATGGATATATACCTGTAATCTCAGCACTCAGAAGATGCCAAGGCAAAAAAGATTGAGTTCCAGGTCAGCATGGAACTTATTACATAGCAATACTAGCTTTTAGGCAGTAGTTCTCAATCTGTGGGTCACAACCCCTTTGGGCGGTCTAATAACCCTTCACATGGGTCTCCTCAGACCATCAGAAATCAGATTTTACATTATGATTCAGTTTTGGGGCAGTTACAGTTATGAAGTAGCAACACAAGTCATTTTAGAGTTGGGGTTCACAACCTAAGAAACTGTATTAAAGGCCGCAGCACTAGGTAGGCTGAGAAGCAGTGTTTTAAACAAACAACAAAAAGCATGGCAGCCGATGTCCATGAGGGCAGCATTTGGCAGGCTGAGGCAAAGTGTCATCATCATACTTGAAGGCCCACTGGGGTCTTAAAGGGAAGACAGAAACAAAAGGAAGAAAGGAAAAAGAGAGAGAGAGAAACACAACCTATGCATGAAGAATGGGGAACCACTTTCATTGCACAGTGAAAAGGCCAAATTTCTTAGCAACTCATAATCTACTGAGATGTGAAGTTATTCAGCAAGTCAAGTCAGCTGAAATGCCGAGCCTGAAAAGAGCTAACTGATGAAAGAAAATAGTTTAGACAGTTTTCTAGAAATTCATTTATTTATAATATTTTAAAATACTATACCATATGTTCCATATATTTTATTCAAGTAGAAACACCTAAATATTTTAACATATCTAGAAACATGCACACATATCAAAATCCACAATTTTATAATATGTGGTTTTGCATGAAACCAACTTAAAGATTAAACTCATTTCATCCACTTTAGGAAAAACATGAAATAATTTCTTTTTAATATTTAAAACTACAAATTTGTTTTGATTATCTTATATTAAATGTCTAACTTTAATAAGTTATTAAACTCATCACTGTGTATCAGGTGGGGTATACCTATACCACAGGCTTCCTCTGGAAGTCAGTTCCCTCCTCCCACCATGCAGATCCTGAGTATCCTCTTAGACTTCATAGCAAGTACCTTTATCTGCTACCTCACTGGCCCCAAGAATCCTACATTTTTTATCAATATCAAAACATGGAAATGCTATGCAATCTGAAAATAAAGGGGATAGGTACTTTAATGTATCTCAAAACAAAACAAAGCCAGAAAACAATTAGTAGCAACAACAACAACAACAAAAACCTATTGGTTGAAAATGTCTTTCTTAAATGGGCAGACAGCATCTTTGACTCCAGGGCCCACTAATTGCTCAGCTCTGCCTCTGTATCTTAAAAGCAGGCAGACAGCCGGACATGGTAGCGCACGCCTTTAATCCCAGCACTAGGGAGGCAGAGGCAGGCGAATTTCTGAATTCCAGGCCAGCCTGGTCTACAAAGTGAGATCCAGGACAGCCAGAGCTATACAGAGAAACCCTGTCTCGAAAACCAAAAAAAAAAAAAAAAAAAAAAAAAAAAAAAAAAAAAAAAAAAAAAAAAAAAAAAAAAAGCAGGCAGACAACTATATATCATGCGGGGCTTGCAGACTCCCTTTAGATTCTTTAGGATCTCTCTCTCCTGCTCCCTCTGTCCTCTTTCTCTCCCCCTCTCTTAGTTCTAGTTTCTAAAATGATGGATATAGAAATTATGCAAATTATTATGACTTTACAAACTTAAAAAAAACCCATATGCTTTAAGTATGCAATCTGCTATGTAATACTTGAATAAAACTTTATGCCGTAATAGTTACTTATAAATTTAAATTTTTTCCCCCTAAGATATTTAAAAAATCAGACAGTACTGGAATGCTAATTGTTTATTGTTTTTTTTTTGGGGGGTGGCTAATTGTTTAAATATCATTCCTTTTTGAATTAAAGATAAAATAGAAACTCACAAAGTCCCTAAAATACTTTTAGCCTGAGAAGTTAAATTTTGAGTAAATTATGAACTGCTCAATGCTCATGTTTAAGTCCATATACATTTTTTTCTTTTTTTTTTTTTTAAAGATTTATTTTATTTTATTATATGTAAGTACACTGTAGCTGTCCTCAGACACTCCAGAAGAGGGAGCCAGATCTCGTTACGGATGGTTGTGAGCCACCATGTGGTTGCTGGGATTTGAACTTATCACCTTCGGAAGAGCAGTCGGGTGCTCTTACCCACTGAGCCATCTCACCAGCCCCCAATTTTTTTTTCTTAAAGCTGTGTATACACACAATTCCAATCCTCTGGAGGCTCTCCATTGAGTTCTCTGCCAGCACAGTAAAACCCACATCTCAAACAAACCACACACAAGAAAACTTTTCTTTAATAAATTGCAACTTTGCTTAACAACAACAAAAAAAGGTCGATTGCTACTGATCATAATTATAGATACCTTTATGCTGAGTAAAAATGAATTAGCTACAAGCTTATTCTCTGATACAATTTATTTTCACTAGCACATCTGAATTCTTCCCATATATGCAGATAAATCTCAAGAAATGGGTTACTGAGATCCTAGAGCAAGTCAGCAAAACCAGGTCTCAAAGGCAGTCAACAGATGGCACTGTGGCTTTGTTTATGATGGTCTATTACTTAGTGTACAGTGCTCTTCACCTACTAACTCAGATTAGCTAGGGAGTGTAACCACTCAGCTATACAACTGACTGCAGTCTGGCTGAAAAGGATGTTCAACCATGAACATACAAATCACTAGCTGCTTCAAATATAATGTACTATAGAACTTCTCCATTCTACCACAACTCCAAAACCCAATACTGTAAAGAATTTATATTTACCTTAACCTCAGGTTCTTTTTCACATTCTTCAACATATAAGTCATAAAGTTTTTGAAATATAGACTTTCTAGAAAAAAAGCAATAAATATTCAATGTGAAGATTTTGCTTGCTTTTCATTATTTTAAATATTTAAATTCTGTAACCAAAACTTGAAAGATAAGACTTTAACTAATATAGTACATCACCCTGTATACATTACAAGATATTGACTTCAATGTTTTTACATCAACATGTCTTTTAATTTCTGTACAATGCCAATTCAACATGGTGTTACATTAACCAGCTCAATTTAAGAATCCATAATGCAGTCTGAGTATCTCTGGACAATTTAAAATGCTTTAGATATGCACTGTTTTGGACTTCTTTAGTTTCTGAAATATGAGACTATAGTGTAGGGTCACACACATGTACAGAAAGACCTGTAAGACAATCTTATATACCACTTTTTACTGTGCAGCATTCTAACTGTAATCTGTCACATAAGTTAGACATGAAAATGTCCATTTGTCACACGTAGGGAGGGAGGGAAGGACCTGGGAGGGAAAGTAGACAGGGTACGGGAGGGGATTGGGGAGAGAGGGGAATCTGATCTGGTATTGGGTGAGGGGAAAGGACTGAAGCCCTGAGGGCCAGCAAAAAAAAAAAAGGAAACATGCAACATCAGGAAATAGAAGGTTAGGGGACACCTCCCCCCCCCCCCCCCCATGCACCAGAGTCCTGGGAAATGAGAGATTCTCAGGACTCAAAGGGAGGGACCTTAGATGAAATGCCCAAGAATAGGGACAGGGAACTTATAGAGCCCACCTCCAGCAGGAAGACAGACATCAAGTGAGGGGTGGGATTGCCATCCCACAGTCACATCTCTGACCCATAATTGTTCCTGTCTGAAAGAATTACAGGGATGGAAATGGAGAGAAGTCTGAGGAAAAGAAGGTCCAGCCATAGGCCCAAAGTGGGATCCAGCTCAAAGGAGGTGACACTATTACTGAGGCTATGGAACACTTACAAAAAGGAACCTATCATGACTGCCCTCAGAAAGACCGAACAAGCAGCTGAAAGAGTCAAATACAGATATTTGCACCCAACCAATGGACAGAAGCAGCTGACCCCTGTGGTTGAATTAGGGAAGGCTGAAACAAGATGAGAAGGGCAATCTTGCAGGAGGACCAGCAGTCTCAATTAATCTGGACCTCCAAGGTCTTTCAAACACTAGACCACCAAACAGACAGCATACACCAGCTGATGAGGCCCTCAACACACATACAGTAGAGGACTGCTGGGTCTGTGTTCATTAAGAGATGATGCACCTAACCCTCAAGAGTCTGGAGGCCCCAGGAAGTTTAGAGGTCAGGTGGGGTGGGAGGTGGGAGCATCCACGTGAAGAAGGCATGGGGTGGGGAGGAGGTATGGGATGTGGAGCAGTCGGAGGGTGGATGGAGGGGGGTGGGGAATAGAATATGGAGTGTAAGAAATAAATTAAAAATAAAAAAAAATTTTAAAAAAGAAAAGAAAATGCCCATTTGTGATACTCCATCAAGATTCCTAAGCTGCATATTGTGGAGTATCAGGGATGCTCAACCTGTCCATACAAAGAACTGACAACATTTAAATGTCTACAGTAAGTAGTAGTTATCTTATTTCACTGACTTAGGCATTACTGATTAAGCAGTCATACCTTCCACTAGACAGGTATTTCCTTTTAGGAGGTCTCTGCTGAGCACTTTCGACGATGTACTGAAACAGAGAAGTTGGTCAAAGATCTTGCCTTCCGCTTTCCTATGAGTGAGTGTAAGCGAGCTGCATGTCCATCCGAAGCAGGACAGACAGAGCAGCCCACTTAGTCATCTAGGTTCTGACAAGCCTGAGCTTATGCCTTGTACACAGGCCATAAACTAATGAAACTGAGGTCCCACTGAGACTCAGCCCAGTGTTTAGTACCATAAAATGCAATTCCACAGGACAAATATATTCTAAAAGTTTTATAGCTAAATTTATTTTAAAATTGCACAATTGAGTACAGTGACCCATATTTTAAGGTATTTTAGAGAAACTCATCAAGATAGAAAAACAACTTTAGAAATTCTATGGTCTTGTTTAAAATACTGTTCTCTTGAGGGTTATCAAAATGTCCTAGTATGGAATTTCTGTCAGTTGCAAACATGACTATTCCCACATTTACTCAGCAGGTCTCACCTCTGCACGATCCAAAGCTTGTTCTAGAGCTTGTTGCTGTAAAAAGCAAATAGCACATTTGGCAATATTAATTATTTTCAGAAAAAAATAATACTTGACAGGCATTATTAAGTGTTTGTTTCATTTTCTGAAAAAAGAACAATGTGTTTTTCCTCTCCTCTATCCTCCAATGCATTGCTAAGATTTTTAAAAATGGCTGGGCACTTGATCATCAGAAATGCTACAATGGCACTGCAGTCAGGACCTGGGAGGTAGACATGCTTGTATCGCGTATTCAATACTCCCTTCAAGTACTGAGGTGTATCATTTAATATGTACACATAAAAGGCAAGAATCCCACAGGGACAATTCCCATTATTTCTAACCAAGTAGAACTAAATAGGTAAGTCCTACAGAGCAGGAAGATGACTCATGGCTTCTATAGTCTGTCTCTAACCCCGACCCCCACCAGCCTCTCAACTGTAGTAATAGCTTGTCCTCTGGGCTCCGCTGCAGGTATTTCTGCACAAAAGTGAGGATGGGATGGGAGATGGGGATGGGGGAAGTAGAGACAGGGTTTAGTAGAGACTCTGTAGCCTATGCTGGCTGGAGCTCTCTTTCTAGCCCAAGCTGGCCTTCAACTCATGGGGATCCTTTGACCCGAGTGTCCCAAGTACTGGAATTACACCTGTGTCAAACTAAACCTGCCTACATTTATTAATTTTAAAGCACCCAGGTGAAGGAGTTTGGGGAAATAGTTCAGTCCACGTGCCTGCCACACAATCATGAATAACTGAGTTCTATCTCCAGAATCTATACAAGAAAGCTAGACAGTGGGGCACAAGCAGGGATCCCAGTGAGGGGGACGAATACCTCAGGGGTCAGCCTGGCCTACTCAGCAAGTTCTAGGCCTAATGGACTGTCTCAAAATAAAAGGTGGACAGGACTGGAAGAGGAGCATTGATTGACATTATTATCATTTCTTTACCAAACATTTAGGTCCACATGTACAGAACAAGCATAAACAAAAAAGATGTAAGAAGAAACTTAAAATATGAGAACCTCCCCCCAAATAAGCTACATTTATATCAACCTCTTTGCCAAAGACTCAGAAAAATGGCAAAGCAGAATAGACTTTTAATACGTGAAGGATTTGTGTAATTTAGATGTCCTACCACTGAATTGACAAAACTCACATTTTCTACAAAAAATTTGGCATGACTACTAAGTTATCTGAGTCTTTCTATCCACTGTTATTTTTTTCGGAGCTAAAGGAAGAGAATAGTATAGGATACACATTTTAACTCGCTATGTTCACGACTTACCATTGTGGCATCAAATAAAGACCCCCAAAAAGATAAAACTTAGACGTGCTGTGGAAGTGGGGTGAAAACCATGTCTTCTATACTGCAGGAAAAAACAAAAACAAAAACAAATAGGAACTGTTAGCATAAGATTGCAAAAGGAAAGAATGTCCTTATCAAGAAAAGTACCCAAGGCACATACATTCCCAATATAACTTTAAAACAAACTTCTACCAGAGAATGTATTAAACCCACCTACAAACAGATGAAAAACAGCTCTCATGGAGCAGGGCAAAAAAGTCAGAGAATTCAAACCATTACCTCGCATGGCCCAAAAGTAACACAGCCCTGAGAAAACACTGGCTTTTACAACAACACTTTTAAACCTGTTTTCTAGCATCACTATGGGACTGTCTTTCCTGCAGATTCTACAACCTGCCCACTGGCTTTGACAGCTATATAGGCTCACTTTAAAACTCAGTTTTTAATCACACTGATGGCAAAACCAGAAAACCCCTATTCCCCCAAGTGCCCCAGGCTACATTTCCAGATTTCTCTAATACTTTTACTTAAAAAAAGGAGAAACACCTTTGAAAAATCTTTCCCATAATGTAGGGGTGAGACCTGCCTTACAAACCAAGTGACCGACCCAGCTTTAGGATGGATGCCCATGTCCCAGTCTCTGGATTCTGGTCGAAGTCTAGAATAGAGTAGGGGGCCCAAAAATAAGGAAACACCACCGTGGAAGCCCACTGTTATAACACTTTCTGCCTACCAAAGATGATACCCTCTGCTCTAAAGACACTAAATTGTTTTACAATTCTTCACCTATCAATTTGCACTTACTGCCACAGAAACTACACAACTCTGTTAAAGTACAAATTCTAGTGACAGAAAACCAGATTTCCTATACAACTCTTTTTCAGAGGGAAGGACCCCCAAAACTTAAGCCAGTACAGGCTAAAAAAAATATTATCTGATAGTATTAGTTTTTAAAAGCCAAAACATATCTTTTTAAGAATAACGTTATTCCTGTCTTTGAATTACTAGACGAAGTATAAGCAAAATTTAGGTGATTTTTTTTTTGACCACTAAACCTTTTAAATAACAAGACTCACAAATCCAATGGGGTAACTCAAATTACAGTTACTTTTTACTAAATTAGAAGGGAGGGGTATTTTAAACTACTTTATTGCATAAAAGAACAAACTTTGTGTTATCTCTTATACTCTGCTTGTACATATAATTTATGAGAAGCAAGAACCCATATGAAAACTATTATAAACAAACCCATTATTAACATTATTATTATTATTATTATTATTATTAATTTTTTTTTTTTTTTATTTTCGAGACAGGGTTTCTCTGTGTAGCCCTGGCTGTCCTGGAACTCACTCTGTACACCAGGCTGGCCTCTGAAAACTCTGAAATCCGCCTGCCTCTGCCTCCCGAGTGCTGGGATTAAAGGCGTGCCCCACAACGCCCAGCTCATTATCAACATTATTGACGTCTCAATTGTACAGAGACTTAAATGGAAACGACTCACCAAGTATCACAGTCCTATTTAGGCATTCTGTCCCTTCTCAATTTGTAACCTGAGGTTCTATTATTCCAACCTTCAGCCTACTCAAACCTGCATCCATTTTTCCCGTCCTTAAGCAAAGCATTACGAACTTACTTGGTGCGATCACTCACATATTTTTTTCTTAATTTTGATGTTAAGTTTATATCAATTATAGTACGCTGTACTTAATCTAAGTCTGTGCACATCGCTTTTGCACTTGGAGTCCTAACTAGGGACTCTGATGGCGATAAAAGATGGCTCCCAGAGTAGACATCAGCTAAACTGATTTCCCTGGTGAACTTGGGTCTCAACTGCAGAATTTTTTTTTTTTTTAAACCCAGGCTTTACCCTCAGAACGCCAACTCCACAGAGAAGCAACCGGCCTCTACTCAATAGTCACACAGCACTCCGCCCCGAAGAAGCATTTCTGCCAACCTTGCAGAGATTTTCCAGAAATACCTGTAGCGGAGCCCAAAGGACAAGCTATTACCAAAAGTGCAGGCGAGCGGGGCCGCGGAGTGCGGAGGGGCGTTCACGCAGAATGGCCGCCGAGGTGCCCGCCCAACCCCGGGAACTCAGAGACGCAGATCGACCTCCTCCTCCTGCCACTTCAGATCCGGGCCGCCCCACGACACTAGACTGACACCCTTCCAGCCGGCCGGCCAGCCCACCTAAGTCACCCACCACCTCCAGCCGCAGAACTCGCCTAAGGCCTGCTGTAACGCCCACCCACACCTCCAACCGCCACTTCCTGCGACCGCGCTTTCGATTGGCGCGTTGCTAGTGGAAAGGGCGGATCTTGAGGCGGTCCAAAGCCCGACACACAGCTCCCCTACAGCTCCAACTGCCAGTTCCGGCGGCGGCTCTTCTGATTGGCGGACTGGGCGGGGCCGTGGGCGGGGTTGGAGGCGGGGCGGTGGCTGGACATTTTGAAAGGTGCTACTAGCGCTGTGGGGGGACCCTGGCTAACGCTGGAGCAAGTGTCCGGCCGGTTTGCGTGGCGTGGGAGAGCATGAGCGTTAACTTTCGTGGGGCTGGAAGCGGTTGAACTTCCAAACTTTGTGAAACATCTTTATCAGAGTTAACGATTTCAGAGCTTAAAGCTTGCTTGTGGTATGTCAGGAGCCCGCGAATTCCTTAAGTCCCTTTTACACCTATTTGTTTCGTGCATATATGCATGCGGCACATTTGGAGGTCACAGGACAACTTGTGGGAGTTCGTTTTCCTCTTCTCTATCCTGGGGTTCAGACTCAGAAAGTCACGGTTGGCGGCAAGTGTCTTTATTAGGCAATCTGTCTCCCAACACCGATTCAGTTTTGTTTTAACTACCTCAGTGTTGAGTTCTAAAAATCTAGAAGAGGCACGATCAATCGGAGCACCATGAAGTATTTGGTGGTAATTCCGCGCTTCAAAGCACGTTGCATCATTGAGTTTTGTTTTGTTTTGTTTTTTTCCGAGACAGGGTTTCTCTGTGTAGCCCTGGCTGTCCTGGAACTCACTCTGTAGACCAAGGCTGGCCTCGAACTCAGAAATTCGCCCGCCTCTGCCTCCCAACTGCTGGGGTTAAAGCGCCCGGACCGAGGATTTTTTTTTTTTTTAATTGATGGGTCATTTTCTGCCTTCATGCTGTTGTGTTAGAATTGCTGGAAACACTTGTGTACAAGTATTTGAGTCTCTGCACTACTGGAGTCAAATGTTTGGCTCAGCAGAATTGGTAGAAGAATTTTATTCAAAGCCACCCTCTGTTTGTCATGGTGGTTCGTGCCTGTTATCCCAGCATTCAACACAGACACAAATCTAAAGTGACTTGCAGGCTGGACTTACAGAGCAAGACACTGCCTCAAACAAACCAACAAAAAAGCCATCCCTGAAGATGAATCTGTCTCCTCAACACTGAGGTAGTTAAAACAAACTTTGTCACTGACTGTAGGTGAGCATTGGTCTTGTGTCAGAAATCAAACAGCCTAGATCTGAAACAGAAGTCGTGAGAGTACAACCTATTACCTCCTAGACAGAGTAGCTGGCCATGGAGATGTTGGCTGACTTTCACAATGGTAGATTAACCCACAACAAACTTGCAGATTTCATTCTGTAAGGATTTGATGGTCATGGTTTTGGTTTTGGTTTTTTCTTTTCCTGGCCCTTAGGCTACTTTGCTCACAGGGTACCTATGCTCCACCTGGACTGAGCTAGCATTGCAATAAGGAGAGCAAGGCTCCAACACGGGTCCTGGCTGTTGTTGTTATTATTATTATTATTACTATTATTATTGCTCTGGCTGACCTGAAACTTGTTATAAAGACCAGGATGGCTTTGAACCCACCAAAATTGATCTACCTCTGCCTCCTGAGTGCTGAGATTAGTACAGACTACCACAACCAACCCTACATTGAGTTTTTAAACAGCAATATCTAACAGTATCAGACAGAAAGCTGTTCCAGCAGAGGCCCGCCCTCTCTGGACCTCAGGATGCTAGTGATGCCACTCACTGTCAGGGATCTTGATGCCCTGAGTGCCCCCCACATTAGTGTGTCTCAGTTTTGTGGTTGAAGGCTTGACTTCCTAGCTCTAACCGGCTACATGCTATTTTCTTGAGTTTCATTTTCTCCCCTGCTCCCTAAGTCTTGTTTTATCACTGAATTCAAGGCGTTCTTCTCACTGTGAAGTGAAGGCTAGGAGAGAGGAGTCACAGTACTACGCATGTGTAAGGGCCCAGACTGGATTGAAGACTGCCTGGAGACCTTGGTGATGGGTGTTGGCAGCTTTCTCCTCTCCTAGGCAGGGTCCTGCCAGCCAAGACCTATGGACTGTCACCATGGCCTGAGATAGTCCAGAAACTGGCACGTGGCTCCCAGTCCATAAGTATGTGGTCAGATGTTCTAGACACTGAGATGTAAAGGTTTGCCCTCCTAGAATGTGCCTCACTAAGGTTGAGCTTGAGATAGTCTGAACTTCCTGTAATTCTCCTGCCTGATGCTCTCTACTGACTTGTTCTCTGTCTCCCCACTTAAAGAGGTCTGCAGTTAATAAACGCAAGGGCCTGGGTCACCAGCCCTTGCATCCCTCCTGAGCCCAGCTTTTGACTCTTTCCTTTTGTTATCTCTTCATTCTCTTTCATCCCTGGTCTTCCCCTTGGGACCCTGTCCAGAGCCTTGATAAAGCTGGTTCAGGCCATGTGTGGATACCGAGTGAGCTGGCCACGAAGGTGGTAACTAACATGGAGAATACAAGATTATCTGGGTACTAGAAATGTAGTTAAATATTTGAATATTAAATGTTTTTGCTCAGCCCCTGGGGGTCTCAAAATAAATTCATCTTTGATGTTGTTATGGCGTATCCACCAGAGAAAACTCAAGACACAGGTTTAAGCCAACAGAAAGTCTTTATGAGCAGGACAAACCACTATCCTGGGTGTTGGGGGTCCCAGTGTAGCCCCAGCCTTTCTCAGGGCAGATTTTTAAGCACAAAAACCATATTCTAGGTTGACACACTTGTTAACATGAACAGTTAGGCAGAAGCAGAAGCCAAAAAGCAAGGTAAGTACATTTAGAAACATTTCCAGAACTATGGACTGTGATTGATTAGGTCTCTGTTCGTGTTTTTAGCCATGTGAGCTTTACATAATGGAGTCAGTTGTGCCTAGGTCTGGATTTCTGTTTGTTTGTTTGTTTGTTTGTTTGTTTGTTTGTTTTTCGAGACAGGATTTCTCTGTGTAGCCCGGGCTGTCCTGGAACTCACTCTGTAGAACAGGCTGCCCTTGAACTTAGAAATCCACCTGCCTCTGCCTCCCAAGTGCTGGGATTAAAGGCATGTACTATCACTGCCCCACAAGGTCTGGTTTTCTAATAAGATCTGGGGTCCTGTTTCAATATGAGTTAAGCCCCTGTGAGGTCTGGTCCATCTGTGTGCCTCCTTTCATACACTGACCTTTTATTTACTAGCCCTTATTTTGTCAGTAATGTTTTAACTGTTACTTTCTAGACAGGATCTCCTAGGCTGTCTTTCAACTTGCTATGGTACTATAGATGCCTTCAAACTCTTGATCCTCCTGCCTCCAACTCCCAAGCTTCTGTTACTTCAGGAATTTGCCATCACACCTGGCCTCAAAGTTGATTTTTTTTTTTAATCAAGTTCAATTGGATTCACATTTTACTGATTGTTTCCCATTAGGAAAGTTACAGTGTCATTTTCTCATTGTGACATAAAAATTATTTAGTAAATTGGTTATTCTGTGTAGCCACTAGAGGTCAGGACTTCACTTAAAAATAAGTATTGCATGGTTTTCATAACATAGATTTAACTTTTGTCTTGTAAAGGGTTGACACAAATATTTTTTTTTTGTTAGTTCCGTGTATTTGGCAGGGTTCTCTAGAGTAACAGAATTTATAGAATGAACCTCGATAGATAGATAGATAGATAGATAGATAGATAGATAGGCTGTGAAGTTCTGCTCTTCCTGTTTCAGCCTCCCAGTAACTTTAACTGTAGGCCTGTACCACACGGGCCTTGAACTTCTGATCATCTTTCCCCAACCTCCAGAATATCTGGGGCTGCAGATGTGTATAGTGCCTTATCTGGCTCCCTGCAGATGTATGTCCTGCCTTAGCTGGCTTCAGAAGCACTTTAATAAATTATGAGTTTTGGTCAGGGCATAGTGGCACACACTTATAATCCCAGAACTTAGGAGTTGGAGGTAGAAGGATCAGGAGTTCAAGGGAGTCTTGGCTATGCAGCAAGTTCCAGGCCAGTCTGTACAACATGAGAGATCCTATCTTAAAGCTCAAAGAAAAAAATCTTATATGATTTTTTTTCTTTGTTGTTTGTTTTCCAGTACTGAAAAATTGATTGAACCTAGGACCTACTTCATATAAGCAGATCTATCACTGAGCTATATCCATGCCCTTTTTAAAAGTAATTTTTTTTTTTTTTTTGGTTTTTTCGAGACAGGGTTTCTCTGTATAGCCCTGGCTGTCCTGGAACTCACTTTGTAGACCAGGCTGGCCTCGAACTCAGAAATCCGCCTGCCTCTGCCTCCCGAGTGCTGGGATTAAAGGCATGCACCACCACGCCCGGCATAAAAGTAATTTTTGTGACAGGGTCTCTTTGTAGTTTAGGCTAGCCCAGACTTGATGAGCCTGCAGTTTCAGCCTCCTAAGTGCTGGAATTAAACAGCATCACCTCCTTTTGGTATAATTAATTGCTGACAAATGATCTAACATCACAATTTGTTAAGTACTTTGTTTAAACATAAAAACAGCTACTGGGATAGTTAATTATTAATGATTTCCTATGTCTTTTGCTAGTTTCCCCATATTCCAAAATAAAATTTAATATTTTCTCTTTCACTTTTCAGAGAAAGCTCATAGTTCTAGAATGAGGTATTATATATAAATATAAAGTTTACAGAACATTAGAAGTTGTGTCTGGTTTGCTTTCTGAGACAGTCTTACCATGAAATGTAGGATAGTCTCAAACCCAGGACTTTCTCTCCTCAGTCTCTTAGAGCTGCTGTTACAAGCGCACATCACTACACTGGGTACTTAGACAGGGTTGAGCATCCCACCAGGCATCTGTTAATTCTGTTTCTATAACTTCTGCTTGATAACCATGTATACAGCACTAGAAATCATATTTCAGAACTGAGGATGAGTGGTGGGCTTCAGCACTCAGGACATAGATGCAGGAGGATCTCTGAGTTTCAGGACAGTCTGCTCTACATATTGAGTTCCAGACCAGACAGTTCTACATGGTGAGACCCTGACTCAAAGTAAAACTCAGAATGAGAGAGAGAGAGAGAGAGAGAAAGAGAGAGAGAGAGAGAGAGATTGCAATGCTTGTATTTTGCCAGTGGTAAGAGAGAACATTCACACACAAAAGGAAACCTTCACTCTCATTTAATAGGGTATTAAAGGGGAATTACTAAGAGTAAACTACAGTGGGAAGCAAAATAGTCCATCAAGAGCCCTCGGAGTGACTGTTGAATAAATACACTGGCATGTTTGTATTGGGCTAGGGAGTAGTTTAAGCACCTAGATTTTAGTTAATCCTGTTTCCCAAAGCAGTAATGTTCTCTATGTTAGCATAGCAACCCAAGGAAGCCAAACAAAGATGGACTGCCAACAACAGAGGCTGAGTCAGATTGTGTGTGTGTGTGTGTGTGTAGTTTCAGATTAAACAACTGTATTGAGATTAAAACAACATATAGTTCCTCTTTAATTTTACCTCCACACAAAGAGTTAATATGAACACAGGAAATGAACTGAAAGTTACAAAACATACAGGTAAGCTGTGTAGGCAAAGGGAGCTTTGGGGGTGGGTAAGGCTATTGAGTAATAGAACTGACTATCAAAAGGCTCTTCTAAAACTCTGAAGCTGTGATACAGGCCTGTATAAGATAGCATCTGGCTTTAACAAGTTGACATTTGCTATCCAGTCAACCCCTGGTTCTTCAGTTCACTACCTCATGTCAGGAAATTGCCAGGAGCACTTCCGTGTGTCTGATGTCCACAAGTTCTTCCTAGGTTGCAATCACTCCCCTGAACTCTATATAATTTCATGCATGTTTACAGGCCCAGTAAAAGGTTCCTTTCCTTCACAGAGTGTGCAAGTAGATTAAAGTTGTGAGAGACATTCTTTTCCTCCGACATCCATTTACAGAGTTTCAGTATACTTTAGAAGCATGCATGCTTTGTGCCTCATTGACTGCTTAGTAAACATCTGAAGGCAAAGCCCAAGCCAGACCTTTCTTCTCTGCCTGGTTTAGAGAAAACTGACACTCTGACACAAGGAGGATCCTTTATCTAGAGGTAAGCCTTGGGACAGGGTAGAGATGGGGTTTCCTTGGGTAGCCCTGGCTGGCCTTACTCTTAAAGAGATCAGCCTGTCTTTGATTGCAAAGTGCTGCGAGTAAAGGCATTGCCACCATGGCTGGCTCTCACATAATTTTTGGTTCAGTTCTTACTGTGATGCTTAGAGTTAGCATGTTCTATTAATGCCACATAACTCTATAAAGGCCGGAAAGACTAAATGGTGACAAAGGACGTGAGAAAATGATTACTCTGACCTCTTCTCAGGGCCATTAATGTTAAGGCTGCTTTGTAAAATCTCAATGTAGTGGGAGTGATGGTTAACAAAAAGTGATTGTCAGCTTATCAGGATCTGGCATCACCTGGGAGCTAAGCCCTTCGGCCACCTTTAAGAGATCATCTGAATTAGGTTAACCGCAGAGGGGAGATCCACTCTAAATGTGAGGGGTATTGGCCCATGGGCTAGAGCCTGGACTGAATACAAAGGAGACACCCATCAAAGCACAAGCAGTCTGACCTCCAGCAGACCGAGACCAGCTGCTTCAAGCTCCAGCCACATCCCTGCTATGATGAACTGCGTTTCAGACCAGGCCAAAGCAAACCTCACCTTTGTTAAGGTTCTTTTCTCAGAATATTTTATCTCAGCAGTAGAAATGTAACCGATAAAGTAGGGCAATGTGTTAGTTTCCAGCACTTTAAAGCACTGTCACTATCCTTCATTCATCCTTTTCCTCCAGCAGGCCGGGTGGGTTTGGGTTTTGTTAGCTTGGTCACTGTATTACCTACCGAAGTGTTTCCTATGGATATCTCACAGTGTAAGACTGCAAATAGCTCCAGGCCAGGTTTTAATTGCTAGCTTGAAAAGATAATCTCATTTGCATAGATTGTGAGGTCAAACTATTTGCATGATGAGGCATTTCCACACCGAGTAGTTGACTTATAGATTGCTATCAAGACTTAACCTTCTCTCTAGTCCAGTGAGTATTTTATAGAGAGTTTCTGTGTTGATATAGTTGTCTCAAGAAGACTGAATCCTAGTTCTTAGCATGTGGCTGAGCCAAAGATAATAGGGTGCATATGTTTAGGGCTATTTTGGGACAAGGATCTGGCAAATGTTTTCTAGGGTCCCTGTCCAACATAAATCACCTGTTCAGTGAGCTTGAAGGATGCTAAGCTTGTAAGTGTAGAATGAATCTGGAAGTTGATTGACTCATTAATAACTGCTGATTTTCTGTTTTGTTTTTTTAAGTATTCAAAGAGAATTTAGACATTAACTGCATTCCGTCTGACTTTCATGTTGGTGGCTTTTATTCCTTCTGCCTACGTTTATTTCAGTTAACTTTTTTTACCCAACATTCACAGATTTAGCTGAGTGTTCTCTGTTGGCCTGTATTTAAGTCACTTCATTTGTTCACAGAAATGAAGTCACTGTCAGATGGAAGCATTAGTGCGTTATTTAATAAATTGGAACGACAAATCCTAGAAAGCATTTTTATAAAAATTTTTGAGCCATATAGTTTTCTTCTTTTATTATAAAATCTCTCTCAGAAATTACACTACAACAATATGATTTCTTTCCTTATTTAATTCATTTATTTTGAGATGTGGCCTCACTGTGTCAGCCAAGCTGTCCTGGAACCCCAGACCCCTCTGAGCTCTGGGATTACAGGCAGGGTACTACCAAAGCAGCTAAGTCTTGCCTTCTAACAGTACCAAACTGGGAGTTAGGTTGGGGAGCTCACAAAGGGGTCCCCGGCATTCACATGATAGCACAAAGGTCCTGGAGCACGGAGGGCAGTGTAGCAAAACCCATGTCAGCATGTTATAAGGAAGCACACAGTACAGAGCCGCTGAGAACACAGTCTGACTGTGAATGGACCCAAGGCAGTGAGCAAAAAAGCAGCTAGTCCCATAACAGGCCAAGCACACCCAGCAAAGGACAAAGCCAGCTTTGCTGGAAATGACAAAACCTAGATGGGATAAATCATAGCTTGAGATAGGGGATATGCTGTCATCCTATAAGTTTAAGACTGCTAATTCCAACACACTTTCATGAAAGAACTAGAAAAATGATCCTTATGTGCTAGTGGAACATTCCTGTAACCCTAGAACACAGATGTAGAAGCAGAGTAGGGTCAGGAGTTAGGCAGACACAGGTACCTGGTAATCGGAGGCAGCCCTTACTATCCAGGACCTCGTCTCAAGTAAACAGACAACCTGATGAGAGACGCCGGAAGACACAAGGTGGCCTTGGCTCAGTATTGGAACCAGGCTTTGATTCTTTACACCTACGTCTCCATACCTCTCCAGTTATTTGAAGACATAGCGTTATCACCACCTCCAGTGTTAAATATGCCTCTGGAGACTGAGCTCTTACAGAGCTCTGCATATACTAGATATGCCTTCTGCTGTCCAGCCACATTCCCCAATTTCTTTTCTTAAATTTTTGTTTAGAGCCAGAGCCTTGTTAGGTTTCCTATGCTGTCCTTGGATTTCATTTGTAGCCCAGTTAAATCTTGATCTTGCAGTGTTCCTGTCCAGGCTTGCCCTACAGTCACAGCCAGCTCCGCTAGCCCTTGATTGGCATGTGCTTAGAGCCTAGGCTCAACCCCCAGGCTTCCAAGCAAAACATCAACAAAATATAAAAGGCAGCACATTTTTTGCTAAGTTGCAAATCCTGTTGAAGTTATTTAGTTACAGGAAGGTGTAAGGCGAGAAGGAAGAAAGGAAGGAACTCTCCCCTTCTCCCAAAGTGACTATAGAATCCATGTGTGGGAATGGAGGTAGATTGGTTAGGACTCCTTACCTGGGTGACCGCTACCTAATTTGAAATGGTTAAGGCAAGTGAGAATTTATTGGTTTACATAAATGAAAAGCCCAGGATTGCTGCTTCAGAGATGGCTCATCCCAAACACTAAAATGGTGTCGACAATGATTTGGCCTCTCTTTTCCATCTATACTGACTTTTATTTTTGTGGGCTTTATTTTTCTGTCTTCCTTTTCAAATGAAAAGGAACAATGGTTCACATATATCAAGAGCAAAAATTGCTCCAGAATTCTTCTCAGGTATTAGTCTATCTTTCTCAAAAAAAAAAAAATAATAATAATACCTATCTGACTAGTCTTGGTGATTTTATGAGCTTATCTTGGAGCAGGCACCTGATCACTGAAGCTGGGGAATGGGAGAAGCTGACTGGCAAGTCTAGTCTTGTGCCTGTGGTTAGGGTAGGAGTGTTGTCATCTGATGATGCCAGTGCCCTTTGAATCACATGGGATGATGAGAATAAGGCTCAATCTTGAAGAAGGGGAAGACTAACCTCAACAACAAGAGAGCTTTGAGTTCCTGGTAGTATGGGGGTAGTTGGAAGATGGAAGAAGAGAGGATATTACTAATACTAACAGAGAGAACTTGGCAGAGATTCAGGACCACTAAGAACTGAGTCAAAGCTTTAAGGAAGACCAAAGTCTATAGTTTTGTAATTTCCCTGGACAGTAAGTGCAGACAGGAGGTTCTCTGGGAAGATCAAAGGTCACAGTGGTTGTGAAGTCATTGATTGTTTAGCTCTGTGTCCAGAATACCTGTGCCTGACTCTTAAGAGACAAAATATCTGGCTAGACTTGAGTAAGATGTGAGTACTGGAACCTGAACTCATATAATTTACAAGATCTGTACTCTTAACCACTGAGGTATCCCTCCAGCCCAAGAATTTTTAAGACTTTGTCTCATATGCATTCCAAGATTGACTTAGAACTTGTAAGCTTCCTGTCTTGGCCATAAACCATGCCTGCCTTATATCTATTAATGTATTATTTGTTTTCTGATTTTGATCAAATAATGAAGGATAAGAAGATCCTAAGATTGTATCTGGGGGGAAACAAAAAGGAGCCAGAAGAGAGAGAGAGAAACCAGCCGGAGAAAGGATGGCCAGAAACACAGGAGAAGAGACAGCTTACACCCCCGAAGCTTTGAGTCAAGTACATTTCCATCAGAAAGACTTGAAATGGAAGAAATCTGGATCACTAAGTACTATAGATTCTGTACTTTCTTAATAAAGACCGTGTGTTAAACTGGGCTTGGTGGCCATAATTTATAATCTCAGTACTCCAGAGGTGCAGGCAGGAGGTTCAGGAGTTCAAGACCAGCCTGGGCTGCATAGTAAGACTCTGTTTCAGGAAAGAAGAGGTCCTGAGTTCAAGTCCCAGCAACCACACAGTGGCTCACAACCATCTGTAATGGGATCCGATGCCCTCTTCTGGTGTGTCTAAAGACATTGACAGTGTACTCACACATACACAAAATAAATAAATTCTTCTTTAAAAAAAAAGTTAGCCCGGCAGTGGTGGCACATGCCTTTGATGCCAGGACTTGGGAGGCAGAGGCAGGTGGAATTCTGAGTTCAAGGCCAACCTGGTGTACAGAGTTCCAGGACAGGCAGGGCTACACAGAGAAATCCTGTCTCGAAAAACAAACAAACAAGAAAAGAAAAGGGCGGTTATATCACAGCCACAATCAGAAAACAACTTATAGTCTACAACCCGTTGTTAGGGATTGGCACCACCAAGACTAGGGCTAGTCTTTCCCTATCAATTAATCAAATTAAGATGATTCCCAACAGTCTCTCACTCATTTCCAGAGACCCATCTCCCAGATATTCTTGAGTCTTTCAAGTTGACAATGCCAACCAACACATACAATTCTTGCCCATCTTCCCCCAGAAGTGCATGCCTTAACTTGTCTGTTATAACTGGCACTACCCTTTGTGGGAGGTAAAGTGTGTAACTCAGCCTTTGATATTTTCATTCCCCTGTCCTTTCTCTTCTCCCATCCCTAAGGACTCTCCTTTCCTCTCTCCCTTCCTCCTACTCTCCTCTCACCTCTTCTCTCTTGATTATCCACCTGTTTTGTCTGACTTGAATAATAACTTCAGCCTTGTTTAACATTGTACCAGTACAAAGTTAGGATAAACATTGACACAATGCTTTAAGGATTCTGAATGTTAAAGAGTGGTATTTACAATCTCATTCCAGATGAAGAAGATTAAAGAAATGTGCCGTTTTATCTATAATCCTCTAGTGTTATAACCTATAACAAGCCATTGCAACCTCAAGGCTTACTCAAATGTTTGTTGTAGGAAATTGTCTTAGCTCACTAAAGTTATAGATTTTATTTGCCATAGGAAATTGGATTTGCTCACCAGCCTTGTCATAATTAACCCCTGACTTTGTCCTCATCGATCCTTCTTTAAACTTGACCTTATCCATAGTTAAGCTGTAAATTCTCCAGGTGGAAAATTATCTTGCATTCTTAGTCTAAAGTCTTCTTTCAGTTGGTAGTACAGTTAATTTACAATGGAGACCCCATCTAGTTTTCCTCCCAACAAAAGGGCTATATTCTGATTCCCATCTCACCCCAACCCTTCTGTCTCTTTTATGTGGATGGAGTTCATGCTGTGATCCCTACTGGAGTCCTACTCCAGCCCCTTTCCTACAAAATGTAAGTGACTATTAGTCTGGGGAGGAAGGTGATGGTAAAAGAAGAAAGTCCTGCTGAATTCTAGTGTAAGTTACTCATTCACCTGGGGACACAGCATTTGGTAGCAAATGATGAGAAGTCAACAACTGCCCAATTCTAACACAGGAAGTTACCAACATTCCAGAAAATAAACGTGGTTCTCAAGGACTTGCATGGGGTTTACAGCCTTATAAAGCCATTTAGTCCTGTGAGTCTTGTACTTTCACGCAGCTCCATTCTCCATTAGTTTGTTCATTTGGAGTCTGAATGCCCTATGCCTCTTTGATCATATTCCTTGTTTTGACTTGACTGTTCAGGTCTTAAAAGCCACACAGCCTCATCTTTATATAGATGCCACCTTCTAGAAGTTTCCCCAGACATTTCTTTTCCTATATCCCCAAACTTCAATCGGTGTCTTGTCTGAGCTTTCTGCTTCTATTACTAGAACATGTGTCTCCACAAAAGTTACTACAGTGTGATTAAAACATACAAAAGGGTCTTCTGCTTTTGTTTAATAGACACTGAGTTCCTTAGATGTAAAATGACTGGCCTCCCTTCCCTCCCTCCCTCCATGCCTCCCTCCCTTCCTTCCTCCCACCTCCCTCTTTCCCTCCCTCCCCTTTCCTCCTTCCCCCTTCCTCCCTTCCTTCCTTCCTTCCTTCCTTCCTTCCTTCCTTCCTTCCTTCCTCCCTCCCTCCCTCCCTCCCTCCCTCCCTTCCTTTGTCCCTTCCCTTTCTTCTTTCCCCCCTTTCTTTTGACAGGATGTTGCTAAATTTTCTAGGCTGATCTCAACCGTCCTGAAGATTCTGGAGTTACAAATGTGAACATTTGGCTTCCTGTTCAGTTGTTGTTACCTTAGGGATTGGTGATCTCTCCATGAAAGTTAACTAAAAGCAGAGTGAGCAAACAGGTTGGTGTGGACCAGCTCCAATTTGTATCTTTATTCTGATCTGATTTTTAATAATTCCCCTTTATAAAACTATTCCAGTGTGGATGGTAAATTCTAGATTGCCTTATGTAAAAGGACTCTTGGGTGATAATGAATTACTCTTATTTTCATCTAAGAGGATAGTCTTGTTCTACAGAGTTTATGCAGGAGTGGGAGACAGAGCAAGGATTACTTTTAAATGATAGCAGCAACAGTACTATGATGATTCTTAGTTATAAAATGAAGCTAATGAACACTGGTTCCTCCTCCTCTTCTTTGACAGGGTTTCACAAAGCAGCCTCAAACACCTCATGTAGCCAAAGATGATTGATCCTTATCTTTCTGCCTCCACTTCCCAAATGCTAGGATGCTAGGGATGTGCTGTCAGGCGGAGGCAGAAAGATCATGACTTTGAGTTCAAGTTCAGCTCCATAAAGAGCAGTTGCATTCAGAGCAGGTACAGCTCCATAAAGAGCAGTTACAGCTACATACAGAGCAGGTCCAGCTGCATTCAGAGCAGGTACAGCTACATACAGAGCAGGTCCAGCTGCATTCAGAGCAGGTACAGCTACATACAGAGCAGGTCCAGCTGCATTCAGAGCAGGTACAGCTCAATAAAGAACAGGTACAGCTCCATAAAGAGCAGGTACAGCTACATACAGACCAATACAAACTTGGGCTAAAAGTGAGACCTAATCTACAAATAGAAACCCTATTGGGTTTAGGGGTTTCACATGAATTTAGGGAGGACATACTTTAGTCCATAATATGTCTATATATAAATACACATATTATTTTTATATGTTTACATACATTAGCACATACACATGTCATTATTTAAAAATAACATGATGATTATCTTTCTATTTTTGGACAGAATGATATATAAATGGATGGTCAAACATGTTCTATTGAATCTTTTACTAGTATATTATTTTAACTTTTAACTGTGTTTTAACTTTTAAGAGGACTTTATTAGTCTATAACAGACAAAATTCACTCGCTCAAAATAATACCTAAAACTTCTAGACATTGACTTAAGAGGTTCTCCTGGGAACCAGGCTTTAGAGGTCCTCCTCAAGCCCTGTTTCCTATGAGTGAAGTATCTTTAGGGACAAAAACAATTGGGGGTCAGTAGGACCCTGGAAATCTCATACCAAATATCCTTAAGCCCGACTGCAGAGCCTCTTCAGGCCTCCTGTGCATGTCCATTCTCCTGAGTATCACCCAGACCCGAGTGGTGCTTCAGGGCAGTTGTTCCTAAGAACGGGGGTACTGACAGTCTCCTAACTACCATGTTGTGCCTCAGAACTGGGAGAATTCTAGACCATTATGAGAAATCTAATTGGCAATATAGAATAGATGCAAATAGAACATCATATTGTAATTACCAGATGATTGACCTGGCTCTTTACCTCGGGAATCTTCACAGTGATGGTGAAGGTTACCATTTGTACTTTTGCTCCAGGTTCTGGAAATGTTTATATTTAGCATTTATAATTTACCAGTCAGAATGCCTATTGTCTTTTGTCATTTGGCCCACACAACACCGCACTGACTGGTTCTATTCCTGATGCAGTTTTATAACAATGGATCAGGGGACCAAGTCTGTTCAGCTCCTCAGAAGCATAGCTGGCTTGGAGTGGAATCACAGCCACAGGCACTGAGGCCTTAGCCCCCACCCCCTGCTCCAGGACTACTTAACAGTGATTGGGACCCTCACTCCTTTGGAAGGGAATGAAGACCTTGGTCCATTAATCACAAGTGGAGAAGTCATCTGGAGATAACACTCATCTGAGAATCTGCAACAGACTGTCTAGACCCTAAAAGTTGCCCTTTCTAGACATGAGACTAATTATAAAAACCTGCTTGCATTGTTTGTAATTATGCTGTCATGTGTATTAGAACTCCGCAATGGGAGAGGGGGCAGCTCGCTCAGATGGAACTTTCCCCAGGGAGTGTCATAGCAGTGGAGGAAATCTACCCAGCACCTGGAGCAGACTTGTCCCTCTATTTTTCTCATGGAGAATGACAGCCATGCCCAGTTGGATTTTGCTGATCAAAACACATCCACACATTTAGCATATAAGCAGATGAAGATCATCTTGTATGCTTTACTTTTTTTTTTAAGTGTAATTTCATTCCTCTTTATTTGTAACAGGTGCACACTTGCATTCCTGGCACTCGGGAGCTGAGGCAGAAGGACAGTGAATTGGAGGACAGCCTGGGCTAGAGTGAGATTCCAACTGTAAAAATTACAGTGGGAAGTTCTTTTAAAAATGTAAGGAAATGTGCATGTGTGCATTCACGCATGCGCAGAGCCACATGTGGGCACATGCACATGGTGCTGGTACTACTGGTTTGTGAAAATCATGTCTGAATGTCTGTTGTCCTCTTGATAGGGAACAGCATTACACTGGACGATCCATTTTCCTTTAGGTCCCATCCTGGCAGCAGGGAAGAGTGAAGACAGGAAGTGTCTGTCCTGGCACATCCACAGAAGAGCCATGCTTCCATCTTTCCCTTTAGTGTTGAAAGGATACAGATACTACTTTTGCAAATTCCTCTATTTCTTCATTTAATTTCTGTGCAGTTTAATGACATGTCTGGATTTTCCCACTAATACTTTTCATGTTTGGGGACAAGGTGTTTTAAGTTCTGCGATTCTCTTTGCCTAAAACAAGTTTCTAAATGATGTCACATGTTGGAAACTAAAGCTAAGATTTAAGACGTGGCAGTTAAAACTTGGATGCAGCCTGGGTTTCTACTGTTCCTTGGAATCACTCCGCATGACTTCTTGATGGGTGGAGAACCTTTTTTCTCTTTTTTGATAGTTCCTAGGGACTTAAAATTGGAGGTCAGGGAAATACAGACGATGATCTGACACATTTGGAAAACATTTACTTTTATTCCTATGTATTTATTCCTATATATTTTAGATTTGTGGGTCTGTGCAACATGTGAGCCATGAGATGCTATAAGTATATTAAGAAGACTTTTTCTACATATACAATATGTTGACAGCATCATGACTGTTTCCCTCCAAAGCCTCGAATTTGTG
Organism: Mus minutoides; assembly: GCA_902729485.2. NCBI lineage: Eukaryota > Metazoa > Chordata > Mammalia > Rodentia > Muridae > Mus > Mus minutoides. The sequence continues at coordinate 72,014 of LR750666.1, forward strand.
GGCCCTTGTCTCAGGCTTCTGAGTACCTGGGACTACAGGCATGTATCACCTCAACCAACTGAAGGAGCTGGTTTGTTGTAAGTGTAGCTACAAAACACTAAGAAGTTTGAAATTATTAGTGGTGGTATAAGTGATACCAGAAATTGAACCAAGGGCCTATATAGACAAGCCTCATTAGGTAGCTTAGGCTATCCTTGAACATGACACAGGCTCCTGAAGGCTGGGATTACAGATATGCACCACCACATCTAATATGGAACATTTTATTCAAACTATGCAACAGAAGTATCATGTGCTCAGGGTGTTCCTGTGGCCTAGTACCACAGGCCCAATACAGTACAATGTGCCTGGTATGGTACCATGCACCTATCTGGGGATCACCTGCTGTGTGGTACAGGGGTAGCGGGTAGTACTTGCTTTTGAAGCAGTAACAGGTACCCAAGTGTATGAGCCTCACAGTGTCCGAACATGCTTGTCCTTTGCATTTTCTCACAATGTAGACCAGCCACAGAGCTGCTTCTTGAGTCCTTCTGGTCCTGAAGTTCAGGCTTACAGAACATTCTCCCATGGGGTATGCTGTCCTCAGAACAGGAGATGTGCTAAATGCCACATTTCAGTTAGCAAAAACACATCTGTAGTCAGACCCAAAAGACGGGGACAGGTCCTTTATCGGCAGGTAGTAATGTGTTATATGATCATGAAGAGTCTTCTCATGTCACAGAAGAGGAAACTCATGTATGTGGAGCTTAGAGAAGCTACCCAGGTCTGGTATGTGAAGGAGGCCACAGTGAGAGTGTACTTGCTGCATGTCCCCATCTGTCATTTTTGTTATCTGCCTTCTGACTTGACCATATAACCCTTTCTTTGTGATCCTTAAGTGACTTTAACAAGTGGCCTTGAAACTCAAATGACCTCTGTTTCAAAGAAGTAAGCACTCAACAAAATCACAGAGCATATGTCCTTGGGTAAAAGCTTGAATCAAAAAGTAAATTTATTTCTCACTCTGAAGCCAAGTCAGCTTGATAGTACTTTATTAAACATTTATACAGACCCATGTATTTTTCTATACCAATTAAAGGTGTTGTCTGCAGAGAGCCAAATGTGATTTCTAATGGGGGTCCCGTGAACAAGGAAAATGCTGACAAGGAACCACCTGAATTGCTTCTAGTCAGCCTTCCAGTGTGTACTCTGTGCCCCAAGTCAGGGCTACCAACCATCACAGAACAACTCTCCTCCCTTTATCTCTTCTGGGTCTGCTCCATGTTCTAACACCAGTAATGTATCAGGCTTTATCATCAACTGTCACTTTAAACCCAGGTAGACCTTTTCCTTAAGCTTCAGACATTCTCCTCATTGTTTGGCCTAATATCTTTCCCCTCTCTAGTAGATAGGCAGTCGGTGTTGGTTTTAGTTGAAATAAATAAAACTTCTTTATTCATAAAAGTTTACCAGACAGTGTTTGCACTCATTCATTCAAGAAGTAACTACTGAATGTTTTCTAATTGCAACACACAGCTAATATGAAGAGGCGTCATCAATGTAGCAGCAGATTCAGAATTAATGCTCACAGGCAGGAGCCTGATAACCCCTGTATAAGTCTCACAAAGTAGAGGCTCTAAACTTTGGGTGGCTCCATTATTGGATCAGTACTGGTTCACATATCCTTAAGTATTTCATGTGGGCTAGGATGTAGTACAGGGACAGTATTCTTACTTAGCATGCACGTTCACACACACACACACACACACACGGACACACACACACGGACACACACACACAGTTTACTAATACCTTCTCAAGCTTTGTTTGTGTGTGGTGGGATCCAATTCTGAATTCCAGACAGGCCTATGGAACTCATTACGATTTGCAGACTGGCCACAAACTCATGACAATCTTTCTGTTCTTACCTTTCAGGTAGCGGGATTACAGGCGTGAACCACCAGACCCAGCTCCCTACTCTGACTTTGTTTCTTCCTTTTCAATCTCTCTCTCTCTCTCTCTCTCCCTCCCTCCCTCCCTCCACCCCCTCTCCTGTGGGGTCAAACCGAGGTTGGCAGTGTTGTTAGCAAACAGATCGGGCAATCTCACCCATTATCCATCAGTCTTTTATTTCCGAGTTGCAATCATAGGTTTTTTTTTTTTCCTCTTAGCACAAGATGCCCCCAGTACAACTGAGTTAGCATTTTCTGACTAAGTCTGTGCTGCTGCATGCTAATGATGGGAATGATGCAGAGTTTGTGAATCCTGAGCTGGTAAAAAAAAAAAAAAAAAAAAAAAGATTCTGTGTGCCCCCTTCAGGAAAAATAACAGCAGAAAAAATTATGAAAATGAAGCATGGTGTATTTAATTTGGGAACAAAATGGGATGAGTCCCTTGAAGGCTGAAGGCTGATTTCTTCGCTCGGCTCTCTAGAGGTAATAACTCAAAAGTGCTCGAGGAGAAGCCCTTCCTTCCTCGACTTGACACAACTCCTGACCCATGACCACTCCAGCACTCACAGGGAACCCTGAAAACTGGGCTACATTCTCTTCTGCTTAGTCTGTCTCTGCTCCCGGAACTCTAAAAACAATGGCCAAATGGCATCGGCTTTGGTGTCGTCTGATTTTTCTTTTCCATCAACTTTCTGGACTTTGTGGACCCTTGTGATTTGGGGGTTACTTTGTGTTACGAATGGTTTTTGAACTATGAGATTTTTTTTCTTCCAAGTGAAAAGAGCTTGGCCACAGATGTGGGCTGACTGTCCTCACTGGAGAAACCATCTGGTATGATTGTAATCTTCTTTTGGAAATATTTAAACAATATATCACATAAATAATGACAATCTGACCTTAAATAAACAATGTTGTCAGTAAGGGATTTACCGGCTTATGCAGCTCAAACACTGCGCTCAGCATAACATTTCTCAGAACCTATCCGTTCAACGTTAAAACCATTTTATAAATGATTAAACTTTATAGAATGATTTAAGTCAAATTTTCCCAAGTCCAAACTGTTGAAAATTGGCCCTGTCACCCAGCTGGGGGTTCTATTTGATGCACTATCCCAAAAGAAACAGCAGGGGGCCACCTTGTAATGCAGTGGCTTTAGTTTTATTATCTGTTTTCACTCATGAAAGGTTCCTTTCTCTCCATTGCTTGGCATCTGTTCACCCATTCTGGGATTTGCATATGTTTATTCGAAGAAAGAAACTGTTTTTAGACACCAGCTTTACTATATTGGGAATGCATGGTGTAACTGCAGCCTTAAAATATTTTTTTCTCAGTTTAAGTGAAGGAATTAAAATGTTAACAGTTTCTTCTATTCCCTTCCACTGCAGTAGGAAACTGTACGTCCTGTTCTGCTTCCCCTGGCAGGTTGTCGCTTTCTTCACTGAGACCATACAATTATCCAGCAGACCATTATAGTACATGCCTGTCAATCATGTTACTTTACTCAAAGATCAGAATGATTCCAAGGATGTGGATAGAAACGTGAACAGCACACCTATTTCACCTTGCAGCCCCCCTTCAGGCAAATGTCCCTAAGTTCTAAAATAGTGACCTAATATAAACAGAGAAAATGCCGCAGGGTCCATCTCCGGGGCCATCGCAAATGAATGGGGTTAAGCATTGCTGACCAGCTAGTTGAAGCTGCCCAATTACTCTATGGATCCATCTTGTGACATTTAAGAAAAATCACACCTCCAAGAAGGCTCTCAAGTGGCTAACTGGGCCTAAAGTCAAAGTGTGGCCCGTTCTGACTGGGGAATTTTACTTTGGTTTCTTGAGAAACCACAAACTTAACTACGCTGGGCCTCAAGCCAGGCACAGTCAAGAGCCCCTGGGAATTCCAATTTTGTCATCTCACTAGGACCAATGAACTATATCCCACAGTCAGCCAATCAGAAAATAGTGGTACCTACTTGGGGCACCCTCATTTACATATCAGGACCTAGCGTGAACCTAGCTGGGAATTTTCTCTGTATAAGTTGGGTTTTGCTCCTCAGAGCACTTCTGTCTGTAGGTAAACACCCAATCTGCAAGTATTTTTGTACATCTGAAATGGAGACATGGTGTCACGCTGTAGCCCAGGCTAGCCTGGAATGCATTATGAAATGTAGTCCAGGCTGGCCTTGGCAATCTCCTTTCCTCATTCTCTTGAGATCTGGGATATTTAGGTGGCTCTGGGTTCTGGGGAGTCTTGGATTTTGGGTGTCAATAGACTTGTTTTCTGCCTGTCTTCAAAGGGACTTCATATCTCATCCAGCCATCATACACTCACATTGCAAGAACATTTTAAAAACTGTGCTTTGAAAAACAATACTAGTTATCCTTTAGAAAAGAGATGAAAGTTTTAGAAGCATAAATTATTACTCAATACCAGGGTTTTTGTTTGTTTGTTTGTTTGTTTTGTTTTGTTTTTGCTTTTTGACAGAGTCTTGCTATGCAGCTCTGGCTGGCCTGGAACTGGCTAAGTAAACCAAGCTGACTTTGAACTCTGCCTCAATCACCAGATTGCTCTGATGACAGATTGGAGCTTTCATACCTGGCTCATTTCCAGCTTTCAGAATTTTTAATTATTTTTTAAGAAGCTGAATAAACAGTAAAGAACCTTTTTTGATTTTTCAAGACAGGGTTTTTCTGTGTAGCCTTGGCTGTCCTGGAACTCACTTTGTAGACCAGGCTGGCCTCGAACTCAGAAATCTGCCTGCCTCTGCCTCCCTAGTGCTGGGATTAAAGGCATGTGCCACCACGCCTGTCAAGAAACTTGCTCAAAAAACAAAAAACAAAAAACAAAAACAAAAACAAAAACAAAAACAAAAAACACTAGCTCTTTTTAAAATTAAAAAAAAAATTCTCTCATTTATTACATTTTGACTGAAGTTCCCTTCCACCCCCACTTCCTCTCCTTCCAGTACTCCAACCAACCTCCCACCCACCCCCTCCACCCCAATCCACGGTCTCCTTTGTTTCTCTTCAGGAAAGTGCAAGCCTCTCGAGGATATCAACCAAATATGGTATATCAAGTTGCAATAAGACTGATTACCTCCCCTCATAATAAGGCTACATGAGGCAACAGACGCAGTAGGAGGAAAGGGTTCCACAAACAGGCAACAGAGTCAGAGACCGCCCCTGTTCCCACTGTTAGAAGTCCCACAAGAAGACCCAGTTACACAGCCATAGCATAGCGCAGAGGTCCTAGGTCAGACCCACGCAGGCTCACTGATGGTTGGTTCAGTCTCCTCGAGCCCCTATGAGCCCTGAGGGTTTTCTTGTGGTGACCTTGACGCCTCAGGCCTCTACAACCCTAAGGAACTTAACTCTCGTGTAAGTAAATCCTACAGAGAAAAGTGCCAATATTTTATTGCATATCAATGAATAATTTATGTTAATTATATGTGAATCTGTATGTACTTTGTATCTGTATGTACTTTGGAAAAGACTTATTCATTTTTATTTTTCGTGTACATGTGAGTACTTACATGTATATATGTGCACTGTGTATGTGCTCAGTGTCCACAGAGGCCAAAAAGGGTGTTGGGTCCTCTAGAAGTGGAGTTACAAGTTAGGGACCTGCTTGATGTGGGTGGTGGGAACTTGTTCCTCTGCAAGAGCAGCAAGTGCTCTAACCATTGAGCCATCTCTCAAGGCCCTGTATTTCTCCCTTCCTCCCTTCCTTCCTCCCTTCCTTCCTCCCTCCCCCTCTCCCTCCTTTTCTTTCTTTCTTTTTTCATTCTGAGACAAGATCTTACTAGGCAGGCTAGACTGACTTTTCACTCAGGATCCTCCTGCCTCAGTCTCCTGAGTATTGGGATTGCTGACATGCTAGATACATGTCTTCCCTGTGCGCATAATTCCCACGGTAAATGTGTTCATAAGTTTTCTGGGGCATTCATTCTACATCATGACAACCACAGCTTCCCTCCCAGAGGAATTCCCACGGCTGCAAGAGGACTGCAGCAGAACTTCATACCTGTTGGTACTGCTGATGAGCAACCATGCCGCTGGCTGGTGAACGGAGACAAGCGGCCTAGGGAACTTGAAGTTTTAGTTCTGTGGGGAAAGCAATGGACCTATCTGAACTGACATTGGTAAAGAAGGTATAGGTAGAGGTGAGAGCCAGGGCTGACTTAAAACTAACTGATTGATTCAATGGCAAATGTTCTCTATATCAACTATTGTTCATAATTTATAATTTTATTTATTTATTTATTTATTTATTTATTTGGTTTTTCGAGACAGGGTTTCTCTGTATGTTTCTGGCTGTCCTGGAACTCGCTTTGTAGACCAGGCTGGCCTGGAACTCAGAAATCCGCCTGCCTCTGCATCCCAAGTGCTGGGATTAAAGGTGTGCACCACCACGCCCGGCTTTATTATTTTTATATATTATATATTTATATTATTTTTAAAAAATTAAATTTATCTTTACCTGTGTTTGTATGTTTGTGTTTTGTGTGTGTGTACCTATGCAAAACTTCTTTTTTTTTTTTTTTTTTTTTTTTTTGAGAAAGGATCCCTGCATAGCCTGGAACTCATGGAGATCCACCTACCTCTGTCTCCTCTGTGCTAGCACTAAAAGTGTGTACCACCACACCTAGCCTAACGGCACAGGTCTTGAGAGTCGGTGCTCCTCTGTCACCTTGTGGTCCTGGGCCTTGAACTTGGGTTGGCAGACTTGGCACAGGCTACCTTTACCAGTTAAGCCATCCCACTGGCCCTCTTTACGGTATTTTATCAGGGTTAAAAGACAATACTACAGTTTTGAATTTCCTCTGTGGATACTAAGCACATACATTGTGTGTATATTCTTCCTAAGTTGTATATTAGTCTCACTGTCACTGTGACAGCTCATCTTACTAGAGGAAAGTTTTGTCTGTGTGTCACTGTTGCATGAGTGAGGTGCAGGGTATGGCCTAGGGAGACCTCTCCCTCTACCTGCTTCCTTTATCAAGGCCCCACCTTTTTCTCAGCCTCCAGTAAAACTGTCCTATTGTGATCTATCAAGGGATGGATCTGTTCATTGTGTGATTGCCCTTGTGACAGAGTTGTCTCTGGAACTGCCCTTGTAGACACACCTGGAGGTATTCTTTACAACACCCCCCCCCCAGTGGATTTTAACTACCACAAACTGTAAATATTTAAATCTACTAGAATTGGGATATGACTTTGTTTCTAAGCTGTGAATCTTCACAGATTTTCCTTGTCTGTAGATTAGACCTCACTGTTGGCTTTTATGTCAGAGGAACAGTGAAGAGCTTTGGAGTTTTATCAATAGCTAGTGTTTACTGGGCATTTATATCAAACCAGACTCTGAGCTATGATTTTGCACGTTTTTGTTGCTTAATTCTCCCAATGATCTTATTATGGTACTGCTGCCACTTCCTGGTAGAGAGATTGCTTATAACCAGAATAAAACAAGAACCAAAAATCTTTCACAAAGTCAAAGCAGCTGAAAACTGAATAGATGAAACCAGCCCAAGGCAGTGGGAACTCAGAACTCATGTTCTGTTGTTGTTGTTGTTGTTGTTGTTGTTGTTTTTCGAGACAGGGTTTCTCTGTATAGCCCTGGCTGTCCTGGAACTCACTTTGTAGACCAGGCTGGTCTCCAACTCAGAAATCTGCCTGCCTCTGCCTCCCGAGTGCTGGTATTAAAGATGTGTGCCCACCATGCGGGGATCCAGAACTCTTGTTCTTAAATTTGAGCACCTACAATGGTTTGATTACATAAGAATGGACCCCATAAACTGGCAATTTTGAGTGCTTAGTCACCAGGGAGTAGCACTATTTGAAAGGGTTAGAAGGATTAGGAGGTGTGGCCTTATTGCAGTAGGTGTGGCCTTGTTGGAAGAAGTGTATCAGTGGGGGTGGGCTTGGGGTTTCTAAAGCCAGGCCCTAGGTTCTCTCTCTGCCTACAGATCAGAAAGTAGCTAACTCTCTGCTACCACTCCAACACCATGTCTACCTGCATGCTGCCACGCTACCTGCTGCAATGACAACGGACTTAACCTCCGAAACTGTAAGCCAGCCCTCAATTAAATGTTTTCTTACATAAGAGTTGCCTTGGTCATATGTCCCTTCAAAGCAAAGAGCAGGAATAAGGCATGACCATAGAATACAGAATTTTTTTCTCTGACTATATTAACATAGGATAGTAGCCCTTGGACTTCCCTGTTAGGAATTTTGATACATACATCTGGCCTTCTGTGTTTTTGATACATTCAGCAACAGCATAGCAAACATTCATCATCCTGTTCCTTAAGTGACATAACAGATGGTATTTACATTGCAAGGGGCACTGAATAAAGCCCAGCTGTTGATACTGAGACAAATATTGTCCTTTGAAGCCACTTGAGAACCATGTAATCAAGTTACAAAAAAAAAAATCACAACAAACAATCCTCCTTTAAACAGACTAAACCCCAAACCTAAGGCTCATAATTCTTTGAGTGAATTTTTGATCTTGAGTTGGGCCACTTTCATAGCTACCCTGGGTACATGGGCCTTGTCATCTGTAGAGTAGACAGGAGGATTTGTCTGTGTAAGGACTATGGCACTTTGTACAAAAGACTTGAGTATTCAAGGATTTGGATGTATGGGAGCAGGTAACTTGCAACTGCCTATAGATGTCAAAGATTCATTCACTTTTTTTTTCTCTTTATTAGATATTTTCTTCATTTACATTTCACATGTTATCCAGAAATTTTCCCTTACCCTCCCGCATCCCCGCCCTGCTCCCCTACCCACCCCCTCCCACGTAATGGCCCTGGCATTCCCCTGTTCTGGGGCATATAGAGTCTGTATGACCAAAGGGCCTCTTCTCCCAATGATGGCCAACTAGGCCATCTTCTTCCATATATGCAGCTAGAGACATGAGCGCAGGGGGAACTAGTTAGTTCATGTTATTCTTCCACCTAGAGGGTTGAAGACCCCTTCCGCTCCTTGGGTACTTTCTCTAGCTCCTACCTTGGGAGTCCTGTGTTCCAACTAATAGCTAACTGTGAGCATCCACTTCTGTGNTGGGTTACCTCACTCAGGATGACACCCTCCAGATCCATCCATTTGCCTAGGAATTTCATATATTCATTGTTTCTAATAGCTGAGTAGTACTCCATTGTGTAAATGTACCAAATTTTTTGTATCCATTCCTCTGTTGAGGGACTCATTCACTTTTTAGTTGAAACTTTAAAAAATCTATCAAGGAGAATATTAAACAGATACAAAGGTAGATAAGAATATAACTTTCCAAGGAGTTACAGAGACAAAGTTTAGAGCTAAGATGAAAGGATGGACCATACAGAGACTAACCCACCCGGGGATCCATCCCATAATCAGTCACTAAACTCAGACACTATTGCATAGGACAGCAAGTGTTTACTGAAGGGACCCTGATATAGCTGTCTCGTACAGAAGTGGATGGAGCACGGGGCCCACATTGGAGAAGCTAGAGATAGAACCCCAGGAGCTGAAGGGGTCTGCAACCCTAGAAGAGGAACAACAATATGAACTAACCAGAACCCCCAGAACTCGTGTCTCTAGCTCCATATGTAGCAGAAGATGGCCTAGTAGGCCATCATTGGGAGGAGAGCCCCCTTGGTAGTGCAATCTCTCTATGCCCCAATACAGGGGAATGCCAGGGCCAAGAAGTGGGAGTGGATGGGCAGGGGAACAGGGCGGTGAGAGGGGGGAGGGAACTTTTGGGATAGCATTTGAAATGTAAATTAAGAAAATATCTAATAAAAAAATTGAAAAAAAAAAGAATATAACAGTCCTTCATGTATCTACACAGTTTTGAACTTCTGTCAAACAGCTTTGAACTTTGCCTACAAGGGCCAAATAATAGCACCTGTTATCTAAGTATTAAAAGGGAAGATATTTATTAACTAATATTTATAAAGTAAACAGCTGTTAACTCTGTAACAAAAAATATTTGAGTATAGGTCTTCAGAGTCTTGCTATGTGGCCCAAGAAGGCCCTAAATTCCTGTGTCAGTCTCCTGAGTACTAGCATTACAGATATATACAGCTTAAAAACGTATTAAAGTATCAACTCTACCTTGTAAATATTTCTCTTTAAAAGATGTAAACTGGGTGGTGGTGGCACATGCCTGTAATCCCAGCACTCGGGGGTGGGGATGGTGGGGGTGGGGGTGGGGAGTAGGGTTAGAATCAGGCAATATCTGAGTTGGAGGCCAGCCTGCTCTATAGAGTGAAGTCCCAGGGCTACACAGAGAAACCCTGTCTTGAAAAACAAAACCAGGGAGTCACGGTGGCCGAGTGGTTAAGGCGTTGGACTCGAAAAACAAAACCAAACAAAACAAAGCAAAAAACGATACATGCATTGTGTGATTCTAAAAGCGGACAACCCAGGGAAGACAACAGAGTGTGTGGGTGAAAACTCAAGGCAGGTTGCAGCACCTGGAGAAAACAGGGCAGAACAGAGCTGTGAATGTTGCTTCACTGTCTTTAAGATGCTATTTTGGGACCTCTGGATCAGCCAGCCTGGATCTACTGATCAGTGATCCTTCTGTTTAAAAACTTTATTTTTAAAGAAAAGGGTTTAATCTATATCAATTTTGAGCAGAAAAAAGAGTTCCCAGTTACTGCCCCACCCCCAGCTCCCATTCTGACACACACACACCACCCACAGCTTCCCCAACTAGCAACATCCAGGGCCAGAGGGGTTATTTTGCTACAGTTGTTGAACTTATTTAGACACATTGTTGTCTTCCAAAGTTCTTGTGTTCTTTAGGACTTGGGCTTGTTTTTATTTTCAAATGTGCTAGGTATCAAACCAAAAGCCAGATGCTGTTGGGCAAACTCTTGTTGAGCGGTGATATCCTGTTCTTAGGATTTGGAAAATACTATTCCATACAGGACAGTTTTATTGCCTGAATCATGTGGGATTGTCTTCATCTGCAGCTTAGTTTTTTATATAAGTGTCTGTGTTTTCTTGGAATACAGATCTCTAACCATCAGTTCACCAGGGTTGGAACCTAGCCAGCAATGACTGTTTGCTTTGAAATTGTCAAAGGATCCTTTTGTCCTTTAGGCTCTTTTGAACTTTGGGGGTCACCTTCAGAAATAGTCTGTGTTACATAGCACCTTCAACAGCTTTATTTTATAACTTTGTGTGCCCTGACTAGGATATGATGTTTATGCCACCTGTTTCTGTAGTAGCCTTCAAGTTCTCTATGTGGAATATCTCTTAAAAACTCGCAGAACTTTTTGTTCTTTATACTTATTTCATTCCTCTTCTGTATTTCACCTGTGAGTATTACTAGCAAACCAGACTCATTGATCAATGGAATTGAACTGAAGCACCAGATGTAAATATATGCACCTATGGACTCCTGATTTTTGATCAATAAGCCAGAAATACACACTAAAGTAAAAGATAGTATCTGCAACACATGGTGCTGGTCAAACTGGATGGTTGTATAGAAGAATGCAAAGAGATCCATACTTGTCACCCTGCACAAAACTCAGCTCCAAATGGATCAAAGGTCTTAACAAAAGACTAGATACACTGAACCTGATATAAGACAGGGCAGGGAATAGCCTTGAACTAACTGGCACAGGAAAAGACTTTCTGAACAGAACATTGTAAGCCCAGGCAGTGAGATCAATAAATGGAACTTCAAGAAACAGAGAAGCTTCTTCATGGCAAAGGACACTGCCATTTGGACAAAGTATCATCCTACAAAGTGGAAAAAAGCTTTTTACTAGCTGCATATCTGGGAGAGGACTGATACACAAAATATATAAAGAACTTGAGACAGCAAGTGGCAGCAGGTCCGCAAACACAGGGTCATGAGGAGGTCTACAAACATGATGGTCCTGCAGGGGTCCTTACTGGCAGTCAGGGTGGTGTACTGAGCCTGAAGCTCCCACCATACTGCCCCAGACACACTGCCCAATCTGAGCAACAGCAAGATATCTGAGTGAAAAAGGTTTATCTTTCTGGGTTAAGTCTCCTCAACAGACATCCATAGTCTGTGCTGCCGCCAGAAATCTTGTTGATGTCCATGATCTGTGCTGCCACCCACTAGTTGCTATGGGCTGGGGATCTTCTTTTGTAGTGGTATCAATGACTGCAGACTCAAAATTGAGAGTGGGAGATACTGAAGGCTTTTGTGACAACCTGTCTACATTCTCTCTCCCGCTCCAAAAAGAGACAGTCCAGATATAAAGTTATTGAAGAGAGCCCTCAAAAATAAGGATGCTAAGTGTAGCTCTTCACAGCTGATGGCTTCTGGAAGGGGTGGGGGTGGGGAAAGACTCAGTTTTCTTTAAGAGACTGGTCATTGGGTGTTTGACCATGCTCCAGCGAGTATATGGGCAACACAAGTTGGATTTGGTTTAATATTGGGGGGTGCAAGGGTAGGAGGGTGGACCTGGGGAGGAACGGGAAATGAATATGATTGCGGGACATATTGTGTAATTCTCAAAGAATAAAAATATTATGTTGGAGAAAAATAAAAATAAAATGAAAAGCATGTAAGGATATTAAGAAAAAGAAATGACCCTTGATTAACAAATATACAAAATACATAAAGACCTAAAAAAATTATCTAGTGTATCAAGAAAACAAATAACCTAATTAAAGATGGAGTACAGATATGAACAGAATTATCAACAGAGGAAACTCAAATGGCTGAGAAACACTTTAAAAAAGTGTTCAATTTCCTTAGTTATCAGGGAAACACAAATCAAAGTACTTTGAGACTTCATCTTAAACCTATCAGAATGGCCAAGATCAGTAAGACAAGCGGCAGCTCGTGCTGGTGAGGCTGGGGAGTAAGGGTAATACTCCTCCATTGCTGCTGAGAGTGCAAACTTGTACAGCCACTGTGGAAATCACTGTGGCAGTTCCTCAGGAAGATGAGAATCAGTCTACCTTAAGGTACCACTGTTGGGCATGTACCCTAAGGATGCTTCATCCCATCAGAGACACTTGCTCCACTAAGCTCACTGCTCCTCGTTCATAGTACCAGAAACTGGAAAGAGCCTAGATTAAGGCCAGATGAGGTAAATGTGGTAATTTACCCAATGGAGTATTACTCAGCTGTTAAGAGATGAAATCATAATAGTCACAGAAAAATGGATGGAACTAGAAAAAAAAAATCCTAAGTGAGGTATCCCAGACCAGAAAGACAAATATAGTATAGTTACTTTTATGTGGATATTAGCTGTTAAATTGGTAATAACCAAGCTACAATCCATAGCCATACAAACCATACAGCTACAATACAAACCTTAGAGGTTATGTACAGAGTAAGGGACTATGGGGAACACATAGATCTCCTTAGGAAAGGAAAATAGAACATATAGTTATGGATGAATGGTGTTTTATATATATATATATATATATATATATATATATATATATATATATATATATATATATATGAAATTGCTAAATACCAGGAAAGACAGAGCCCCTATTTGCTGTCTCTTCTCACCAAATGAAGCTTCCCCTACCAGGATTGGGTTACATCTAATTGAATTTTTGTTTGTTTGTTTGTTTGTTTGTTTTGTTTTTCGAGACAGGGTTTCTCTGTGTGCCTGGCTGTACTGGAACTCACTTTGTAGACCAGGCTGGCCTCGAACTCAGAAATCCACCTGCCTCTGCCTCCTGAGTGCTGGGATTAAAGGCATGCGCCACCACGCCCTGCTTCTAATTGAATTTTTGACCAAAGGGGTTCTATGGGAACCCAGGCTGTTGCCAAAACTATAGGCTGCTTTTCACAGTCTGACACCGAGACTCCATTAATGAAGACAATGAGTACATAAATCATTGAACATGGAGAAATTGAGTTGGTGCTACCAAAAGAGAAACATAAACACCAACCCAGGCACAAACCCTTTGATCTACAATGGTGTCCTGCCTGCAAGCTACACTAATGCAATGGTGGCACAAAGCCTGTGGGAGTGACCAACCAGCATCTGACTTGACTGAAGGCTCACTCCATGAGATGAAATCCAGGACATTGTTTGGGTGACCAAGAACCTGAGACTATATAGTCCAGAGTCCTAGAGTAAAACTAAATACTGCTGTTCTGGGGGGGAAAAAGTAGCAATAAAATGCTTCCTAATGACATTCTGCTACACTCATAGACCTAGTGTCTTGCTCAGCCGTTATCAGAGAAGCTTCCTCCTGCAACTGATGAGGACAAATACCCACAGCCAGATGTTATGCAGAGAGAGACAGACAGACAGACAGACAAACACAGAAACAGAGGCACAGAGACACAGAGACAGGGAGGCATGGAGACAGGGGGACAGAGAGATCTTGAAACCTTAAAACACACAGTCCTAAATGGGATCAGATCCCATCAAATCCCACCCTTTGGGGTTCAGGGAAACCTGTGGAAGAGGAAGCAAAAAGACTGTAAGAGCCAGAGGTGATGGAAGACTCTAAGAAACAAGGCCTTTTAAATCAACATGATCAAAGCTTCTGTGAACTCACGGGAATCGAGGTAGCATGCACAGAGCTCACATGGGTCTTCGCTGGGTCCTCTGAGTATAGATTATGGCTTCCAGTTTAGAGTGTTTATGGGATTCCTGAGTATGCTAATGAATGGGTCTCTGATTCCTGTGCCTTCTCTTGGGCTCTCTTCCTTCTGTTTGCCTTGTGCAACTCAGAAGTGATTTTTTTCTTTTATTATTAATTATTATTATTATTATTAGAGCGAGAGGGAGCAAGCAGGAGGAAGGCACTAAGCTGACTGTTCTATCTCACTGTGTGACACTTTTCGTCAGGATACAGCATGAAGTGGCAGCCTCAGACTCTTTGCTCTTAGCCTTTCTAGCTCTAGGACCTTGAGCCGGAGAAGCCTCTACTTACCTTAACTACCCAGTCGCAGGTATTTTGTTATGAAGCAGAAAACATATTCTAGAGGAGATATTAATATTGAACTCAAACTGTAGCTAGGGTTTGTCATTGGCTGCACTGTTTTCTATTTGAAAGTCTGTACAGAATACAGCATCATATTTAAGGAGGGAAACAGGATTTTATAAACCTCTTAACATGGACTTGTCCTTTTCCATCCTGCAGAGGTCCCCAAAGAGTCCCATAAACCTAAGTGGGAGGCTACTCCTCCAAATTCAGGCAGCGTGGAGAATTATTTTTCTTTGTGTATGTGCTTTCTTTCTTTCCTCTTTTTCCTTCCTTCCTTCCTTCCTTCCTTCCTTCCTTCCTTCCTTCCTTCCTTCCTTCCTTCCCCCCCTCTATCTATCTATCTATCTATCTATCTATCTATCTATCTATCTATCTATCTTGACTAGGTCTTACTGTGTAGCCTTGGCTGTCCTGGAACTCACTGTGCAGGCCTCAGACTCACAGTTCTGCCTGTTCCCCACCCTGAGTGAGGGATGAGAAAACTTATCTTAAAACAAATCTGACTGTTAGAAGGCTTAGACTTTACAGATGGGAAGGCTAACACGGTCTGGCTAGATTCCAGGAAAACTTGATTCAATTTAGTTCCTGCACAGTTAATTTGGATTGTATGACTGTGTCAAAGGCCAGCATCCAGAGATGGAGGCAGATGCTTTTGTGTGTGTGTGTGTGTGTCTTTCTCATCCTACAGAGTACGGCCTAGTGCCCTGACCTTCCAGAGAACTAGATATGACTCTCATGAGGCATTTATAAGGAATTCTAGGGTTTTGTTCTTAGACAAAGTCTCAGCTTTGGATACTCTAAGGGCTGCTCTTTGTCTGCTTGGAGGGAGAAATCCCTGTGAAGAGCCTTGTACCTGCTTTTGTCATGTTCTCAGGACCATGCAGTATTTCACTCAGGGCTCTCTGGCTTTCATCCTAGAAGTCTGGAGATCATGAAATGTGTATTGCCAGGTATATATCATAGGCCATTTTTGCACAACCGAGCAGGGAAAAAAAAACCCTCTCATGTGGAATTAAATGAAATAATAAAGGAATCCTGTAAGTCTCAAAGATCTCATCAAAATTCTTGGATGGAATTCCTCTGAGCTGGCAAGTAGAAATACAGCTGCGTTCTCACTGATCTGAGAAATATTAAAATATTGGCAGTAGCTACCTAATGTCAAGCCTTGATATTATTTTTGGTCATGCAGAATTATTATGGTAACACACAGTGGTTGACACAGTGAGAAGACACTCAGTAAAGGACATATGAGCCTTTCTATGTTGCACATGCATTATGCAGACATAAGTGGTCTTAGCTCAAAGGTCTGAACCTCAGTTTTCTTCTGTATAAAATGGGGCTATTTTGAAGAGAGAGATAGCTCATTGGGTGGAGACAGCTGTCACCAAACCCGGGGACCTCAGCTGGATCCCTGGGATCCCTAGGGTGAAGAGAGACACACTTTATCTCCTGGTCTTCATGTATCCTCTAGTAATTCTTTACCATGCTCTATCAAGTACTAGTGATGTGCTAGTACAAGTGCGTACATGCAGGTCACATATAAAATATGTAGTTTATGCCTGGCTATCACAGACAGACACAATGCTCAGGCTCTGTGTCCATGGCTTACACCTGTATAACACAAACAGGACACTCAAGTTTCACATCCACAATGTAGAATATTTTCCAAGTCACTGCGGTGGATTATCTTACAAAACAAAAGAGGAAAGACTTTCTCCCTCCAGAGTCTCAGTCTGTGAAGGTGGGAAGTTGTGGGAAGGCGTGGGAAGGCATGGCACAGCAGCCCAAGCCATGTAGGCAGGAAGTAAAATGGCCCAGTTACTAAAAGGGACCAGGGCTAGATGTAGCCACCTCCCCAATTCACTTCTTAAAGGCAGGCCCCAGTTTCCCACAGTCTACTCACAACCTGAGTCTGTCAGTAGACTAAACCCTTCACTAAGCCCTTGTGAGCTTGCTGGAAACACAGACACCCCAGAGGGCATGGCTTAACAGTCACCTTAACTGTTCTCAGGGCAGTTGAGACTAACTGTGCCACAGATCCCCAACTACACTTAATATGTAGCTTTTAGTGACAGTAACGATTCATTAGTGAAAACAGAAGGAGCCCGCTCTTCTAAGAGAACCAGATGAAGAGACTGTGAATTCTGTTCTAGACCTACTGAGTGTAACGTACATTGAAGCCATATAACTGAAGGTGCACAGTAGGTATTTGAATCTGAACACCTGGATTGTCACAAAGATTTCTGCAATAGAGGGAAACAAGTGAAGGCCTGGCGCTTGCAGGAATTGTGACATGGTGTGACATGGGAAGATGGGACAAGTGTTGGCATTCCATTCCATTCCATTCTTTTTTTTTTTTTTTTTTAAGATTTATTTATTTATTATATGTAAGTACACTGTAGCTGTTCTCAGATACTCCAGAAGAGGGCATCAGATTTTTGTTACGGATGGTTGTGAGCCACCATGTGGTTGTTGGGATTTGAACTCTGGACCTTCAGAAGAGCAGTCGGTGCTCTTAACCACTGAGCCATCTCGCCAGCCCCAAGGCATTCCATTCTAAAATGTATATTCAAGCAGCTTGGACCAGAGAAGTGGCCTTAACAATTACTTAAAAATTGATTTAGTTTCCAGTATTTATAAATAGATTTTACATAATATAGTTTTTTAAAAAGATTTATTTATTTATTTTATGTATGTGTGTACTCTGTCACTCTTCAGACACACCAGAGAGGGCATCGCTTCCCATTACAGATGATTGTGAGACACCATGTGTTTGCTGGAAATTGAACTCAGGATCTTTGGAAGAGCAGTCAGTGCTCTTAAACACTGAGCCATCCCTCCAGCCCCCATAATATAGATTTAAAAGCCATTCCTAGAATATGACTGGCTAGGTCATAGCCACTATAAGAGAGCCTAATACTATAATTTTGCGAAATAGTAATAAACTTCCCCCTAAATTCCTGTCTTTATGCTCATAGATAAGTGCATTTTTCATGCCTTAACAGAGACACTTTTTTGTTTTTGTTTTTTTAGCAGTAAATGGTGATCAAGAGAAACTTGTGTATGTGTGTGAGAAAGAGAAAGAATAGAATTTAGGCTGGTCTCAAACTTTCTAGATAGCCCAAGATGACCTTCAATTCCTGATCCTCCTGCCTCTACCTCCCAAGTGCTGGGATTACAGGGGGTATTCTACTATGCCTGGGTAACATTAGAAAGAAAGAAAGAAAGAAAGAAAGAAAGAAAGAAAGAAAGAAAGAAAGAAAGAAAGAAAGAAAGAAAGAAAGAAAGAGAAGCCAACCTTGGGTGTCATGCAGTCTGGTGAGCACTTTGTGCTTGAGCTGTTCCCTGCCCCTTTTCTTACTTCGCCCGATTGGGTGCATTGTTCCCTCCTCTGCAATAGACTATGAAGTTTCCCATATTTGGTTGAATCCCTGGACTGCCCTGATGCTAAGTGTTCTGCCATTGAGCCATATCCCAGATCCCTTTCCTATAATTTAAAAATCGTAAACTCAATTCCTTTCCATTCTGAGTGCATCAGTCCCTTATACAAATGTCTTTTACTTTCTTATTTGTGGAAGTTCCTTGCTGTCAATAGTCTGGAATTCACACAATAAGCAGTGTGTGTGGCTTAGAAATTGTCGTCCATGTGTTCAGCTGTAAAGTAGTGTCCCCTCCAGGGAGTCTTGTGCATTTCCCTTCACATGACCTTCTTTGACCTGACTTGGTTTATCCAAGTGGTACCAGGCTACTTTTGCTTGTGAGTTAATGAAAAAGGCACCAACATCCACTCCTGTACACACACACACACACACACACACACACACACACACACACATACACCCTTAGGGGAAGTTACCATGTTGTCTTCTGGGAGGATGCTGGAGAGCAAGGAAAGGAATCCAGTAGACCGACCTACCTTCCTTCCTTCCTTCCTTCCTTCCTTCCTTCCTTCCTCCCTCCCTCCCTCCCTCTATCCCTCCTTTCTTTCTTTCTTTCTTTCTTTCTTTCTTTCTTTCTTTCTTTCTTTCTTTCTGTTATTTTATTTATTTACATTTCAAATGTTATCCCCTTTTCTGGTTTCCCCTCCACAAACTCCCGATCCCATCNGCTCCCCCCCCCCCGCCCCCCAACTCACAGCCCTAGCATCCTCCATGCTGAGGCATTGAGCCTCCACAGGACCAACGCCCCTCCCCCACCCTCCCCAGACCCACTGATACCAGATAAGGCCATCCTCTGCTACATATGCAGCTGGAGCCATGGGTCCCTCCATGTGTACTTTGGTTGGTGGTTTAGTCCCTGGGAGCTGTGGGGGGTACTCGTTGGTTGATATTGTTGTTCTTCCTATGGGGTTGCAAACCCCTTCAGCTCCTTCATTTCTTTCTCTTAACTCCTCCATTGAGGTCCCCATGTTCAGTCGGACGGCTGGCTGTGAGCATCCGCATTTGTATTTGTCAGGCTCTGGCACAGCCTCTCAGGAGACAGCTATACCAGGCTCCTGTAAGCAAGCACTTCTTGTCATCACCAATACCCTCTGGGTTTGATGTCTGCAGATAGGATGGATCCCTAGGTGGGGCAGTCTCTGAACAGCCTTTCCTTCAGTCTTTACCCACCTCTTTGTCCCTGTATTTCCTTTAGACAGGAGCAATTCTGGGTTAATATTTTGGAGATGAGTGGCCCCATCCCTCAACCAGGGGCTGTGCCTAACCTCTAGATACAGTCTCTACAGGTTCTTTCTGCCCTTTGTTGAGTATTTCAGCTAATGTCATCCCTGTTGGATCTGGGAGCCTCTTGCTTTCCTGGTATCTGGGACTTTCTGGTGGCTACCCCCAGTTCCCCATCTCCTATTGCTACACACCTCTGTTCAGTTTCCTGACCTTCTGTACTCCCCTGTCTCCTCCCACACCTGATCCTGCCCCTCTTTCCCCTCTCCTTCCTCTCTCCCTCCCAAGTTCCTCCTATCCTCTATTTCCTGTGATTATTTTGTTCCCCCTTCTAAGTAAAACTCAATCATCCACACTTTGGTCTTCCTTCTTCTTGAGCTTCATACGGTCTTTGAGTTGTATCCTGGTTATTCTGAGCTTTTTGCCTAATATCTACTTATCAGTGAGTGCATACCATGTGTGTTCTTTTGTGACTGGGTTACCTCACTCAGGATAGTTTCTGGTTCCATCCATTTGCTTGCCAGTAGATCTTTCAAGTTAAATTGCTTCATGCAATGGGTGAGCACTGAAAGGAGGTGACAAAATCTCGCTTCTTTCCTTTCTACTTGACAAGGGGTTATATGTGGGAGCCCAGGGGAAAGTTTGCATGTGTTTCCCCTGTCTCTAACTGTACCATCAGCCTGTCCCCAGTAGCTCAGTTGGGAACAGAGGCAGCCCAGATGCTCCCAAAAAAATGTAAAAGAGAGATGCTGTGGCTCCTACAGCATTAGCCAAACATACTTAAATATGTATGGATCTACTCAAGATGGTAGTTTCTATACAAAACACTTCTCCAGTTTTAGTGTTCACATCATTTCCAACATCCTCAAATTCTTCTCTCATGATCACTGTCTATAAAAACAGCTTCTCACAGCAGCTTGCCATTGTGTTAATTATCTGCCAGACAGAATACATCTCTAGCCTTCTTTGGAGGTGGCATCCTCCCTGCACCTTCCTCCCTTTTCTTCCTCTCTACTCCTTACCTGCCCTCCAGCCAGCAGTAGACTTCCTTTAGTTGCAAATGGAATATCACTATAACAGGGGGATTTTAATTTTAACCATCCATTACCTGCCATCTGTTCTCCACTTTTTTCTTTTGTTCAGTGCATATTGAAGGCCTGTTTGGTGAACACCGTGCCAGGTACTAAGGATATACAGGGAAAATGTAACAGGAAGTTACAGTTTGGAAGCAACAAAAGACACACTTTTAATTAGTGAATTATAGTGGTAACATAATTAAGAGACTAGACGACAACAAATTAGTTTTCTACTTCTTGATGCAATTTATTTGGCTTTCTGGAGCTACTAGCTGTGTGTTCCAAAAATGTCCATAGTGTTTCTTTCCCCAACCATATGAGCAAGTTATTATTAAAACCAGAGAAAAGGAGTGAATTGTAGAGGCAGTCTGGTTGGATGTAGCTCCTGTCTGTTGTATTTGAGGATTAAGTGCTTGTGATTGGCTGATATGCAGGTACTTGGTTAGAGATCAAGTCAGATAGTAGTTAACTATGTAAAAAGAGATATTTAGGTTTAACTTTGAACATGAATAGAGGTAGCTTTGGGCTAAAGTTAATTCAATTAACAAATATGCTACAAAGGAGAAGTTTAAAATGGGTGTACTGTGAGAGGTGCTAATTGTGCAGGAGACAGGACATTCAAGGAAGAGCCAGTGAGCCAGTGGGAGTTACTGGGGCAAAGGGCGTGAAGGCAAGGGCAGACTTCCTGAGATATTCTATGCAGAAATAAAGGCTATGAAAAGGCCTTAAAGAGCCCGGCGTGGTGGCGCATGCCTGTATTCCCAGCACTTGGAAGGCAGAGGCAGGCGAATTTCTGAGTTTGAGGTCAGCCTGGTCTAAAGAGTGAGTTCCAGGAAAGCCAGGACTACACAGAGAAACCCTGTTAAAAGGCCTTAAGACCAGCTGATGAGGAGTTGAGTCAGGGAAGCAAAAAAGGTTAATTGACGGCTGAACTCAGAGCAGAGAGTGAATCTGAATGGCCGGCCATCCAGAGGCCAGGTGGACCAGGGCCTCTTCTTCGGTGTGAGATTACTTACTCGAGCTCACACTTTTGTTTGTAATGGAGAAAGAACACATTTTCTTTGTTCTGCGAAGGTATTTTCTTGTCTCCATCTAGAGGATGCGTCGGAGATGTGAGTGTAGTGGGGGGTAACTTTGGAAGGATTGCCTCAATCTTCCTTTAGATAAGAGCCACAGGTCCCAAAGACTTGAAAACTGGGACATGAGGATTTGGAATTTAGCCAGAAGACTATGTTCACTTATGGAGTTCAAAATTAATAGGCCATGTCGGAAGAGTGTGTGGTAGCCCCACTGAGAACAGAAAGTGGGAAAGAATGAAGGTCCCATTTCTTCCTTTCCAGAGAAGCAGCCAGGGATTCTCTCAAGGTTGGAACATTGAGAAAACAGTATGTGATGGTCTTTGGTCAATTTGACAAGACTCCAGCTCTGCCTGCCAGGAATACTTAACCCTTAGCCAGGCCAGAGAGGGGTGGTGTTGACTACATTCATTGAAGTTGCAAGGCCCATCGTCAAAGTGACTGCACCTGGGGCTGAGTCTTGGCCTCAAAAGAGAAAGTGAGCTGAACACAAGATTTTATCCCTCTTTCTGGCTGGGGATACAATATGACCAGGTACCTCAAATTTCCCAGGCAATGACTTCCAATCAATGTTGGCTGTAATCTTGCACATCTAACCAAAATGCACTGTCTGCGGAGAGGGCTGCTTTTCTCGGGGTATTTTATCACAGCAACAAGAAGAGCAAGCAAGCTCTGTGTACACTGAATGTGGAACAGCAGGTCAGCACTGCTGTTAGGACTTCAGCAGCGTGATCAGGAAGCAGTACTGAGGCTGCGTCTGCCATAGAGCTTTACAGAGGCCCAGGCAAGGCTTCCTTTGTTCCTCCTGCCAGACCATGTCCAGGAGCATCCCCCTGTTCCCAGAAAGCAATAGCCTCTCAGATCTCTTTTTTTCTCCATTCCCACTTCCTGACCCCCCCCCCCCCACGCCCAACTCCTCTTCTAGATCTTATGTAGATGCTTTTTACTGGTAGACTGATAGAAACCCAGAAGAAAATGGATTCCAGATCTGTGGCTTCTAGTTTCTCTTGTGTGGGGCCCAGGAGATATTTGCAGAGAGTGATGTTAAAGTCATATTAACACAAGGGAACGAAGCAGCACAAACGGTGACCCTGAGCCAGATGTGGTGGCAGATGTGGTGGCAGATGTGGTGGCACTTGCCTTTAACCCCAGCATCCACGGGGCAGAGGCAGGAAGAGTTCAATTAGTTTGAAGCCAGGCTAGTCTAAATAGTGAGTTTCAGGTCAGCCAGAGGAATACACAATAAGACTCTAGCTTAATTACAAACAACAACAACAAAACAGGTCCAAACTTGAACAATCACATCTGGCTATTGTGAGGGTAAGAAGTTTACAAGGTTACAGGTTGCTTGGAAAGGCACCATGGCTCTTTTGTTTCCTTATTCATACCCAAGAAGTCATACCTCTGCTTTGGAATAAACAAAGATTGATAGATATATGCTGTACTGGATGGTCTTCTGTATAAGTTGACACAAGCTGGCGTTATTATAGAGAAAGGAACCTCTCTTGAGGAAATGCCTCCATGAGATCCAGCTGTGGGGCATTTTCTCAATTAGTGATCAAGGTGGGAGGGCCCACTGTGGGTGGTGCCATCCCTGGACTGGTAGTCCTGGGTTCTATAAGAAAGGAAGCTGAACAAGCCAAGAGGAAGCAAGCCAGTAAGTAACATCCTTCCGTGGGCTCTGTATCAGTACCTGTCTCCAAGTTTCTGCCCTGCGTGAGTTTCAGTCCTGACTTCCTTTGGTGATGAACAGCAATGTGGAAGTGTAAGCTGAATAAACCCTTTCCTCCCCAACTTGCTTCTTGGTCATGCTGTTTTATGCAGGAATACAAACCCTGACTAAAGCGTATGCCCTCAAGTTTTAAAAAAAAGTTTCTGTCATATTGTATTTATGTATACGCACATAAGTGCAGTGCCCAAGGAGTCTAGAAGAGAAAGTCAGGTCTACTGGAGCTAGAGTTAGAGGCAAGTACAAGCCACCAGACAGGGCTGCTGGGAGCTGAATGCCAGTCTCTGGAAGAGCAACATGCCTTCTTAACTTCAGAGCCATTGCTCCAGCCTCAGCCTCAAATAAAAAAACAAAACAAAAATTAAGGCCTGGTCGGTTTAGCTTTGTCTCTTAAACCAAGCAATTATTTTCTTCTCTTAGATTTAGGAGACATCTCTTTATGCCAGGCCCTCTTGACATTCTGTCCTTCACCAAAAGCTATGGTTTGCACCATCTTTAAACATGGATTTACTGCATGTGTGTGGGCACCGAGGTTGAGGTAGTAACGAGGAGAGAAGGTCAGTTTCAGAAAATCAGCCCTTAGCACAAGAGAGCAACCAGTCCTTGGTAGCTGCAAGGCTAAACAGAGAGCAAAGGAAGCATATCACACATTAGATGATAAACCCATCAGAGATGCCCCAGAACTTGCACAAGGGGGGAAACTTAATGTGCTAAGTAAGGAAACTGAACGAACAAAATTTACAAACCATGAATTTTTCTGAACAAGTACAGATGAATGAAGAGAACAGTTGATCAAACAATTTGGGGAGTTGTAACTGAAAGAGTCCCATGGTGTGGCTCTGGCTGGCCTGGAACTTGGCTACTTGAGTAGCTCTGCCTCCCTTTGCCTGCTGAATACTGGGATTAAAGGCATGCAGTGCAGCAGCATACTGATTCAAACACGTTTTAATGCTGACAAATACGATTGGATTTGGAACCAAATGCCTAGGAAAAGGATGCGTACAGCCCAGTCCATAGTTAGATTAGATTCTGCCCTAGTCTCCTTCCTTCTGAAAGAGCCTGACTTTACACAGTTGTTTTTCTGAGTACCTTACTCAGTACCTATTCTCAGGGTACTACTGCCTGGAGTTGACTATGTCAAGGACCTGAAAGGAGAGCACACACTTCATCGTGTCATTTTTAGTGCTTCTAAAGATGCATTAGCTTGTGACTATATTATAGTCATATCCATCCTATGATTTATTACCCTATAGGTCAAGAAGGAGAAATGCCTAATAATGTACAAGCAGCAGTTTGTCTGGATGCAGGAGAAGTTACTTTGGTGGGTAAAATGTACCAGTCTGGCTGGTAGGAAGTCGAACAGTCTTCTGCAAGGGTCATGAAGCTGATTATAGGGAAGATAGAAAAAATGCAAGAGCCAGATATGGGAGGGCTGCAGGTCATTACCACGCCAGAGGCAAGTGTGTTTCTCATAGCCTTCCCAGACTTCAGTAAAGCCACAAGGTAACAGAAACAATTTGCTGAAATATACATAAGACATTTGTTCCCACCCAAAACCTCCCTATTCCTTCTCCAAAGCTCAATAGAATCTTCAGCCCCTCGCTTTAGCCCAAACTGCACCCCCTTTTACCATTCCTTGCATCAGCAGACTGGAAAAATCTGCCAACAGATTTTCCTGTCTGGACTCTGCCTAGAAGGCAGACGTTTTCTCTCTCTTTTTCCCCTCTGCTTCAGAGAAGCTGCAAATGGCTCCCGACAGCAAAATACACTGCAGATGGCTTTAAAGATGCATATATGTGCTGCAACTTAGAGAGGGTCATGTGACTACACATGAAAAGAGCAGAGACCAAAGAACAAGGCTCAAGTATGAGAGCTAGCAATGACTCGTACTTCTATTGTGGAGCACAAACATTTAAAAGGTTCTCTCTGAGACGAACACTGGGCACTGAGTGACCATTCAGATCTACAATAAACAAGGTGCTAGAAGTCTATATTTCAGAAGGAAAAGTGAGGTAAACTGGGAGAGGAGAGATGGTCAGGTAGATGTTGATCAAGTTTAGAGAAACACTTCCTTGAAATGGCAGAAAGCAAGTGTTTAAGGCTCTGTAGACCACAGCATCCATGCTGTGACTGTTTTACTCTCTTATATTAGCCACAGGAAACTGGCAGTGAGCAGGCATGGCTGTGTGCTGATAAACTTTATTTTGTAATGAGGGAGTAATGGGAATAGCAATTCAGAGCACTGAGGAACACAGTTTCAGATGCTACACACCCCAGATGCTACACACCCAGATGTGCTGGTTTGGATGAGAATGGCTCATAGATTTGAATACTTTGTCACCTTGGAGTGGCACTATTTGAAAGGATTAGGAGGTGTGGCCTTCTGGTAGGAAGGTGGGCTTTGAGGCTTCAAAAGCCCAAGCCAAACCCAGAGTCTCTCTCACTCTCCTTGCTGCCTTTGGACCACGTCTGCCTACATGCTGCCATGCTCCTCTCCCTGGGAGGACAATGGACTAAACTTATAAACTGTAAGCAAGCCTCATTTAAATGTGTTCTTTTTATAAGAGTTGCCATGGTCATGGTGTCTCTTCATAAGGATAGAACACAAGTTAGACACACACCATGCAGAAAGATCTCTAAACATGTCAGACTGTCTGACAGATAATTGGTATACAAGTTGAAAAGTCAGCTAGGGAATAACCAACTTTTCTTTATGTATCTGCTAATACCAGAATGGAAAGTATATATTTTTCCAGGCATGTATGTGTTCATTAAATCCTCTGTAATCCTCAGATAATATTATCTCTCTCATATGTACATATGAATGTATGTATGTATGTATGTGCATGAATATTGATGTGTACATATTTAAATGTATAAAAGCAAATGCTAACCTATGTATATTTAATGGAAAACATTATTCATTTGTCTTGTGCTCCTTAATTAGTATGTTTGGATGTTTTCTGTGATTTCTGGATTCTGTCTTTCATACCAACTGGCTGACACCAGGATGAACCTTTTTTGGGTTTGGCCTCACAAGTGGAACTCAGGTGCTTTGCTCGTGGAAGTAATTCTTAGGAAGAAAACTCTGCGGAAGTGAAACTTTTGCAGAGGTGTGAGAAGGGAAAAGGCTGGTCTGTGATAATGGACATTATCCTTTTTTCTGTGGAAAAACCTTGATTGGCCTGGCACTTTGCTCACCCCTGGGTATATGGATACTTCACTCTGTAGCAAAAGTAGAAAGGTCCTTGGCTCTTGGAGGCTGTATCTATCATCCTGAGTTATCAAACTCTGGAATTTCAAAACAATCTAGCTTGAGAAGGTGGAACGCTTTTATATAAGAGTTTCTTCCAAGATTAAAACAGTCCATCCTGCAGAAGGAAGGTAAAGGATTCGAAAGGGCCCCAGGAAGCTGAAGCTGACTAGATTCATTCGGCGGCACCTCCTTGCCAGAGTAGGCAGTAAGAGCTGTAAGTGTCCTTCAGGTGGGAAGGAAGCTGAGCTGCAAAGAAGACTCCAAGGGCCTGAAAGAAGCAGGAACCAGCAGACCTGCCTGGAAGCGGTTTAGACCAACTGAGGCACTAGGAAAGGACCCTGTCCAGCCTGCTGAGCTGCCTGCAGGCTGTGCAGTGTGCTCTGGGTTCCCAGCTTTGTGAGCTGTCACCCATGCTGGGGTGGGCTGTGGTGATGCTGCTGTCTTTGAGTCATTTCTGCTCTTCTAAGAATCTCCTCACCTCTATTCCTGTATGTAACCTCAATAAAACTCATTGGTTCATCAGGGCGGGCTTAGTGGCATCCATTCTTTGGTCTTTGGTGGGATCTCTAGGGTGAGTAGACAGGTATGCTTCACCTTCTCAGATATAGAGAAGTACACACACTACTTATGAGTGAAAAAAAATTTTTAAGAACTCTTTTTAAGTGTAATTAAAACCACAAAAGAAGTCCCGAGAGCGAAGAGGGGTTGTTCCAGCAAAGCCTTATGAAGGATTGGTGGAGTAGGTGACATAGGTTGGTTTTTGAGCATCTGGACACCTGAGCTTCAGTGTTGTGTGCAGGGATCAGGGTTCTTTGCCACTGCAGCCCCCTCCCCTTCCATGCTTACTGTGACCTGTAACCTCTCCTTCACCCAAGATGGATGCTCTCTAATGGAGCTCCTGAATTTTACTCCCTGTACTACAACTGAACCCAAACCAAGTCTTGCTGCCCTAAAGAAAAATTCACTTATATCACACGCTGAGAGACTTAACATGCTACGCACGTAGTTTTTAAAAATTAGTAAACCAGCTGGGCATGGTGGCGCATGCCTTTTAATCCCAGCACTCGGGAGGCAGAGGCAGGCGGATTTCTGAGTTCAAGGCCAGCCTGGTCTACAAAGTGAGTTCCAGGACAGCCAGGGCTATACAGAGAAACCCTGTCTCGAAAAACAAAACAAAAAAAAATTAGTAAACTATTTTCATGTATCATTCAGGAATCCTTACTTGTTTTAAAATCCTGGGAAGCCTGGTGCAGATTTCTGCAGCCTATTTTCTGCCTGGTGCAGATTTCTGCAGCCTATTTTCTGCTACTGCTGTTTTTTCTTATTGGTTCAGTGGAGGTGTATTCCTTTAGGCCCTGTGACTAACATCTCTAGATTCAGAGATTATCTTATGAGTTCCTTAGAAAACTTTGGAACAAAATGAATTCAAGCCTAACTGAGTATTCGATGTGGTCATACCTCTAGGGAAATCCACTGGCTTCTGATTTAGTGCTTGGCTGCAAAACATTCTGGCAAGGAAAAGAGCTGGGATAAACATTCAATATTAGAGGGGGAAACCATCAGGGACCCTGAGGTTCCTATAAGACAGAGAGAACCTCAGTTTAAAGTTTTCTTCCAGAAAACTTGACATCATTTGCCTGTTGGTAGAATTCACCACCTGTACTTGTAAGAATACGATATAAAATGTAAGACGCATATTGTACCTTTGTCTTCTAAAATTTTTAAGCGAAGTCTCCTCAGAAGATTAGTTGAAGGAATAAAAATCTCAGGCATGTTTGCTTCAGGGCATGAGTTTTAAAAACCTACAAGAGCCTGAAGGGTTTTCCTGAAGGAAAAGGAAACTCGGTTTCCTTTTTTAACTCAGATGCATCAAAAGAAATGTAATCTGTGCTCCAGAAGTCCTTCTTAGTAGTCACCAAGTGCTTTCCTCATGACATATTTTCATATTTGTGTTGAGATAATGTTTTAAACGTTTTGGAAGCACAGAGAAATACTGTGGAAAAAGAGGACCCTGTCCTTGCTCTGTGTCCAAATCCCAAGTTATCATAACTCATGGTTTTGGCCAGAATGTTGTTTTCCTAAGCTTGCCTTCTGCATACATATTGATAAATGGATGCATGAGTTCTTGGCCTTGTTCATATCAGTGTTCTGTAGTATGTGTGTGTGTGTGTGGTGTATGCGTGTGTGCGTATATGTGATATATGTTGGGGTGCAGTGAGATTTGTGTACATGTGTATAGGTGTGAGTTTGTGTGTGTTGGGTCATGGGGGTGGGCTCAGGTCTCAGGGCACTATGTATAAACCTTTGCAGTTCCGTTTCAAATGTTTGTGTTCAAAGCCTAGGATAGTGAGTGAGTTAGCAAATGTGTTCCTAGTTAATGTCCAGCCTGGGGCAATCAGAGAAGTAGATGAAACCCATCTTCATGGAACTGTGTCTCTATCCAACACTTGCTGTCAGCAAATTTGCTCACTTTGAAATCCTGCCTCTGCCTGGGCCAGAGCATGTCGGGTCCCACAGAGGACTGCTCTGAGGCATCAGGAGGAGAAGACTGGTCTTTGAGCCATCTCTTTACATGCTGTATTTCTTTGTCATTTAGAGACCATCTTTGTTTGCCTCCATCCCTTCTCTTCCTCTCAGGCCCTCTGCCAGCCATGTTCCTCCTTTCCACTGTCTTTTTGGTTTGATAAAAAGATTGTAGATTTCCATATGGCTTTTAAGTAACCCTTCATTTTAGGTATCCCCCTGGCCTCTCCCCTCTCCCCTCTTCTTCTCTACTTGAGCATTTCCATCCTGACACTCCCCCTCTACTTCCAGATCACCCAAGGCCTACCATGACCCCCATCCCCTAAGTCCACCTGCTGCCCATGGCTTCCTCCTAGGTCTCCAGCACCTATAGAGAGTTAAGCTCAGACTTAAGAAAGCTGAACACACAAAACTAGAGGCTCAAAGCCAGTATTTATATATGAGGAGAACATTAGTTTCTCTTGCCTGTCCTCACTCAGTATTTTTTTTTCCAGTTTCATCCACACACCTTCTGGTTCTATTTTCTTTGCAGCTGGAGATAATTCCATTGTGATCCCATTGTGTGAATGTGCTACATTTTCATTATCCATTCATCCCTTGATGGACAGCTAGGTCAGTTTCATCCTCTAGCTATTGTGGGTAGAATGGCAATAAGCATGGATCTGCCTCCACACCTGGTTATTGTTTAATAATACAATTTTAAGAGTGTAAGAGTTTTAATTCTACCAGGCTTCTGTCCAGTTGCACAATTGCTTGATTACAGTATTAAAACTAAAAGATGTGTTCCTGGATCAGTAATAAAGACCCATTAACAAGCAAGAAAAAAAGTCAAGTCAACACTACCTGAGTCTTCATAATAAATATTTGGATTTAATTCCAATCGAAATCACAAAACAGAATAAAGGT
The DNA here is from genome assembly GCA_902729485.2 of Mus minutoides. Classification (NCBI taxonomy): domain Eukaryota; kingdom Metazoa; phylum Chordata; class Mammalia; order Rodentia; family Muridae; genus Mus; species Mus minutoides. The sequence goes on from LR750666.1 coordinate 102,120, forward strand.
ATTAATATGATTAATATTTATACTATCTATTTATAAAACATAGCCTTTACTTGCAAATTTGCACTTGAGGCATTATATCAATTCACTTAATTATCAGCAATGAAGTTACATAACACAAAAACATTAAAGTTTCTGCTAATGTGTCTTGCGGCTCCAGGACCTTGGCTATGCTTTTTGGAGTACAGTTGCAACTGCACCGAAAGACTCACTTCTGCCCTTGTGTGGCAGACAACACCAGCCACTGTGGGAGAAATGAGCCTGTTGCCAGTGGAGGCTGTGCTGGAGAGGAGATGATTTTATGGCAGGACCATATTAGGTTTTTTTGGAGAAGGGACAGGAAGTTCTTTTCTCAGTAAGTTGACCTGGGAATCTTATCTAGTATCCAATGGGACCAGAGGTTGGTTCTTCCTTTCTGTGGGGTACTACCAATCATTATATCATTTTTCCTGTATTCCATTTCTGAAGGACAGCCTTCGTGTTATTCAGAGAAGACACATGTGATGCATGAGTGCTGCTTCTCCTTAGTTCCTGCCATACTCAGAGCCAGGGGTGGAGGTGGCAGCTTCTATGTTGTTCTTTGTGGGAGAATGGCTGGATGGTGATAGAGAATGGCTGGATGGTGATAGAGAATGGCTGGATGGTGATAGAGAATGGCTGGATGGTGATAGAGAATGGCTGGATGGTGATAGAGAATGGCTGGATGGTGATAGAGAATGGCTGGATGGTGATAGAGAATGGCTGGATGGTGATAAAGAATGGCTGGATGGTGATAGAGTTGGCCTGATCAGGGCTTTCCATGGTTTGCTCCATCCAGCAAGAGCGATAACTCAGGGACACTGGCCTTCCTAGTTGTATTGGTTTGCCAGGGCTACCACATCAAAGCTCCCCAGACAGTACAAATCTACTCCCCTGTAGTTCTAGAAGTCAGAATTTATTAATTTTATGTATATGAGTACACTGTAGTTGTGAGCCTTCATGTGGTTGATAGGAATTGAATTTAGGACCTCTGCTCACTCCAGTCAACCTCACTGTCTCAGGTCAGCCCCACTTGGGTAGGTCTGCTCGTTCAGTCCCCGCTGGCTCCGGCCCAAAGATTTATTTATTATTATAAATAAGTACATTGTAGCTGTGATTAGATGTACCAGAAGAGGGCATCAGATCTCATCACTGGTGGTTGTGAGCCACCATGTGGTTGCTGGGATTTGAACTCAGGACTTTCAGAAGAGAAGTCAGTGCTCTTACCCTCTGAGCCATTGCGCCAGCCCAAGATCTACTTTTATATTTTTATTATGTGGGTCAGCAGGGGTGCAAGTGCACATGAGTGTGGTATCTGCAGAGAGAAGACTATGACATCAGACCCTCAGGAGCTGCAGCCACAGGTGGTTGTGAGCAGCTTATTGTAGGTCCCAGGAACTGAACCTGTGTTCCCTGGAAGCGCAGCAAGTGCTCCTAAGGTCTTCACTGCTGAGCCCTCACTCCAGCTCTCTCCTTGTTTATAACATTCTCTGTCTTTGCTTTCATTCCTTCAGTCTTCCTCTCAGCTAGATCGTCAGTCCTGCTCAACCCTCATCAAAGTTTCCTACTCTGAGGCACTTTTGTCTTTAAACTTCTCAGAGAAAATATGGCATCAAAACGATCCTTCCTTCCTTCCTTCCTTCCTTCCTTCCTTCCTTCCTTCCTTCCTTCCTTCCTTCCTTCCCTTCCTTCCTTCCTTCCCTTCCTCCCTCCCTCCCTCCCTCCCTCCCTCCTTCCTTCCCTCCTTTCTGTTTTTTTTTTTTTGAGGGGTAGAGGGGGCAGAGTCTTAGGCATCAGGCTAGCCTCTAACTCCATATGTAGCCAAGGATGACCTTGAACTCCTTAAGAATTGGGGTGTTCTGGGCATGTGTTACATGTAACTGGGTCACTTTCACGTCTATGAAGAGGCTTTAAGTCACATTCTGCCTGATGTTGCCCATTGGAGGATGATGTTGTGAAGTTCTACATCTACGTGTTGCTTCTGATTTCTTGTGATTGTCTGTGTGTGTATATCACAGACACTCATGTACATATTGGGGAACAGTAAATTTCCCCTTTATCTCAAGTATACATTTTAAGTTCACAATGAAAGAAATGAGAGAGAGAGAGAGAGAGAGAGAGAGAGAAGAAGAAGAAGAAGAAGAAGAAGAAGAAGAAGAAGAAGAAGCAGCAGAAGCAGCAGCAGCAGCAGCAAGGTATTCCCCAAAAGAGAGCAAGGCTCCAAAGAGAGACCCAGTGTATGGTGCTCTTCAGTATACTGTCTTCCCTAGATATCCTTCTGATAAACTCCCTTGTGGCAATCTAATAGTATATTTGAGGCAAATATAATCCCATGAAATACTCTGTAATGAATATGCTGTTTTGATATCATGGTAGCATCCTCATGCCCATATGTTTCTATTCATTCCCCATAAGACCTTTGTCATCTATTAAAGATGAAAAAAAATGTTACATACTATGTATAATATGTGAATTTCTTTGGACTGCCTCTGAAAACATTTAAATGTAATTTATTAGTAAAGTTTTCCATCTCTAAAGATTAAACTACAAGCTCTCTCTAAATGTAATTCCCAGGCACTAGAAATAAAGGAGCTGGCTCCTTATACAGAGAATGCTCACTAGAATTAAAGAAAAAAAAAGACATAAAGGTTCCATCTGGGAACTGTATAATATAGATATGTAATATATACATATAATATATATATATATATATATATATTTGGAAGAAGAGATAGAAAGAGATGGTGACAGTGATGTGCATACGGTCTATTCACATATGATATTCTCAAAAGGATAAAACATTGGCATTAAAAACAAAAGGCAGTCATAGTCTCTGACTAATGTGCAATGCAGAAGGAATCTTCTATATTATATGCATGTATAGAAATAACTCCAAACAAACAACTGGTTTCCTCTAGCAGAGGCTGGAAGTTAGCCAACTTGAAAGCTCTAACTGAAAATATATGGAATAAATTGCAGGAGATTCCTATGCAGATTAGAGATTTATTTATATTTTTTAAAGATTTATTTATTTATTGTATGTAAGTACACTGTAGCTCTCTTCAGACACTCCAGAAGAGGGCATCAGATTTTGTTACGGATGGTTGTGACCCACCATGTGGTTGCTGGGATTTGAACTCGGGACCTTCGGAAGAGCAGTCAGTGTTCTTAACCACTGAGCCATCTCGCCAGCCCCAGATTGGAGATTTATAGCATAAAAGGACACCCACACACAAAAGTTTTAAACACTTTAAATGGAAAGTGATTCAACATTCCTCCTTGAATCAGAGGTTGAGATTTTCTTCCAAAGCAATAAACCAAAGAAAAGATAGAGGCAAAAGACGTCACTCAAAAATGTTTTCTGAATTACTTTCTATTACTAATTGAATAGTTTGGCACTTGGATATTTTTCCTCCTTGTGGCTCTGTATTATCCCATCTTCTTCCTGTGCAGAATATGTATAGAATGTGAAACAGAATGTAATGGCTACTCCTGGTTGTCTTGAGCCATAGTGGCTATGAAAATCTTAGGCAGAGGCAAAGTAGTATACACATTTAACCCCAGAAGACTAAGGCAAGGAGATCTCTGAGTTCAAGGTCAGCCTGGGACAAAGCAAGTCCCAGATCCAGGCATGGTAGTACACATCTTTAATCTGGACCATACCTTCTGCTGGAAACCTACATAAGGACATTGGAAGTAGGAAGATTCACTCTTCTTCACCTGCTTGCATTTCCATGCCAGCAAGAAATTAGAACCTACTTCTACAGAAGACCAGCTGAAATAACTAATCTCGTGGGACTGAGCAACTACTAGATTCTTGGACTTCCCATCCACAGCTGACCATTGTTGGGTTAGTTGGACTGCAGACTGTAAGTCATCACAATAAATTCCCTCAATATAGAGAGACATTTTATAAATTTTGTGACTCTAGAGAATCCTGACTTATACACAGAACTAACCCACTCTGCTGGTCAATTTGCAGCACACATTAGTCAGCTTAGTGTTTCCTTCTTCTACAGCATCCCATAGACGACCTCTTCCTCAGACAAAACCATGATTCACTCTTCATGAAATACCTCTCCCAAATTAGTACATCACTAGTTTTTCAGTATTCCCAGGTAGCCTCTGCCTTTACTAGTTAAATAGACGGATTTTAGTTCTATTTCACACATTTCCTACTATATTGCTTGCTTGTGAGAACAGCCACTTGAAGGACCAAAAGGTTGTTTTGGGGCAGGATTTCCAAAGTACAGTTCAACATGGCAGGAGTGTCAGGGCATAGGAGCTTAAGGTACTGGTCATCATCTTACATCAAGGACACAGAAAGGTGAGTGCTGCTTCGCAGCCCATACTCTCCTCATATTTAATCTGGGTCCTAGACAATGGATTGTAGGTTTTCCCACCTCAAGTAACCTGCCTTTCCCGGACAGCCAGGGCTATACAGAGAAACCCTGTCTTGAAAAACAAAACAAAAACAAACAAACAAACCTACCTACCTAGTCCATGCAATTCCTCATAGATACGCCCACAGATTTGTTCCCATGGCAACTGTTAATCTCTGTGCTATATTTCTGTCTATTAGTCCTCTCTCCTGGCCATCTGGGCTGATAACACAAAAAAATTTAAAAATGGGGGACTGGGGATATGGTTTAGGTGTGAGAGGGCTTTCCTAGTGTGAGAAAATTTGATCTAATCTCTAGCACCATACAAAACTAAGTGTTATGTCAAATGTCTGTAACTCTAGAAATGGAGACAAGAAAATCAGAAATCCAGTGTCTTCCTGAGCTATATAGATAGACTTTGAGCCCAGCCTGGACTACATATCACTACATGTAAAGTAAAGAAGCAGAGAGCAAAGGATGACTGCATGCATTCTGGGGCTCAGCTTGCTCATTCCACTCTTCTACAGTTTATCCAGGATTTCCTTCATAAGAAATGATGCTAACCACAATGTGTGGGTCTACTCAGTTAATGTAATCAAGGCTCACCTTCCACAGACATATCCATAAGCCCTTTTCCTAGGTGACTCTAACTTAGTTAACAGTCACCAAAGACAATGGATGTTTAGAGAATTACAAGCCCATATCCAAATAAGTAAATAAATAAGTAAATAAATAAATAAGAGAAAAAAAATAAAGTTAGATTCAAGTTCTCAAAACTGGGTCACCCCTGAGAATCAAGGTTTTCAGGTTCCAATAGATGATCTGAACACCTTAAGCTGTTTTCAAAAACTAACTTTGCAAAGTTAGGATTGATAGATGCTTATAATCTCAGAAATTGGGAAGTGAGGGGCAGGAGTGTCAGTTCAAGTTTGTCCCTAGTTTTATGGTGAGTTTGAGACCAACCTGGACTATAAGACCACTGCAAGAAAAGCAATTCAAGGCCAGCCTACGTAACATGTTTAGATGTTGTCTTACACAGTAAAGTGAGTGTTGGGAATATTATTTAGAGGTAAAGTACTTGCCTACCATGAAAGACATTGAGCTAGAGAGAACATGCCTTATCACCGTAAAAGCTATATATGAGTAACCCACAGCCAATATCTTCCTAAATGTAGAAAAGCTTGAAGCGATCCCACTGAAATTAAGACAGAGACAGGGATGTCCACTGTCACCGACCTTTTTCATTACTATGCTTGAAGCACTGCTGAACAAGAAGGCAAGAGAAGGAAGTTAAAAGTGCACAAATAAGGAAAGAAGTCAAACTATTTCTATTTCCAGACGACATGGTACTCTATATTAGAAATCCCCAAATTTCTACCTGAAAACTTCTAGAAACATTAGACAAATTCAGCAGAATACAGAAACAGCTTGCACCCTCAACGGGTTTTCTATACTTCAACAACAAATGTACAGAGAAAGAGAACATGAACACACTCACATACAGAGTAGCAGCAAAGAAAATAAAAACACCTAGGAATAAACCTAACCAAAGTAGTAAGGGATGGGAGCTAGAGAGATGGCTCAGCGGTTAAGAACACTTAACCAGAGGTCCTGAGTTCAATTCCCAGCAACCACATGGTGGCTCACAACCATCTGTAATGAGATCTGACACCCTCTTCTGGTGTACTCACATACTTAAAATAAGTCTTCAAAATTTTTTTTAAAAAAGTGAATGATGATAACTTTAATATCATTCATAATGATAACTTTAAATCTCTGAAGAAAGTGATACAGACACTAGAAAAAAAGAAAGGCATCCCGTGATAAAATTAACACTGTGAAAATGGCAGCCATTCTGTCAAAAGTTATTTACAGATTCAGCACAGTCTCAATCAAAATCCCTATCTCATTTGACCCGGACCAGCAGGCAGGTTTTCAATGGCAGGTCTTGAGAGAGGACCAGGTCAGAAGATAAGGAGACAAAAGAGCTGGGATCAGGAGGTCCTACATAAGCTATGTCTTATGCCAAGCACACCTATTAAGAAGTACAGCATCTTACGTACTCTTAACGGGAGAAATGGACAGAGTCCACAGAAGCTCTCATATAATAGGACAAAGTCAGCAAGAAGCCAATCAAGTAATGTTTCACAAAAGGAACTCAGGTATCTCAAGAATATTACAGACTGAGCACATGGTGGCCTTAGTACTGAAAATTCCAGTCTTTTCAGGGGATAAAAAAAAATCCATGTTTGTGCCAGGCGTGGTGGCACACGCCTTTAATCCCAGCACTTGGGAGGCAGAGGCAGGGGGATTTCTGAGTTCGAGGCCAGCCTGGTCTACAGAGTAAGTTCCAGGACAGCCAGGGCCACACAAAGAAACCCTGTCTTGAAAAGCCAAAAAAAAAAAAAAAAAAAAATCCATGTTCTCCCCATCTACACTTGTGATTGCTTTCTTCTCCTTCTCAAGTGGGCATCCTCACTTAGGCCCTTCAACTTATTGAGATTTTTGAGTTTTGTGGACAGAATCTTGGGGTATTCTGTATTTTTTTCTAATATCCACTTATTAGTGAGTACATACCATGCATATCCTTTTGGTTCTGAGTTACCTACCTCACTCAGGATGATATTTTCTAGTTCCATCCATTTGCCTGCAAAACTCAGGATGTCCTTGTTCTTAATAGCTAAGTAGTATTCCATTGTGTAAATGAACCACATTTTCTGTATCCATTCTTCTGTTGTGGGACATCTAGGTTGTTTCCAGCTTCTGGCTATTACAAATAAGGCCACTATGAACATAGTGGAATATGTGCCCCTGTGGCATGGTGGGGCATCTTTTGGGCATATTTCCAAGGGTGGTATTTCTGGGTCTTCAGGTATTCCAGTTTTCCAGTTCCTATTTCCAATTTTCTGAGGAACCTCCAGATTAATTTTCAGAGTGCTTGTACCAGCAATGGAGGAGTGTTCCTCTCTCTCCACATCCTCTCCAACATGTGTTGTCACCTGAGGTTTTGATCTTAGCCATTCTGATTGGTATAAGGTGGAATCGCAGGGTCATTTTGATTTGCATTTTTCTGATCACGAAGGACTTTGCACATTTCTTTAGGTGCTTCTCAGCCATTCAAGATTCCTTAGTTGTGAAATCTCTGTTTAGTTCTATACTCCACTTTTTGATTGGGTTGTTTGGTTTTTTTGGTGATTAGCTTCTTGGGTTTTTTTTAATATATTTTGAATATTACCCCTGTGATGGTTTGTATATTCTTGGACCAGGGAGTGGCACCATTTGGAGGTGTGACCTTGTTGGAATAGGTGTGACCTGGTTGGAGTAGGTGTGTCACTGTGAGTGTGGGCTTAAGACACTCACCCCAGTTGCCTGGAAGTCAGTCTTCCACTAGCAGCCTTTGGATGAAGACTTAGAACTCTCAGCTCTGCCTGTGCAATGACAGCCTGGATGCTGCCATGCTCCCACCTTGATAATAATGGACTGAACCTCTGAACCTGTAAGCTAGCCCCAATTAAATGTTGGTTTTTTTTTTTTTTATAAGACTTGCCTTGGTCATGGTGTCTGTTCACAGCAGTAAAACCCTAACTAAGACAACCCCTCTATCAGATGTGGGGTTAGCGAAGCTTTTTTTTTCCCAATCCATAGGTTGCCAATTTGTCTTATTATGTCCTCTGTCTTACAGAAGCTTTCAAGTTTCATGAGGTACCATTTATCAATTTTTGATCTTAAAGCATGAGCTATTAGAGTTCTGTTTAGGAAATTTCCCCCTGTGCCAATGAGTTCAAGGCTCTTTCTCACTTTCTCTTCTATTAGATTCAGTGTATCTGGTTTTATGTTTACATCCTTGATCCACTTGGACTTGAGCTTTGTGCAAGGTGACAAATATGGGTCTATTTTCATTTTTCTACAGACAGCCAGTTAGGCCAGCACCATTTATTGAAGATGCTTTCTTTTTTTTCCATTGTATATTTTTTTGTCAAAGATCCAGTGTCTGTAAGTGTGTGGTTTTAGGGAGTGGTGGGGAGAGGGGAACCTGATCTGGTATTGGGTGAGGGAAAAGGTCTGAAGCCCTGAGGGCCAGCAGAAAGAATGGAAACAGGCAACCTTAGGAGGCAGGAGGTTGGGGGGACCTTCCAGAATACACCAGAGACTTGGGAGGTGAGAGACTCTCAGGTCTAAAAGGAGGAAGGACCTTAGATTAAATGCCCGACAGTAGGGAGTGGGAACTTATAGAGCCCACCTCCAGCAGGAAGATAGGACATCAAATGAGGGAGGGGGCATGCCACAGTCACAACTCTGACCCATAATTGTTCCTGTATGAAAGAGTTACAGGAATGGAAATGGAGAGGAGCCTGAGGAAAAGAAGGTCCAGTGACAGGCCTAAAGTGGGATCCAGCTCAAGGGGAGGACTGAAGCCTTGACACTATCATTGAGGCTATGGAGTGCTCACAAAAAGACCTAGCATGACTGCCCTCTGGAAGACCCAAACATGCAGCTGAAAGAGTCAGATGTAGATATTTGCATCCATCCTATGGACAGAAGCAGCTGACCCCTGTTGTTGAATTAGGAAAGGCTGAAAGAAGATGAGGAGAAGGGCAATCCTGTAGGAGGACCAACAGTCTCAATTAATCTGGACCCCTGAGATCTTCCAAACACTGGAACACCAAACAGACAGCATACACCAGCTGATATGAGACCCCCAACATACATACAGTAGATGACTGCCTGGTTTGTGTTCATTCAGAGATGATGCACCTAAAAACCCTAAAGAGACTGGAGGGCCCAGAGAGTTTAGAGATCAGGTGAGGTGGGGAGTAGGGACATCCATGTGGAGACATGGAGGTAGGGAGGAGGTATGGGATGTGGGTGGATGGGGTGGGGTGGGGGAATAAAATATGGAGTGTAAATAAATAAATAAGTAAATATTAAATCCATGTTCTCAGGAACTGAAACCTTAATTCCTTCAAGGCCCTAGCCTCAGCCCCAGAATAGCCTTTCCAAGTCTACTCTTGATTAAGGACACAGAACTATGCTCCCTTTAACCTTTTATCAGGCCCCTTCAGAAAGCCTTGGATCAGTACAACTCTGAACATCATTCTTCAAAGAAATAGTAAAAAGAGAAAACCCCAACTATCCTAAAACGCATAAGAAACCATAAAAGCCCCCAGATAGCCCAAACAACCTTTATCATCATCATCATCATCATCATCATCATCATCATCATCAACAACAACAACAACAAAACAAAACACTTGAGGGATAACAAATCCAGATCTTAAGATAATTTCAGAGCCTTAATAGTATAAAAAAATACTGGCTGTAGTGGCTATCTCTGGTTGTCAACTTGACTATATTTGCAATGAACTACAATCCAGAATTGGAAGGCTCACCAGTGACCCTAACCTGGAGGCTTGGAAATAGAAGTCTCTGATCTGGATCTTGGTATGGAGATCTTGATAGCATACCGGCTATGGATTAAAGGTGTGAGATTAAGACAGAGATCCCGGAGCTCAAGATCATCTGGGATTAAAGGTGTGATATCACACATCTTTAATCTGGGTTACACCTTCTGCTGGAGACTATATAAGGACACTGGAAGAAAGGAGACTAGCACTCGCTCCTTTGCCTGTTCACCGTGTGGGACTGAGTAATTGCTAGATCCTTGAACTTCCATTCACAGCTACTACTGAACCATTGTTGGGAATTGGGCTGCAGACTGTAAGTCATCAATAAATTCCTTTACTTCGTAAGTTCTGTGACTCTAGAGGACCCTAACTAATACACTGGCACAAAAGCAGACATGTAGACCAGTGGAACAAAATCGTAGACTGAAACATTAGAAACTGCAACCATTTAACATTTGATGAGCATACCAAAAACTGAAGCTGGGGAAAGAACTGGTACTAGGAAAACTGGATGTCCACATGCAGAAGAATGAAATCAAATCCATATTTATCACTTTGCACAAAACCCAACTCCAAATGGATCAAAGTCCTCAATGTGAAACCTGAAACCCTGAAATTGCCAGAAGAAAACATAGGCAGTGCCTACCTGCTGCAGGTGGAGGAAGAACTTTCTGACTAGGACTCCATTTACCCATGAATTAAGGCCAAGAATTGACAAATGAGACTTCATAAAACCTAAAAAGCTTCTATACAACCAAAGAAACAACCAAGCAGATGAAGATGTATCTATCCACAAAATAGGAGGGAACCTGCCAGCTACACATCTGACACGGGTTTAATATCCAGAATAAAAGAACTTAAAAAAAAACAAGACAAACAAACAACCCACAACTGACTCATTCAAAAAGGCCTGGAACCTGAACAGAGAGTTCCCTAAAAGGGGAAAAAAAAAAGAGTGTGCTTTGGTGGGGTAGGGATAAGAAATGTGTTACTCAGAGTTTCATAGAGTCACAGGACTTATGGGTAGTCTCTATCTAGTAAAGGAATTTATTGATGACTTACAGTCTGCAGTCCAACTCCCAAACAATGGTCAGCAACATCTGTGAATGGAAGTCCAAGGATCTAGCAGTTGCTCAGTCCCACAAGGCAAGCAGGCGAAGAGGAGAGAATCTTCCTTCTTTCAATGTCCTTATGTAGGTCTCCAGCAGAAGGTATGGCACAGATTAAAGGTGTGTGCCATCACGCCTGTATCTAGGACTTACTTTGTCCCATATGACCTTGAACTCCTAGCCTTAGTCTCCTGGGATTCATAGCCACTGTGCCTCAAGATCTCCATGCCAAGATCCAGGTCAGAAACTTGTATTTCTCAGCCTCAAGATCATGATGACAGGTGAGCCTTCCAATTCTGGATTGTAGTTCATTCCAGATACAGTCAAGTTGGCAACCAGGAATAGCCACTACAATAAATATCTAAATAAATGTTCATTGTCCCCAGAAACTAGGGAAACTGGTGACTTTTTTTGTCACTGTGTTAGTAACCCCTAACAACTGGTAGTATCCGCCACATTCCAGAGTAGGTCCTATGACCAGGAGTAGTTACTGGCCAACATCAAATAGATTAAAAGATCTTTTTCTTTGTTTTGGTGGAATTTTTGGTTTCATTTTAGTATTTTTATCGACAATTTGTTTTGATTTCCTTTTTCTTTCTTTTTTTTTTAAGTTTTGAAGAGAAAGAACATGATGCTTATTTGGTCGTTAGGTGGGGGAAGATCTAGGCATTTGGAGGAGGGAAATCATGATCAAGATATATTGTATAAAAATAATTTTAAAATATACTGACAAAACCAATTTAAGGAAGAAAGTGTTTCTTCAAGCTCACTGTTCAAGGGTGTAGTCCATCTTGGTGAGGAAAAACCACAGTCAGGATGGTGAAGAGGTAGGTCCTATGGCTGGCAGTTAGGAAGAGCTTGGTGAGTGCTTGTGTTCAGTCTGCTTTCTCCATTGTAAGCCATCCAAGCCCCAGGTCTAGGGAATGATCCTGCTCTAACTGAGGGGTTTCCCACCTCAGTTTACCTAAGTAGTTACTATAATCACTCACAAACTCTTGACTCCTAGGATTATATTAACTCCTAATTAATCAACTGGATCCGGTCCAGTTGATTGCATTAACCCTCACAGTGTGTTTAACCTATGGTATGCATCATCTATCCTTAAAAAAAAAAAGCCCAAGTTTTGAATAAAAACACTGAGTCTGGGTAAATTATCTATAACCACACAGCCACATTTACATGCACAAAGATTCAATGCAGAGGTTTCAGAACTAGTTCAAGTATTTCTGGAGTTAGGTTAGGTTCCAACATAATCTAACTGCCACTGTTAGGTTCTAATTGATTTGTTATTTTGAAATTAATGAAAGTGCAGTTTACATATTTCTCATTTGAGGCAAAGTTTTTTGTTTTGTTTTGTTTTTGTTTTTGTTTTTGTTTTGAGACAGGATTTCTCTGTGTAGCCCTGGCTGTACTGGAACTCATTCTGTAGACCAGGCTGGCCTCTGCTTCCCAAGTGCTGGGATTAAAGGCGGGTGCCACCACTGCCTGGCTGAGGCAAAGTCTTAAGGTTTAAGAATAGTTTAAATATTTATACTATTTTATTTCTCATTTATTACTCGGTGATTCTGCGAGTGCTGCTGGTAGCCCAAGAACTGCAGAATCCCTGGAAATGGTAGCAGCTCCCCTGGCCAGGAATGCTATGTGACTGACCCTAGGTAAAGTAGGTGAAGTCTTGCAGCCTGACTTTTCTTTCTGTGTGCTTTCAAGATGATAGTGGTTATAAGACTGCAGGGTCACTCAAGGGCGAGAGCCTGACCTGCCAAGGTCAAATTCTTAAAATAAATTAATAAAGACAAGAAATAAAAATCAAACAAACATGAGGTCAAGGTGGAATCAGGAATTCTTGGGTCTATTTGCTCATGGCAAGAGCTCAAGCATTCAAAGTGCACGTACCAAGCCTGTCTCAGAAATGGAAAACAGGGGAGGATTGGAGCAGGACGGAGGGAGAGGAAGGGAGGTAGAGAAAGGAAAAAGGGAGGTGGAGAGAGGAGAGGCTGAGAAAGGAGGAACGGGAGGAAAGAAACATAAAATATCCCCATCCACCCAAAACATAAGCATAACCCAGGGGATGGTCACATACCCAAGAGACTATACCGGCTGCCGAAATTGGACTCTGTGGGTTTAAAATAAAATGAAGAAACAAACTTCTATATCCATATCCATGGAAGGGAGATGGTTCTAGAAGGAATTAGGGGGTGATGGTTAGGATTGAAATGCAGTGTACAAACTTCTCAAAAGAAATTAGTAAAGACAAGAAATAAAAATCAAACAAACATGAGGACAAAATGGAATCAGGAATTCCAATTGATCCACTTCCTGATAGGAGGCGCCTAATAGTCCGGAAGCTGTCTATAGGACAGTAGATGCAATGTGATTGGATGGGATCGGCTTAGAGTAGCGAGGGAGGTCCGCCCACCGCTCTGTATTTAAGGGCTGCAGCGCCGCCACCGCCTCCACATCCACCCTGGTAGGCAAATTGCTCGCGCTAGAGCTGCGTCTCCAGGGCAGCATGAGCCTGAAAGATACAGCGCAAAGTTGGTTCCCAGCAGGGCATCCTGAAGCCAGAGGAGTCCTGGTTCATCCAGTCGGGAACTTCCTGATGTCTTACTACCAGTGCCCCCCAACTTGTTGCCCGACCAACCAGCTCATCGTGGTCCAGGTGCCTTCCCTGAGGCCTGGCCTTGGGGCTCAACACAGCTGGCTTGCAGCGCCTTCGGAGCTGCAACACTGGCGACCCCAACTGGTGGGGAGGAAGATACTCTGCTCTGAGATGTTGACGACGACCACGTCTTCTTCCTCTTCCTCGTCGTCAACTTCCTCCTCGTCATCCTCAGCCTTAGCTCAAGAGAAGAGGCTCATCCACATGGCCAGCCCCAGCCTTGCCAACACCACAGCTGCCAAGAGGACCAGCAGCAGCAGCAGCAGCAGCAGCAGCAGCAGCAGCAGCAGCAGCAGCAGCAGCAGTAGCAGCAGCAGCAGCAGCAGAGCCACAGGTCAGCCGCTACACTTCAACACCTATACTCCACAGCAAGCTATCTACAGCTATACTTTTTTCGGAATGAAGAATCCCAACCTCACCAAGGAGATCCCTGTTGCCTTGCGGCACCACTACTTGGGCTTGTTCACCGAGGAGTGCCTCAAGTTCTCCTCTTCGCATCTGGAGGCCATCGAGAAGGCCCAGTCAGAGGAGAAAGTGATTTACGACCAAAGTCCCAGCAAGGACAAGTACCTGAATGTCGCCCTGCACACGCTGAAGAAGCTCAGGGGCCTGGTTCCCAGCGCCATCCCGGGTCTCAGCAAGGCCACTTTGTACAGCCGCCTAAAGGGCTATCTACTCACGGAGGAGCAGCGCAAGGCGCATGGCTTCCCGTTCGCACATCCGGAGAAGCCAGGGTCGGCAATGCTCTTCACAGGAGAGCAGCCGCTGAGCCCGACACATAGGGCCTGTTGCCGCTGTGGCACCAAGTACCTCGTGTCTTTCTCGGGCCGCTGCCTCTGCTCTGAGCCCTGCGTTTACCACTGGGGGCGTGTCGTCTCCATCCCCGGGCAGGGAGGCTGGCAGGTGCGCTACTCGTGCTGCTCCGCGCCCCTGGAAGCCACAGGCTGCAAAGTGGCCAAGCAACACGTGCAGGACGGCAGGAAGGACAACTTGCATGGCTTTGCCAAGACCTTCCCGAAGAAGGACTGGGAAGCCCACGCGGGAATCTTCGCGCTGGACTGTGAGATGTCCTACACCACACATGGCCTGGAGCTCACCCGCGTCACAGTGGTGGACACTGACTTAAAAGTGGTTTACGACACCTTCGTCAAGCCTGATCATGAGATTGTGGACTACAACACCATGTTTTCCGGAGTGACCGAGGCAGACCTGGTGAACACCAAAGTTAGGCTGTGTGATGTCCAGACCGTGCTTCTTAGCATGTTCAGCACTGAAACCATCCTCATTGGACACAGCCTTGAGAGTGACCTGCTGGCTTTGAAGTTCATCCATGGCACTGTGGTGGACACATCTGTGCTCTTCCCGCACGAGCGTGGCCTCCCCTACAAGCGCTCCTTGCGGAGCCTCATCTCTCAGTACTTCAGCCGGATGATCCAGACACAAAGCGATGGCCACAGCTCCATCGAGGATGCCAGAGCTTGCATGCAGCTGGTGACCTGGAAGATGCAAGAAGATGCCAAGACCTCTAGCCCCCCTCTGCCGCAGGCCGCTTGCCAGAAGAGCAACTCTCTGCCGAAGCTGCCAGTTTGCACCAGCCAATACACTCAGACGCCCAAGATGCTGGAGATGCCTAAGATACCCGAGATGGAAGACATCTTGTACCCGGAGGGAAGTGCTTCAGACCAACCACCCCAGCTAGAGACTTGAGGACTTTTCTGTGTTGATTACAGATGCGTAGGTGAGGAGTGGGTGTCATACAGTTGTTAAAAGTTTTAGTCCAAGCCTGAAACCTTGCAGAGTTATGCTGTCTTGTTCGCCAAGGTTGGGTACTGCTTGCCATGTTGTGGGTGAGAAAGTTCTTCATACAGAATGACTCTAGTTAAGTCTCATCACGCTCAACTAAAGGGAGAAGGAGGAAGTATTTCGGCCGATTCCAGAACTTTCTCACAGAGCTGACCAAAGAAAACAGCCTGCCTGCCTTAGAGGTGAGACCATTTTGATTCGACAAGTGTCACTGGAACTGTTAGCTATGACTTTAACTTTGCCTAAGAAGAAGCTAACACTCCTAGTTTGCCAGGTACTCAGTGTGTCAAGAAGATCAATGAAATTTGATGGAAATTACTAGTTCTAAGCAACACTGATAATCTGGTAAATTCCAGGTTGTTTTGTTTTGTTTTTGTTCTTGGAGTTGAAATAGTTTAATAATTTTTTTTTAGATGGGGTAACTTCTTTTCTTCTACTTTATAAACAAATTCCATTTATAAAATACATCAATTATAAAATGCAAGTGGTTTTTGAATGATTTTTGGAATTTGGTTGAAAGTGTATTGAATTATTTCCACTAGAAAATATTGTGGACCCAAACACCCTTTGCCTCTTATGATTCTTTTTTTTTTTTAAACCAGAAAATCTAATGCACTTTTGTCTTAACTGTGAAGAGAGCCACCCTCGCTGTGTTAAAGGTCATTCTCTGTTATTGTATGAAGGCTAAGGCAAGCTACTGTGTTTTAGAATGCAAGGGAAGAAAATAACTAGTTTTAACTACCCACCTTTTAGGTGGTGTAGGTAAGTTTAATAAGGAGTGTTAGTGTTTTTACATGCCAGTAAAACCTTAAACTCTAAACTCAAGGCAGGAAAATTAGCTCATTAGCATTAATTTGTGTTAAAATGTTCAAAATGGAAATAGAGCACTTAATACTGTTTTTTTTCCCCTGCCTCCCCTGTGTGGCCTAGAGCTGGCTTTGATCTTGTTTCTGTTACCTCTAGAGTGGGACTACAGGTGTGAATTACCATGCTTGGCTAATGTCCCTCAACTGCTTTTTCAAAAGTAAATTCTAAATTACCAGAGCAAAACTAAACCAAACATTCTATTCTTTGGACTAATAACTCTTGCCTGTGTGCATTTTGGTTTGCAATTTTATATATATTTCTCTCAAATAAAGTTTTGTTTTGTTTTTTCAAAATAGAGATGTGTGCCCATGTGTTTGTTTACATTTGATAGGATGGGAGCAGGGTTTGAGATACTGCCAGGCAGGAGATTCTAGCTCAGCATCTGGACTCCTGGTCCTTAGAGGGGCTAGGCTTACACTGAGTTTTCTGGCTTCCAGAATTTGCTTTTCCAAGCCCACTTGGAGCTCTGACTTGTGAAAGCAAAGACACCTGTTCAAAGACCCCGGGCCCTTCATATCTGGGTATCTCTTGTCAACAATGGACATGGACTGGGTGGGCTATCCTGGCTGCCTTGTTTGGTGTTCTGTGTCTTACAAGGCAGAGACAGAATAGATGTTTCTATTGGTCATTCACTTGTTTTTGAGAAAGAGTCTGGCTTGGAACTGTGCTGAAGTTCTTTTGTGGCTGAAATGGCTGTGAACTTTACGCCATCTCTGTGCTGAAGTTCTTTTGTGGCTGAAATGGCTGTGAACTTTACGCCATCTCTCAGTTGTTATAAGGATGACAAGCATGTGCTGAGACTGTTGGTTAACTCGAGCTATGTGTGCAGCCCTTGCTTTGAATCTTATACATACATAATACATACATACATACATACGTGCATGTGTGTGTACTTTAAGATTGAGTCTTACATAGGCAGGTTGGCTACCAACTCTGTGTAGCCAGCCATGACCTTGAACTCCCAGATAATTGTGTTTAGAAGCTCATGTCACACAACCAGCCAGAGTTTATGTGGAAAAAAAGGTGTTTGGAAAGGATAAAATCTCAAATCAAATTAAAGCTAATTCTAGCTAAAGAGAAGAATAGGATTATGTAGGCCTTGCAACTATGTCGGCAATATTCTGCCTTCAATATTTTATCACTTAAACTACAAATCGGGGATAGAGGTGTGTGTGTGGGGGGGAGTTCTTATGAGGCACCTAGCATGGCAAAAAACAACAATAACAACAATTTCTGATCTAGTTTTCAAAGACGAAATACTCAATGCATATTTAAAGCTGTAGGGAAGCCAAGCATGTCCTAGAAAGCAGACACTGTTATCACAACTGTGCAGTGGAAAGATGCGAAATAGCAGGAAGAGAAACCTGTCCTGCTTGCACTCACTTAAGGGCACCTGAGTAGATGCGCACCAGAGCTCCTCTGGCTGTTAGCAATTTACCAGAAAAATCTTTACTGTCATCCTGTAACCAATGCATCGCATAGCCTCTGGGTGTTTAATTACAATGATTATACTAATCATCTGCGAGAGGACAGCTTTTATGCAGGAAGAGTCGTATCCTTAACCAGTTTTCACAAAACCTGTATTGCAGCTGAGCTCTGTGCAGATGGAAATATTCTTCAATAACCCAAAACAGTATTAACAAACTTTCAAAGGAAGAAACTGATAACTCATATAGACTTAGAATCTTTATCTTTAGGCTGGAAGTGGTGGGGCATACCTTTAATCCCAGGATTTGGTTCGTAGAGGCAGAAGGATCTCTGTGAGTTCAAGCCCAGCCTGCTTTCTAGAACAAGTTCTAGGACAGCCAGGGCTACACAAAGAAACCCTGTCTCAAAAAAAACAAACCAAAACCAAACCAAAACAAAACAAAACAAAAAAAAGAAAAAGAAAAAGAAAAAGGAAAGGAAAGAAAGTATGTTCATTGCCAACTATTTTATTAAACATAGTCATGATCAGGTAGTGATGTTTGGGAGATGACAGACTAAATATTAATGAAAGTCCCATAAGATTGCAATACAAGTCAGATGTGGTGGCTCACGAGGTGAGCAGTTCTACTCCAAATTCAAAGTCAAGACTAGTCTACAGAATGAGACTCTGTCCAAAGTTCCTGTTGCCTTGTGCCTTTACAGTAAGGTTACAACATGATGAGTTAATCACATGTCTTGGTGATAGCTGGTGTAAAATGCAAACTGTTTACATCTAGCAGTACCACCATGTGCTGAAAAAAAAAAAAAAACAAAAAAACAAAAAAAACAAAAAAACCCAAAAACCTTCCTGAGACAGGGTCACACTATGCAGCTCTGGCTGGCCTGGAACTTACTATATAGACTAGGCTAGGCCAGACCTCAGAGCTCAGCCTGCCTCAGCCTCCCAAGTGGTACCATTAGAGGTGTGTATTACGCTACACAATGCCAGAAAATATTTGGTAATGATTAATGACTACATTATTATTTGTACTATGCTCTTAAGAATATTTACTTTTATTATTTTTAATTATGTGTATATGTGTGTGTGGGGGGGGGGGCTATAAATGAACGGATGCCAGGGAGGCCAAAAGAGAGCATTGGTTTCCCCTGGAATTGTAGTTAAGAGTGGTTGTGAGCTGCCCAACATGGGTGCTGGGTTCAGATCTCTGATCCTCTTTAAGAATAGAAAGCATGATATGCTTTAAGATTATTTACTTGAGACTGTACTCTTACATACAGGAAAGTTTATTGTGAAGTGGTACCTGGTGCTCCACCAGCAACAGCTTCAGATAGCTTGTGTCCACTTTGAGTCAAGATTGCATCAAGATGCCAAGTCAAGTGACTGACTTGTTAGCTGGGCGTGGTGGTGCACTCCTTTAATCCCAGTACTCGGGAGGCAGAGGCAGGCAGATTTCTGAGTTTGAGGCCAGCTTGGTCTACAAAGTGAGTTCCAGGACAGCCAGGTCTATACAGAGAAACCCTGTCTCGAAAAACCAGCCAACCAACCAGCCAACCAACCAAACAAACAAAAAACCAAGTGACTGACTTGTTGTCTTGGTTTCTGGAAGTTCACAATATGACATTTGCACAAGGCTGGCTAATGGGACTGGTGATTGTGTCTCATTTTGTAGAGTGTTTGCCTAGCATGCACAATCCCTGGGTAGCATCCCTCCCTGATACAACATAAAACCGGGATGTGGCAAGTACATCTGTAATCCTAGCACTCAGGAGGTGGAGGCAGGAATTAGGATTTCAGAGTCGTTCTTGGCTACACAGGGAGTACAAGTTAAGCCTGGGTCAATTTTTTTTTTTTTAATCTAAGCTATTAGATTTACCTCGGCATATCTGGATTGTTAAAACATATTATTACCATGCTGTTCTCACAAAAGATGGCATAATTTATGTTACTAGTTTGGGTAAGTACAAGCTCCCCAGTGAGTTTGAAATAATTAGTGAGGCATTTATGTCAGGACAATTTACTTGTGCCATAATTTTCATTTTGTTCAATAATGGACCATTCTTACACATTCCCGTCTGTTTAATCACAACAAATGAGAAAAGTAGAGCTTCAAAAGACCTGGATTATAATGAATCATGTCTTTAATACCAGCTCTCAGGAGGGAGAGGTAGGCAGCTCTCTGTGAGTTTGAGGCCAGTCTGGTCTACAAAGCGAGTTCCAGGGCAACCAGGACTGCATAAAGCAACCCTGTCTGGAAACAAACAAACAAATAAATCCCACACCCCAAAAAACAAACAAAAATAAAAATAGTCAGAATGGAGGCTGGAGAGACGCTCTGCCGTTAACAGTCCGGCTGCTCCTGCAGAGGCCCTAGGTTCAATTCCCATCACCCACATGGAGGCTCACAACTGGCCGTAACTCTAGTTCCAGGAACCCAACACACTATTCTGGCTTCTTCTGGGTACCACACAGTCATGGTGCCCATAATGCATGCCAACAAATCCTCACACACATAAAATTAAAATTAATGCCTCCGATTAGCCAGGGGGGGCATTCAGATGACTGTGAACCCACTGAGTATAATGTGTTCTGAGGCTTTTGGAAAAGGTGAATGAGTCTTTAAGTTTATCTTGAAAAATGGTCTAACTGTAAGGATATGGCAGAGCAGACTTGAGTGTCCATGAAACTGTTCTCAGACTCTACCTCAGGGCATGTCACCCCAGGCAATTATACATTTCCATTTTTAGTGAAAAGCACGTGAACTTAGTAGGAAATAATTTTGTCTTTTATAAATGGAAAAAAAATTAAATCAGCTTGGCACATTTCCTGAGAAACTAAACTCAGTAACACAAATTTTCTCAGTAAGTTTTTCTGACATTCTGTCAATGGCTTAATTTCTTTTTTCTTTTTTTCAATGCTTTATTATTTTTTTTATTCACTTTACATCCTGATCACAGCCCCATCCCTCCCTTTGTAATCCGTCCCTTACAAGTCCCTCAGAGGACCTGGAGGCCCACTTGGGTACCACTCTACCCTGGGACATCCAGTCTCAGTGGGGTCTCAAGTTGGAGCAATCTGCTTGGCTGTTCCCTCGGTCTCTGCTCCATCTTTTATCCCTGCACATCTTGTAGTCAAGACAGATTTTGAGTTGAAGGTTTTGTGGGTGGATTGATGTCTCCTTCCCTCTCCTGGAATTCCTGCCTGGATTCAAGAGGAGGTTACTTCAGTCTCTATATCTCTCATTGGTAGGAAACTCAGCTAGGGTCACCACTATAGACTCCCCTCCATCTCATGCCTTCAGCCAGTTCCAGAGATGCTCCCTCCTGATTCCCATTCCCTTCCTCACCCTCTTTCCTTTCCTACCTAGTTCCCTATCTCCATCTACCTCCAATGACTGTTTAGTTTCCCCTTTGGAGTGAGATTCACCCATCCACCCTTGGGGTCCCAGTTTCTTTGGGTCTGTGGATTGCTGCATGTTATCCTATGCTTTATGGCTAATGTCCACTTATATGTGAGTAGATAACATATGTATTTTTCTGGCTCTGGGTTACCTCACTTAAGATGATATTCTCAAGTTCCATCCATTTGCCTGCAAAATTCATGATGTCTTTGTTTCTTTTTTTGTTTGTTTGTTTGTTTTTTGTTTTTTGTTTTTTTTGAGACAGGGTTTCTCTGTGTAGCCCTGGCTGTCCTGGAACTCACTCTGTAGCCCAGGCTGGCCTCAAACTCAGAAATTTGCCTGCCTCTGCCTCCCAAGTGCTGGAATTAAAGGCGTGCACCACCACGCCTGGCTGATGTCTTTGTTTTTTTAATAGCTGAATTATAATTCCATTGTTAGATGTACCACATTTTCTTTATTCACTCTTCAGTTGGGGGACATCTAGGTTGTTTCCAGTTTTTGCCTTTTACAAATAAAGCTGCTATGAACATAGGTGAGCAAATGTCCCTGTGGTATAGTGGGGAATCTTTTGGGTATATGCTCAGGAGTGGTATAGGTAAGTCTTGAGGTAAAAATATTTCCAGTTTTCTGAGAAACCACCGAAATGATTTTCAAAGCGGTTTGCACCCCCATCAGCAATGGAGGAGTGTTCCCTTGCCCCACATCTTTGTCAGTATGTGCTGTCACTTGAGTTTTTGATCTTAGCCATTCTGATGGATATAAGGTGGAATCTCAGGGCCGTTTTGATTTGCATTTCCCTGATGACTAACGTCTAGATTAGATAGGTTTTAAAGAATTTTATTTTTATTATTTTCAACTATGTGTATACGTGTAGGTCTGTTCATGTGAGTGTATGTTCCTGCAGGTGCCAGGAGGGTCAGATCCCAGAACTAAAGTTGTAGGCAGTTGTGAGTCGCCTGATGTGCATGCTGGCAACTGACTCTCTGCAAGAGCAGTCAGTACACATGCTTTCTAATGGAGCCATCTCTGTAGCTGCTGAGAGAGTAGGCTTTAACTTCAGTTATGCTGCTTGGGAAACTGAGGAGACTCCAGGCTGGTTCTTGGCGCTAGGAAAATGTTATGGATCAAGTGATCGTTTATGTTTGGTGTAAAACGGAATGGTGATTTCCTGACCTGTTGTAATTCTTTAAATGAATTGTGCTTGACTAATGGTTTTGAAGAATGGGAAGTGTGATTACTCTGTTAAATGAACTTATAAAACACTGCTCATTTTTTTCACCACTTGTTAAGTCTTAACCTGTTTGACGATTGATGTTGTCAACTTGATTCATTGCAGGGATTAAGAATCACCATGGACCCCCCCCCCCCACACACACACCAGGTACATTGGTGAGGGAGTTTCTAGATTGGGTTGTTTGACATGGTAAGACCCATCCTAATTGTCGATGGGTTCTTCCATACATGGGAGATATCAGAAATCAGGCTGAGCATTACATTTTGTCTCTCTCTGTTTTCCAACTATATGCTACCTGGTCATGGCTCCCTTGCTATGTTGGACAGTCTGTGAGCCCAAGTAAACCCTTTCCTCTTAGGTGCCTTTGTCAGATATTGCCATAGTAACAACAGAAAGCAACTAATAGATCATGCCCAGAGTACACTTCCTGTCTAAGTAACTGATAACTCCATGCATAGCACATACCTCCTGTGTAAGTACCTAGTGTATCATGCCCAGAGCACACCTTCTGTGTAAGTAACTGTCTAGGGTTTTATTGCTGTGAACAGATGCCATGACCATAGCAAATTCGTATAAAGGAAAACAACTGGGGCTGACTTACAGTATCAGAGTTTAGTCCATTATCATCATGGTGATAAGCATGGTGGCATGCAGGCAGACATGGTGCTAGAAAAGGAGCTAAGGCTTCTACAGCTTGATTGGCAGGTAACAGGAAAAGAAAATGAGCCACTAGGCTTGGCTTGAGCTTCTGAAACCTAAAGACCACCTTTCAGTGGACACACTTCCTCCAAATAAGGCTGTACCTATTCCAACAAAGCCACACCTCCAATGACACGGTCTATGAGTCTGTGGGGGTCATTTTCATTCAGGCCACCACAGTAACTAATATGCCATGTGCAGAACATAGCTTATGGCTAAGTAACCAGTGCACCATGCCCAGAGCACACATTCTGGCTGAGTTACTGGTGGTTTCTTGGCCCAGGGAATGGCACTCTTAGGAGATATGGCCTTGTTGGAGCAGGTGTGGTCTTGCTGGAGGAAGTGTGTCATTGTGGGGATGGGGTTTGAGACCCTCCTCCTAGCCCTGTAGGAGCCAGTCTTCTGGCTACCTTTGGATTAAGATGTAGAGCTTTCAACTCCTCCAGCCCCACATCTGCCTGGATGTTGCCATGTTCCCACCTTGATGATAATGAACTGAACCTCTGAACCTGTAAGCCATCCCCAATTAAATGTTCTTCTTTATTAGACAGTAACTAACATACCATGCCCAGAGCACACCTCCTATTTGAGCAACTAATATGCCATGCCTAGAATATACCTTCTGTATAAGTAACTAATACACCATGGATAGTGTCTATGATTTCTGGTTGTCAACTTGACTATACATGGAATGAACCACAATCCAGAATTGGAGAGCTCACCTGTGATTCAGATTTTAAGACTGGAAGACACAAGGTTCTGACCTGGATCTTGACATGAAGATCTTGAGGCATAGTTGCTATGAAAAGCTTAGGCCCAGGCAAAGTAGTATATGCCTTTAATCCCAAGAAACTAAGGCAAGGAGATCACTGAGTTCAAAGTCAGCCTAGGACAAAACAAGTCCAATATCCAGGCATGGTGGTATTTAATCTGGGCCATATTTTCTGGAGACCTACATAAGGACTTTGGAAGAAGGAAGATTCGCTCTTCTTTGCCTGCTTGCCTTTACTTGCCAGCACATCTGTTGGAATCTACTTATACGAAGACCAGCTGAAACAACTAGCCTTGTGGGATTGAGCAACTACTAGATTCTTGGATTTTCAGTTCACAGCTGAACATTGTTGGGGAGTTGGACTACAGACTGTAAGTCATTATAGTAAATACCCTCAATATAGAGAGACACTCAATGAGTTCTGTGACTTTAGAGAACCCCGACTAACACACCATGTCCAGAGGCTAAGTAACCAATGCACTATGCCCAGCATAGTCACCCTATGTAACTAATAGACCATATTAAGAACACACCTTCTGGCTCAGTAATGAATACACCATGTCTAGAGCACACATTCTGGCTAAGTAATTAATGTATCATCCCAGAGTATGCTTTCTATTTTGACACCTTCAGTGGGCTATCACCCTTTCTGCAATCCATCATTGTAGCAACAATTTTATGTCCTTTAGCCACACTTTGCACATTCCCTAGTGAGTGTTTTGTTTTTATGTTTTGATACACAGGGCCTCATTGTGTATTCCAGGTTGGACTAGAGCTCATGTTCATGTGTTTATAGCCACATGCCGCTATGCCTGACTTTGTCTTTTACATTAATTGCTTATATTTATTTAGTTTTTACTTTGTTTTAAAATTAATCAATTAAAGATGGGTATGTGTCTTAGTCAGGGTTTCTATTCCTGTGCAAAACATCATAACCAAGAAGCAAGTTGGGGAGGAAAGGGTTTATTCAGTTTACACTTCCACATTGCTGTTCATCACCAAAGGAAGTCAGGACTGGAACTCAAGCAGGTCAGGAAGCAGGAACTGATGCAGAGGCCATGGAGAGATGTTCTTTACTGGCTTGCTTCCCCTGGCTTGCTCAGCCTGCTCTCTTATAGAACCAAGATTACCAGTCCAGGGATGGCACCACTCACAATGGGCCCGCCCCCCCCTTGATCATCAACCAAGAAAATGCCCCATAGCTGGATTTCATGGAGGCATTTCTCCAACTGAAGCTCCTTTTTCTGTGATAACTTCAGCCTGTGTCAAGTTGACCCACAAAACCCGTCAGTATGATATGGTAGTACAGTATGTAATCCTAGAACTTGAGAGTCTGAGGCAGGTGTATCCTGAGTTGGAGGCCAGACTGGAGTCTCCTATACAGTGTGACTCTGTTTTTGTTTCTTTTTTTCCTTTCTTCTTTTTTTTTTGAAAGAGAAGAAACAAATATTAATTTTCAGGCTCACAATTGCCTAATCCTCTAGCTTCTAGAGGATTTGAGACCCTCTTCTGGCCTCTATGGACACAGGATATCAACACACACATACCTTACACACAGAGGCACATAAACACTCAAGTACAAATAAAAACCTCTAAAGTTAAATTACAGGTTGATGAGCAACTGAGCTAACTAACATTTGCATTGATTCATATACATGCATGTAGTGAGAACACTGTCTACAGAAATCTCAGACATCTTTTCTCTTTTTCTGTTTATTTCATTTCATTTCATTTCATTTCATTTCATTTCATTTCAACTTATGTGTTGGGGATTGAAGCTAGAGCTTCTCACTTGCTGGACAAGAGCAGTGTTTTGAGCTGCCTCCCTAGCCCATAGCAGGTCCTTAGCAGCTCTAGTCAGTACAACCACAGCAAGGGTCTCAGTGCCAACTTCTGCCCGCCCTGTCACTCTGTAATGGCAAGTTGTGGTTTGAGTGAGAATGTCCCCCATGGGCTCCCATACTTGGTCCCTAGTTGGTGGCTCGATTTGGGGAGGTTTAGGAAGCATGGCTTGACTGTAGGAGTGTTTTGTTTTTATGTTTTGTTTTTATAGCCACATGCCACTATGCCTGACTTTATACTTTGTCTTTTACATTAATTGCTTATATTTATTTATTTTTTACTTTGTTTTAAAATTAATCAATTAAAGATGGGTATGTGTCTTAGTCAGGTCTTTTTTTTTCCCAAGCAAATCTGATAGATCTAAAATTTTCTCTATGCTTTGGTTGACTCTTTTCCTTTGTACTTGCATTTAAAGATATGAGTGATCAGCTTGCCGATCTAGCACTATGCCTGCCTGCCATGAAGGACTCTAACCCTTTGCAAACATAAGCCAAAATAAGCTCTTACCTTTATTACTTAGTGCCCACACAGACCCAGTGATTAAAGTTAATTATCCCTCTAGTGCAGTGGAACTGTGTCCGAAGGTGTGTGGTCCCTCTTCGCTGTGTGTGAGGGTCTCAATAGTGCATGAGCCCTTTGTATACTTGAAATCTCTGTTTTTCTCTTCATAAGGTAAGAGGGACATAGTGTTGTGAGGGTCTGTTTTCATGAAGCATTAAGTAGAGGTTTTTTTAGTTTTTGTTTTTTGTTTTTTTTTGTGTTTTTTTGCCTTTCAGACATTGTTTATTAACTCCCCACCATTAAGAAAACAGAGTTCCACAGTGTGGACTTGTCCATCTGTTTTCCAGTCACTTCTCTCAGCATTTTATGCCCAGAAGATACACAGCAAATACTGGGTGCAGACTTTATTATAGGGCAGCTTGTCATTTAGACTGTGGTGGTTTGAATATACTTGACCCACAGGTAGCAGCACTATTAGTAGATGTGGCCTTGTTGGAACAGGTAAGGCCTTATTTGAGGAAGTATGTGTATGGGCTTTAAGACTCTCATCCTAGCTGCCTGGAAGCCAGTCTTCTCCTGTTACCCTTTGGAACAAGATGTTGAACTCTCGGCAACTCCTGCACCATGCCTGCCTGGACACTGCCATGCTCCTGCTTTGATGAAAATGGACTGAACCTCTGAACCTGTAAGCCAGCCCCAATTAAATGTTGTCCTTATAAGAGTTGCCTTGGTCATGGTGTTTTTTCACTGCAGTAAAACCCCAATTAAGACAGGCTCCTTGGGCAATACAATCTCTTTTACAACTAACTACCCTGTTGTGGTTTGAATAGGTTTGGCCCCCAAAGACTCATGTGTTTGAATGCTTGGCCCATGGGGCATGGCACTATTAGAAGGCGTGGCCTTGTTGGAGGATGTGTGCCACTGTGGGAGTGGCTTAAGGTCTCCTATGCTATAGCTTTTCTCAGTGTGGAATTCTAGTCTCCCTCAGGCTGCCCTTATGCTGCCTTTGGATCAAGATGTAGAACTCTCAGCTCCTTCTTCTGCTGCCTGCATGCTGCCATGCTTCCCATCATGATGATAATGGACTAAACCTCTGACACTGTAAGCCAGCCCCAGTTAAATCTTTGACTTATGAGAATTGCTGCGGTCATGGTGTCTCTTCACAGCACTGACACCCAAACCAAGACATACCTCATGCCTATGTAGTATAACAGCAGCCACACAAAATAACTAGATACAGAGACTAGATGTGTTTTACTGAAATTCCTGGAAGGGGATACAGGATGTTGAAACTGAAATGTATTGCTTCCTTTGTTCATTTTTTGGTAGCCCAGGCTGGCCTGAAACTGGTGGCAGTCTTCTCAAATCATCCTCTCAAGTATATCAGCTACCACACCCAGGCCAGAATATGGAAACTGCTCTTATCTCACAGGATTTCCAGGAAGAGAAGAGGCATCCTATTTAACTTGATGTGATATCAATTAAATTATGCAATTGGGAGGGATTTTTCAATTTATTATGGTAATTGTGTAAGCATATTTTCAAATAATTTTACTTGAACAGACAATATTGTTCAATAAATTACTAGCATGGTATTACGACACAAAGGTAAAAATATATCGGGTTAAATATGATTTTATCTTTCTGGTACTGTGCCTCATAGATTTTTATCAAACAAAGTGAATTCTTAATTCATTTTTGGATGCATTTAAATATGGACTGGAAAAATTGAAAAAGAATGTATGTATCAAGGGAAAGTTGATGAAGTGATCTGATAATGAAGCCTGCTTGGTGTCATGGAAACTTAGGAGACCAAAGACTCGGTCCACTGCAAATTTATGTTATCTCATGTTTGGACTCCAAATGTTGCTTGTTAGTCCTTCTTTTTTATCCATTGTTTGTTAAATTCTTTTCTAGTTCCTCAGAGCAGCTGTTATATATTTTCTTTGCTTTCTATTTCCAACCTTATCATGTCTCCACCCTGAGCTGGAGAGCCAGAGCCTTGGTCCGTCCTGGGAGCTCTTACCGGGTTTTTCCCTTGTCCTTGGATATCTCTGCTGCCCTTCCTGCTCCATCCTTTGTCTTTCCGTTTATTCCACTCCTATTCCTGGGGAACTTGGTTATCTTGATTTCCATGACTGAATCATCTGTGTTCTCATAACCACTAATTTTGAATACTTTCCATAAAACTATTTAATTGTTGATCTCCTACATCTTTTTGTTTTGTCTCACTTCCTCTCCCTTATATATTTTAAAAAAAAATATTTATTTTATGTGTGTGTATGTATTGCTTGCCTGTATATCTGTGCATCATGTGTGTGCCTGTTGCCTAAAGAAACAAGAAAAAGATATAGGACTCCCTAGAACTGGAGTGCTGGGAATTGAACCTCTGCCTTTTGCAGGAGCAGCCAGTGCTCTTAGTCCCTGAGCCATCTTCTCAACCCAGCCATCACTCTCTGTTTGAAACAGTTTTCATGTAGCCTAGGCTGGTTTCAAACTCACTATGTAGACATCAAATTCCTGATTTCTTTACTTTCTTGTTGTTGGGATTGCAGTTATAGGCTAGCTTCTTGCTCTCCTTGTAGACTTGCTGGTGTCTTCTAGTACCCGAGTCAGGCGTTGTCCAGGCTCTCAGCAGTGATACCTCATGCCTGTGAACAGACATTCTGTTGACTGAGCTACAGTCCTCATCTGTGGGTTCTGGCTTGTATTACCACTTCACTTATACCTTAAAATAATCAAAATCTACAACCAAAGAATTAATTTCTAGGCCTCCTTATTTGAGGACACTTTCTAGCTTTTTAGGATATTTTGCATCTTAAATGTAGCCTTAGACCCGAGATACCATTACTTAACCAGATATTCTTAGCTCTTCCAAACTGAAAAATCTGTCTTTTCTCTGCTGTTTTTCAACTCTTGATTTTTATTAAAAACCATCTTTCTTCATGTTCCCACCATCATTCATACATTCTCTTTACATTCTCATTTATCCCTTGGTAACTAATGTATACTTCTAGAGGAATTTTTATTTCTTGGCTTCTGGGAAGAGTGTTTTCTTCATATCTAGTGTGGTGGTTTGAATAGTTTTGGCCCTCATAGACTCATGTGTTTGAATGCTTGGCCCATAGGGCGTGGCACTATTAAGGAGGTGTGGCCTTGTTGGAGGAAGTGTGTCTCTGTGGGAGTGGGCTTTGAGGTCTCCTATGCATAAGCTCCGCCTACTGTGGAATTCTCAGCTCTTTCTCCAGCACCATATCTGCCTGCAGGCTGCCATGCTTCCCGCCATGATGATAATGGATTAATCCTCTGAAACTGTAAGTCAGCTCCAATTAAATGTTTTACTTTACTTTGGTGTCTCTTCACAGCAAGTAAACCCTAAGACACCTAGATGTAGGCGTACATTTTTGCAGCCGGTTTTAATAAGTGTTTAACCTCTCCTCTTGCTCACCACTCACCAGTGGAAGAGAAAAGTTATTAGGGTATGGGGGAAGTGGACCTGTTTAGCAGTAGGTCGTTGGGGTGAGCTCAATCTTCTTTGGCAGCAGTTCAGTCCCATAGCAGATACTAAATACGACTCAGCAGCTGCAGACCGGTCCTCTAGGCAGTCAGACACCACACACAAACCAGTAGCTTCAGTCCAGTCCTCTAGGCAGGCAGGCACCACACACAGACCATCAGCTGTAATTCAATCCTGAAGAAAACGCCAGGCTCACCAACTTGCCTGACGCAAGGCCGGGGAAGCAGCAAGCTGCCACAGGAACCTCTCTAGCAGTTCTTGGGTGAGTTTCTCTTGATGTCAGCAGTTACCACAAAAGCCGAGCTCAACAACACTATGTAAGGCAAACCAATACATGCAAGGCAGAGCAAATCAAACCAATGCTCAGTGCTCATCTCCCACTGTCTGTGGGGTCATATTTATACTTCTTCATCACACGTCTTTTCACCTGTTTGCTATATCAAACATCCTTTCACCTGTGTCTGCTCCAAGAGAACATTCTTTCCCGTGTCTGCTTTTATTAAGACATCCTTTCACCTGCGTGCCCCAGCAAAACATCATTTGATGTAACTGACTTTCAAAACAAACCAGAAGTTTCCACTTTGAGGTTTTTCTTTTACTGGAGATGTTGGTTACACGTTTGTCATTCTGCACTAATGTTAGGTCTTTAACTGACTCTTTCTCTCCTTTATCTGAATAAGCTCATATTCCAACTATGTGGTTCTGGTTTTAGAGTCAAAGACACAAGAAAGGGGTTGTGGAATCTCCCCTGCAGCTACGGAAAACTACTGAGGTCAGGCCTGTACCATGGGTGTTCTTGTGTGAGGCTCAGAAGGGTGCTTTGTGAAACTGTGAAGGTGAAGCCTGGATTTCATTTGAAAACCTCAGTATATTGGAGATGCCAGCAGAAGAACGGGTAAAGAAAATGTGGTCCATTTACACAAGGGAGTATTACTCAGCCATTTTTAA
Source organism: Mus minutoides (assembly GCA_902729485.2). Classification (NCBI taxonomy): domain Eukaryota; kingdom Metazoa; phylum Chordata; class Mammalia; order Rodentia; family Muridae; genus Mus; species Mus minutoides. The sequence continues at coordinate 132,699 of LR750666.1, forward strand.
AAAAAAATGAGATAATGAAATTCACAGGTAAATGGATGGGACTAGAAAAAAACAATCATCCCAAGTGAGGTAACCCAAAAAGGCAAATATGGTATTTACTTGCGCATATGGGGATATTAGCTGCTAAGGAAATGATAGTCAAGCTATAATCCATAGGACATAGAGGTTAAGTATGGAGTAAGGGGCTGAGGGGGGGGCATAGATCTTCCTAGGAAACAGGATAGCTGGGAAGTGGGCTGGGGAAGGGAGGGGAGAGGGGTGTGATGGAGTGAATGTGGGGAGAGACAGCTAAGACTAAGAATTATTTGAGGGGTAGTATGAAAAACTAATCTAGTAGAAGCTTCGTAAAATATATAAATATATGACACAGATCTAAATGAAATCCCCAAATAAAGGGGGAGAGAGAGAGAGAGCCCCAACTGGCCATCTCTTGGGTTACATCTACTTGATTGTTGTCTTATGGGAAATCCATTGATAACCCAGAGATGTTGCCTGGACTACAGGTTGCTTTCCACAAACTGACTGCAAGGCCTCATTGTTGAAGACATCTACACCACTCCATGGATGTGGAGAAGTTGAGTTGGTGCTTATGTAGATCCTTCACCCCTACGTGCTGAGCATCTTTGAAACATTAAAGGGGTTCTGCATGCTACCAAAGCAGAAATGTAAACACCAACTCAGCCACAAAACCTTTGATCTACATGTCCTGCCTGCATGCCAATGCAGTGCGGGGCACAAAGCCTCTGGGAGTGACCAACCAATCTCTGCTTTGCCTGAAGGCCCACTCCATGAGACTCAACCCATGTCTTTCACTTTTGGGGTAATCAAGAAACTGAGACTAGATAGCCCAGGGGCCTAGGGTAAAACTAAATACTTTTGTTTAAAAACAATAACAATCAAAACAAACCAGAACAACAACGACAACACTCACAGCAACACAATGACTGCAAATGACTTTCTGTTACACTCACAGATATCAGTTTTTCCTCAGTGATGGTCAAAAAACTTCTTCCCGCAGTGGATGGAAACAAATACCCCCAGCCAGATGTTATGGAGAGAATGAGCCACCTTTAACCACCCAATCTGTACAGGATGTCTCCTTCAGATCCCTCCCCTCAGGGCTCAGGAGAGCCCTGCAGAAGAGGAAGCAGTGTGTAAGAACCAGAATGGATGGAAGACACCAAGAAAACAAAGCCCTCTAAATTAACATGATACACACACACACACACACACACACTCACAGAGACAGATGCAACATGCACAGGGCATGTGTCTGTCAGAGATGGGGCTCTGGAGCTGAAGGAGAAGTGGATATATGCTCCTATCCCTAACCCAGAAGCTAGCTCCAATTGATAACCACTTGAAAAGGAAAGTTTAGCTTCCTCCAAGGGGGTCTCACTGGGAAAACAAACTACTCTTAAGGTCAGGCTCATGTCCAGTAGTAGATGGTCAACAGAAAACAGATTCAGTGGCATCTCTGGGTATTGCCTGTTCCATAATGTCTTGTTGAGGCTTTCCTTATTTTTATTTTTCCATTCTGGCATAGTCTTTATTTTAATTTAGTTTTATTTATGTATTTTTTTCCTTCTCTCACTTACTCCTACAGGTCCTTTGTGTATGTATATAGTATGACATCCAGTTTAGGGCTTTAATTTTTATTTTATTTTATTTTAATTTTTAAAGATTCCTCAGTGTGAGAATAAGTGGGTCTCTGTTTCTTGTGTGTTTTCTTTAGTTCATTTTCTTCTGTTTAGTTGTTTTGGTCAATCCTGATGTATTGGGTTTTATTTTATCATTTTTTTAAAAACAGTGGGTTTTATTATTTTTTAAAGATTTATTTATTTATTATATGTAAGTACACTGTAGCTGTCTTCAGATACCCCAGAAGAAGGTGTTGGATCTCATTACGGATGGTTGTGAGCCACCATGTGGTTGCTGGGATTTGAACTCAGGACCTTTGGAAGAGCAGTCAGTGCTCTTAACCGCTGAGCCATCTCTCCAGCCCCTTATTTTATCATTTTATTTTACTTATTTTATTTTTTAACAGTCCTTTAAAATTTTTTTTATTTATTTATTTTATGTATGTGAGTACACTGTAGCTGTACAGATGGTTGTGAGCCTTCATGTGGTTGTTGGGAATTGAATTTTCTGCTTGCTCCAGTCGGCTACGCTCATTCCACTCGCTCAGTCCTTGCTCCCTCTGGCCCAAAGATTTATTTATTATTATAAATAAGTACATTGTAGCTGACTTCAGACGCACCAGAAGAGGGCGTCAGATCTCATTACTGGTGGTTGTGAGCTACCATGTGGTTGCTGGGATTTGAACTCAGGATCTTTAGAAGAGCAGTCAGTGCTCTTATCTGCTGAGCCACCTCACCAGCCCCTAAACAGTCCTTTAGAAGTCTTTTTACTGACAGAAAGGGGTGTCAATTCAGATGGAAGGGGAGATGGGGGAGGAATTGGAAGTAGTAGAGAATACATTATGTGTGTGTGTGTGTGTGTGTGTGTGTAATCAATAAAAGAAAAACATTTAAAAAAAAGAAAGGAGTTTCTGGGTAGGATTCCAGTCACCCAGAACCAAAGGCCAATGATCTAAAAAATGAAATCTCATGAAACTAAGTAAGAGAAACAATTAATGGGAAATTGTTTCTCAAGCTAAAATGCTTTTGTGAATATGATATTTGTTGCCAAATATGATTGAATGCAAACTACTCCAACCTCTATGGAAGTCACTGTTGAGAATTTCTCAAAACGCTAAAAGCAGATGCAACATATGATCACTATAGCACTCCTGGGCAGTTACCTGAACAACTTCAAATCAATGTGTCCTAGAGGTTGACCCCAGGGCTGACTGCAGCACTAGTCACAATAGCCAGGGGAACCATCTCCCGTGTCTAAGAATAGAGGGGTGGGTGAGATTATGTGCTTCAGGAGCCTGACAGTGGAACTGTTTTCCGCTGTAAGAATGAAGTTGTGTCATTTGTGGGACAGTGGATGCAACTGGAGACAGTTACAGTCAGCAAATTAACCCAGTCTCAAAAGAAAGAAAGAAAGAAAGAAAGAAAGAAAGAAAGAAAGAAAGAAAAATTAATTCTATAGTCTCTCGTTGTGGTTTCTAGATTTTATGTAGTCCCATAAAGCCAAGCATGTGTACGCTAAAGGGAAGTAGAAATAACATTGTGTAAGGAACCAAAGGGGAATCCATAAGCGAGAAAGAGGCACTGCATGTGGGGTGGTCTTGACGGTATCATGTTAGGGGAAGAACATGCCCAGCATACAAAAGCAGAAGAATAGAAATCCAACCCTGAAAAACAGAACAACAGAGAAACCCGAACACCATATTTCCACTCAGATTAGTTCTGACTATGCTAATGACAGATTTTTTTTTTTTTTTATAGTGAAGCACGACTTCCTTGGCCCACGAAATCTCACAGCCATCCTTGACTAGTAGCTCCTTTTTACTGCTTTCCGTAGGTAGACGATGCTCAAGTTCTGACACATTTACCATTGGAATATTTCTGCCACCTTTCCTGTCAATGTTTATGTTTACATTCTTATATAAGCATATATATCATATATTATATATTCTTATGTAAGTACATATTAATATTAGTATTATTAATATGGTAATAGTAATGTAAATGTATACAAATTAATCCAATCAATCAACTAATTGATATTAATATTAATGTATAATACATATATATTATCCTTAAATACTTACATGCTTAGGTTATATACTTTAAAGAATTGGTAGTGTTCTTTTTATTCTCCCCTCCCTCCTTCCTGCCATCTTTCTCTCCTTCCCTCTCCCCTTCCTCCTTTTCTTCCTTCCTTTCTTTCTCCCAATAGGTTATTGCTTTATAGCTTACCCTGACCACAAACTCCTCTGTGGAGCTTAGACTGATCTTTCTGCCTCAGCATCCCAACTGCTGGTGTTGTCTCTACCCCACACTCCACTGGTCTGAGCCACCACTCTGATGGCTGATCATCCTGATCACTGTCTTTGAATCCATCCAATCACTTCCCTTCTGCAGTATGCCTTCACTGCTCAGACAGAACAGCCCACAGTTGTGGATGCCTCAGCAGGCTCAGGCTCCAGTGTTAGCCATCTGCCTTCTGAGTGCAGTCCCACAGGTATTAACATTTCACCAAACACACAGCTCCCTAGAGTTCAGAAGCTCTCCCAAGGCCACACAGCTTTTCAGACACTGGTCTGGAACCTCAGCTCATCTTATCACCTTCAACTCAGGATGTGTGTGAGTGGGAGGAAGGAATCACCCCTAGGCTTTTAGCCATTATATCTTAATGGTTTTGTGTGTGTGTGTGTGTGTGTGTGTGTGTGTGTGTGTGTGTGAGGGACTGAGTAAAGTTCAGGTTTACTCTTTTGACTTTTAACTCTGGCCTCCAGTTGCTTTTGATTGGCAGAACAGTATAACCCCACACCAACTGGCTATAATAGTTCACCCGTCTGTCGCTTTCACAGTGTGCAGGAGCACTGTGCCTTTGGCCTGAATTTCATCTATGTGGCTTTCTTTACTTTCCCTCATCTACTAAACACAAAGTCTCCAGTAGAAAGCATTTGCTGTTCTGCCCTTAAATACCACGGTATCAACTGGCTCATGAGGAACTCTTGCTCCCTGACTACACTGATTATGTTTCTCTTGTATCTACATATCATGTACAACACTGATGTCTATGTGCGATCTCCTCTGCAGAGCCAAAATGTGTCCATGAATGAGAGCAGTATTGAAATGTCGGGAGGGCTGGGGAGATGACTCAGAGGTTACGTGTTTGCTGCTCTAGCAGAGCATCCAACTTTAGTTCTCAGCACCCGTGTCAGGCTGCTCTCAACCACTTGTAACTCTGGCTTGAGGGGATCCAGTATCCTCTGAGGTACCTCTACTCATGTGCACAGATATACATCCTTGAGTGTAATTGAAAGCAGGGTGAATCTTCATCTGGGCATGGTAGGCAGACAATGTTAATCTCAGTAGCTGAAATCTCAGTAGTTGAAGTAGGTGGATGGATCTCTATGAGTTCAGGCCAGTGTGATTTACATAGTGAGTTCCAAAACAGGCTTATGGAAACCCTGTCTTAAAAAAAAAATCTCAAGGGCTGGAGAGATGGCTCAGAAATGAAGAGCATTGGCTGCTCTTCCAGAGGTTCTGAGTTCAATTCCCAGCAACCACATGGTAGTTTAAAACCATCTGTAATGGGATCTGATGCTCTTTTTCTGGCATGTAGGTGTATATGCAGATAGAGTACTCATATACATGAAAATAAAAATCAAATTTAATAAAATCTTTTCTTATTTAATAGATTTTAATAAAAATCTTAAAAATACTTAAGGAAAATAATTAAACGGGTCTGATATGTTTTCCAATTATGATTAAAAAATTGAAAATTCGGGCTGGCGAGATGGCTCAGTGGTTCAGAGCACCGACTGCTCTTCCAAAGGTCCGAAGTTCAAATCCCAGCAACCACATGGTGGCTCACAACCATCCGTAACGAGATCAGATGCCCTCTTCTGGAGTGTCTGAAGACAGCTACAGTGTACTTACATATAATAAATAAATAAATCTTTTAAAAAAATTGAAAATTCAACTCAAGAAAGGTAAGCATTAGCTTTCACCCAAGAGGCAGATGATCTCAAATTATATAATCGTTTCTGGGATCTGGTTACTACTGGAAGCTAAAAGACTGCGACCACAAGAATGGAGACTTTCCCACTAGTTCTGGAAAAAACAGGAAATACAGTACCAGACTTCTGGCAGGAGAGCCTGCCATCATCAAAGTTCAGGTTCTGAGATTGGAGCGCTTTCATCCCACTTGCTAAGTCATTTCTGTTAACTACTGGAGACTCTAGGACAGTAGATCCCAGACCACATGCAGAGTTGATGAAAACCAGATGTCCCCAAACTAGAAGCCATTGCAACACAAACTCTCAGATGGATAAACGGGGCTATCTGTCAGTGTGGTAAGATGACGGAGCCTTGAGGTGACAGGCACAGTGTGACAAGGAAGGCCAGAGACAGTGTCTTAGAATTCGTTATGTTCTTTGCTTTTAGCTCCTCTGCATCCATATTGCTTTGCTCATGGAAAAAGCACTGCACCTGGAAGATGAATTCTGCAAGAGAAACCTGGACCCAGTTTCTCCCTGTGACGCTCCTTATAGCCCGAGTAAGGACCTACTGCCAGAGATGCTATCTCTGCTCCAGTGGATGCTTTCTCTTGAGATCTGGTGTGTGTTCATTCTCCTGCTTGGCTCTTCTCCTTAGAACTTAGAATTTGAGGTTTGTAAATCATAATATAAAAGGGTGGCTACAGGCCTACAAGAGTTGCTGGGAACAGACAGACAACATGTCGGTAGAGACGGAAGATAGAGAAGGCTTAGAAAATCAAAGTGAAGAGCAGGACTGGTTGGCAGTGTCTTCTAGGTGACAGGCTGATGTTTGATATATAATATAGGTACTTCGTGAGCTCGGGAGATGCCTAACCTGATACCTTCCAGGAAAATATTTCAAGCCAACATTAGACACACATAAATCCACATACCTCACAAACTGCTTAAGGCATTAGCCATTAGTCAATAGGACATACTCTCCCGGCCACTAGTGTAAGATCAGTACTTATTTATGGAACACTCTCTAAAGAGGACTGAAATGTTTTAAAATATCTCAGTCCACAAATAAAATAAAAGGCTTTTGTAGGCTTTCCGACCCTGCACGCCAGCACTGTGTCCACCAGGGAGAGTCTTTGATGCAACTAACTTGTGTGCATTTTTTTTTTTTTTTGGCCACATTTTGGCATTGAGCTTGATGTACTTTTAAAAAGCTAGTTCAAAAGGAGCATAAAATTTCAGTATGTTTTAAATTAATTGTAATTGAGCTCAGCCAAAAGTAATGCTGTTCCAAGCCAGGTATGGGTAGAACTGCCTTTTAAATCACAGTTTAAAATCACAGTTGACTGGTCTGCAGCAGCCCAATGCAATCAAAAGCTTCGTGTGTTTCTAAAGACATGGAGCTCCGACTTGAAAGATTGATGTATATGTGCCCGAATTATATGTGTGTGCCATGTGTGTGCAGTGCTTTTGGGGGAACAGAAGAAGGTGACAGAGTCCCTGGGACTGGAGTTGCTGGCAGTTATGAGTTTCCCTATGTAGACTGAACCATTGATAACAATCCTTCGTGACAAATAGCAATGGAATTGGACCCCATCTGTAAAAGATAGATAGCATGTGGATTTCTGCACTTGAACTACCAACCAACGTGGTGATACTGTGATGTAACTAGCATAAACCAGAACTCATTCCTGGAGGAAATACATACAACAACTTTTTAATCCTAACAACTCACACTGGTAGAGTCTATTGTCTTTTTGTTACCAAAGACATAGCTAGGGCTGGAGAGATGGCTCAGCGGTTAAGAGCACTGACTGCTCTTCCAAAGGTCCTGAGGTCAAATCCCAGCAACCACATGGTGGTTCACAACCATCCATAATGAGATATGATACCCTCTTCTGGTTTGTCTGAAGACAGCTACAGTGAAATTACATATAATAATAAATAAACCTTAAAAAAAAAAAGACACAGGTAGGTTGAGAAGCACCAAGTGGCTTTCCTTAGCCCAGAACACTAACAGGCTCCAGTACTGAATTAAAATCAATCCACATGGTCTCAGACCTTTCTTATTCTGCAGTTCCCCTACCCTGCCTATCTCCGTGTGCAAGTAGGGGTGAGGGCAGGCAGGCTGGCACCTCACTGCATCTGGGAACTAGTGCACAGACAACTCTGTTTTCTTCTGCTGCTCTGCACATGAGGACAGATCACTGAAGAAAGCCTTTGAGGTTTGCAAATAAATTTTAGCAGAAAGTTGAATGCATAGACTTGGAATCCGAATAAGATCCTTGAGAGGAATTGACTGTGTACATGAGAATACAGAAGCATATCTACCCACAAAACCCCTGTGCAGCTTATTGAGGGGAGGGAGCACCACACAGGGGTCTCTGAACTCTAAGTTATATAGCAATGAACTTCTGTGGTGGTTTCCACGCTTCTGGTTTGTGTTATAGGTGTATCCATCTGACTAGTCAATGTGTTTTATGGGACAAAACTAATCAGTGCATTGGATAATGATGCTGCAGATAAGGGTGACATAAACGTCTAGTCGTGTAGTCATCTGCAAGGGAGTCTTGCATGTCACACGAAGCAAGTGGTAGCACATTTGGTCAGTCACACTGGCATAACCTGAATCCCAAAGCTTTGAGTACTGTTGCCAGCTACCACATTTGTGCTTTTCTCCTCTTTTCATTTGACATTATCAAGAAGTCCAGTCACTTCCAGAGTTCAGTTTGAGAGGTGAGAGTGATAACTTTTGGCAGAAACATTAAAGCTGTACCAACCCCATATGGCTGTTAACAATCAGGACACTAGTGTAGACAACTTGGACCTACAGAGCAATTAGACTGACATAACAGCGCTACAATTACAGCAGGGACACTCTACCAAGGTGGAACATCACTGAGATGTGACATCTGTCATCATAGAGTCCTCCTCAGCTTCATGCTTTTGGGAAAGAATAATTTGGGAGAAGGTCATTCATTAGTGTCTTAAGGTTTCTGTTGCTGCAAAGAGACACCATGACCATGGCAACTATCATGAAGGCGAATATTTGACTTGGAGCTGGCTTACAGTTCAGAAGTTTAGTCCATTATTGTCATGGAGGGAAGCATGACAGCATGCATGCAGACATGGTGCTGGAGAGGTAGCTAAGAGTTCTACATATGGATCTATAGGCAGCAGGGAGAAAGAGTGACATTGGGCCTGGCTTGAGCATTTGAAACTACCCCCAAAGCTACACCCAGGGATATATTTCCTTCAACAAGGCCATACCTATTCCACCAAGGTCACCTATTCCACCAAGAACATACTTCCTAATAGTGGTACTTCCTCTGAGCCTGTGGGGGCCATTTTCATTTAAATCACAATAACTAGGTCCTGATTCTTCTCAAGCTATACTTCCTAATTGGTTTTATACTATGAGTACTCTTATACAAATATACACTAAGATTTTACATAAGGACAAAAGTTTTGACAAATTTTCCATGTCTTAATGGAACATCTATATTTTGAGGATAAAGAACACACTGATTATAGTTCATGTGCTTAAAAGGGATTTTGAGCTGGATAGTCCTGCTGTATCAGCCTAAGGAACTGCATTCTATTCTCCAACTTCCACATAAAATGCCGAGTAAATTGCTGTGTGTTTGTAACTACAGCACTGGGGTTATAGACATAGGAAAAATCCCTGGGGTTCAAATGGCTGCCATGCCAATGACCTTGCATGCATGAGCTCTCATGTACCCACACCCACCCACCCACACCACACACATGGACACACACACACTCACTATAAAGATGTAATTTAAAACTATAAAGTGGAGAGTAATAGAGGAATACACTCAGCAGTGACCTCTGCCCTCTGTGTGCACATGCAACTTTATGGACAGGCACACAAATGTAAACATATATTACACACACACACACACACACACACACACACATTAATACTTATAGTAGTTATAGATGACCTGGTTTATAACCCAACCTAACCTCCAAGTCCTGGCAATCCTCCAGCTTCAGCCTCCAGAGTGCTAGTATGACAGGCATGTCTACTATACCTGGCATTGGGTTTCAACTAAAGTACCACAAACACTTCAAAGGATAATGAATCCAGACACATTTATGTTTTAGAAATACAGCTCTGGTGATATTATGTGCAATGGACTGGAGTCTGGGCAAGGAAGGTCTTGGTAAAGGAAGGTGAGGTTCTGAGCCAACGTGGAGGGCAGGCAGGAAACAGAGAGGAAGAAACAGACTGGGAGCACTTTGGATTGGGGTCCACACCTGCTTCAAGCAACAGTGGTTCATGAATATATGCTTCCCTGGCCAAGACTGATAAGCAATTAGCATGTGTGTATGTTAATGTGAGAGTGGGAGTCTGCTGTGAGCTTAAGTGTCGGGGAAACCATAGGAAAGCTGCCAGTCACACACTGATACAGCCTTGGCTGTAACTGGGTTGTGAATTTTCATTGATATAGGTTGCCATGGTGGTTTGGATAGGAACAGTTCCATAGGCTCATCTACAATGATGGTGGTCATTAGGGAGTGGCACTGTTAGGTGTGTCCTTGTTGGGGCACATAGGGCCTTGTTGAAGGAAGTGTGTCACTGGGGGTGGGCTTTGGGGTTTCAAATACTCAAGCCAGGCCCAGTGGAATTTTTCTTCCTGCTGCCTGTTGATCTGGATGTAGAAGTCTCTGCTGTATCTCCAGCACTGTGTCTGCTTCCATGACAGTAATGGACTAAACCCCTGAACTGTAAATTTAGATGTTGTCTTAGGTAGGGTTATATTGCTGTAAATAGACACCATAACCACAGCAACTCTTATAAAAGAAAACAAAACATTTAATTGAGATTGGCTTACAGTTCATAGATTTAGTCCATTATCATCATAGTGGGAAGCTTGGCATCACATAGGCAAACACAGTGCCAGAGAAGGAGCCAGAGAAGGAGCCGAAGAAGATTATACATTTGGACTGGCAGGCAGCGGGAAGAGAGAGTGACACTGAGCCTGGCTTGAGCTTCTGAAACTTCAAAGCCTGACCTCACTGACACACTTTGTCTGAGAAGGCCACACCTCCTAATAGCACTACTCCCTGTGAGCCTGTGGGGACAGTTTTCATTCAAACCACCACAGATGTTGTCCTTTATAAGAGTTGCTGTGGTCATGGTTTCTCTTCACATCAGCAGAAACCCTAACTAAGACAGCTGTCCACCATTAAAGCCTCAATAGTTATTCGCTTATGTGAGTTCCAGGACAGCCAGGGCACACAGAGAAACCCTGTCTTGAAAAACCAAAAAAAGAAAAAAAAAAAGAAAGAAACAAAGAAACACAGTATATTTTTCTAAGGATGCTGTACATTTCATAACACAGAAGATGTCATCTGTGACATGGAAGATGCCATGTACTGGTGAACAAAAGGATTCTCACTCTTTAATGACATCATCCTATTCTTTGTCCTGCAGACAGTAAGAAATTCTTCCTAACGTTTCTGGGAATCCCTCGAGGACATTTTTATAGTTCTGTCTCCCCAAGTGTTCAAACAGTAGGAGGCTCTTTTTTTTTCCTGTAGAAAACTATATGATTTTGTGGGAATCATGAGTTAGAAATAGAAATTAATTCCAACTTGTGATTCTTTGCTTGTCTCTAAGGAGAACACTAAAACCAAGCCCTTTACTTGATGGCATGGACCTAAACCAAGGCAGACATTTCTAATTCACAGCTGCTGGTAGGTTCATGCTCAGCCACGCTGCAAAGTTCAGTTACATGATTGTTGTACTGCTTTCAGTTGCCACTTCAAAGTCAGTAATTGCTGGCATATGGGAAGCATCATTTATTATAAAATATGGTTATCTTTCCTGTCACTGAAAATGAATGTGCTTTCATTTACTGTAATGTCTTCCATTCTTTGAAGCATACCAGACAAACAGCAAGCATTCAATATTCTTTTTCAAAATTTAAATAAACACACACACACACACACACCCGTGAACACGAGGATTTCTCTGTGCACCAAGTGTGTATAGGAGCCAGTGGAGGCCAGAAGAGGGCACCGTATTCCCTGGAACTGGAATTACAGAAGGTTGTAAGCCACTATGTGGCTGCTGGGGTTGAGCCCAGGCCCTCTGCAAGAGCAGCCAGTGCTCTTAACTGAGCCATCTCTCCAGCCCGAATACTGAACATCCGTTTGTTCTTAAAACAAATCCATTTACAATCAGGATGAGGGAAGAAGTCTGCAAAGATGTCTGTTACCAATCCCTTCCCCTCAGGTGTTTCCTAAGAGGTCAGATCTGACCTCTTCCTGTCTCTAGGCAAGACATCTACTTAAAAAAATAGTAAACTTTACTATTTAAAAAGCCTTATAAATAAGAAGACAGCACACACTAAAATGAGGCAGACTCAAAGTTTATAGATGTCAAGAACTTCCAAACAGTTATAATAGCTATTTGGAATTGAAGGTATTGAGCTTTATGCTGTATTTAACACTTCCATTATCAAATATACATATTTCCTTTTTGCTGAAAATAGACATCTCTCTTGCATAATATAATCTGATTATGGTTTCCCCTCCCTCTATTTTTTCCAGCTCCTTCTCATGGCCCCTCCCATCTGGATCCACTCCCTTCTGTCTCTCATTAGAAAGCCAACAGGCTTCTATAGGATAATAATAAAATAAAATAAGGTAAAACAGAAACTAGCACGTTGGAATTAGGCAAAAGAAACAAACAGAAGCCCACAAGAAGGCACATGAGTCAGAGTCCTTCTCATTTACACTCTCAGAGGACATGCAGATAAAAAGAGAGGAGAAGCTGGGCGTGGTGGCGCACACCTTTAATCCCAGCACTCGAGAGGCAGAGGCAGGCGGATTTCTGAGTTCGAGGCCAGCCTGGTCTACAAAGTGAGTTCCAGGACAGCCAGGGCTATACAGAGAAACCCTGTCTTGAAAAAAAAAAAAAAGAGAGAGAGGAGAAAAATATAAATGCAAAATAATAAGATAAAACTTAAAAAAAAAAAGGGAAGGAATAGCCCTGAGAGAGTATTTATTATTAGACAAAGACCTTCCAGAGATGCTGTTGAGTTCATTTTTTGTTGGCCATCTGTTTCCCAGTGAGACTCCCTTAGAGAAAACTAAAGTTTTCTTTGCAAGGTGTTATTGTTTGGAGATTGCTTCTGGGTTAGGGGTGGGGACATGTGTCCACTTGCCTTTTAAGCCCTGTGAGTTCAGCACAAGCACACTTGGGAAGGCCTTGTGCACACTGCCTCCTTCTTTATGACGTCATGTGTGTCTACTATGTTGGTTTATTTAGAGAACACTGTTTTCTTGGTGTACTCTGAGGGGTTCCCTGAGAGGGTTGGAGGTTTAGGGGTGAGTGATTCCAGGGAGCCTCACTTTCTGCATAATGTCTGCTTGTGGGTCTCTATATTTGTTTGTATTTGCTGCAGGAGGAAACTTCTCTGATGGTAGATATTACTGTTCTAAAAGAAGGTAGCAATAAAGTGACATCATATATTTGTATAAACTTACTACCAAATATGAAAATTCATGATAGGATTAGAAGTAGGAAAACAGTTAGCTTTATATCCTCTTTCATAACTCATATCCACTGCCTGCATTCAGTCCTTTTTCAGTCCCTAATATTTAACCTTTCTTGATTTCTTCTCTTCATGTTATTCTATGTCCATGTGTGCATCTGTTTCTGTATATGCACGTATTATCAATTACATTCCACAAATAAGGAAGAACATGTAGGTTTTTTTCTTCCTAAGCTTGTGTGACCTCAATTGCATTATTCATTATAAGTCCATCTACTCTCTTTCCTATAGCACATATTAATTGTCCACGAACAAATGAATGGACAATGGAATATTATTCAGCATAAAAGAAAAAAATATAATTATAAAATTCCCAGGACTTGCATATTTTAAGCAACTGAACTTGGAGATGATGTGTTGAGTGAGAGCTATGGGTCTAACACAGTGGAGACCTGGTAGCCCCCTTTTTCCTCTTGAAGCAAACCATGTTGTAGGAAACTGATTGCCTGGGAAGAAGCTCGAGTTTCCTTACATGGTACAGTCAGAAGCCTGGGACCAATTGCCTCAGTCCACTTAAGTGGGAGGGATTGAGGAAGGTATCTGATGTCAACCTCTGACCTCCATGTGTACACTCACACACATGCACAACCACATACATACATACATACATACATACATACATACACTGTACTCTTACACACACACACACACACACACACACACACACACACACACACACAGGTGTGGGAGAATCAAGATCAAACATCACTCCTCTACAAAGGACCTTGGGAAAAGAGAACAGGAGAATGATACTGAGTAAGGCAGAGGGTATGGGGGAGATGGGTGCAGCTTCCAGAACTCACCAGAGCATTGTGTAAGGAGCCATTCTCTGGTAAGAATAGCTAGTGCTTTGAAAGAGACAAAGGTCATCCACCCTATCTGTAGAAATGTGCAAACAAAGATGATAAGCTTCTTGCCTGGCTTCTTGCCTTCTGTCCTTGGAACTCCAGTCCGAGGCTTTGCTAGAGGTATCATTATAAAAACACATTTAGGATTCTCAACTCATTTGTTTCTTTTTTTCTTTTTTTATTAGGTATTTTCTTTATTTACATTTCAAATGTTATCCTCTTTCCTAGTTTCCCCTCCAAACTGCACAATTCCCTTCCCTCTCCTCCTGCTCCCCAACCCATCCATTCCCACCTCCTGGCCCTGGCATTCCCCCACACCGGGGCATAGAACCTTCACAGGACCAAGGTCCTCTCCTCCCATTGATGACCGACTAGGCCATCCTCTGCTACATATGCAGCTGGAGCCACGAGTCCCACCATGTGTTTTCTTTGGTTGGTCGTTTAGTCCCTGGGAGTTCTGGGGGTACTGGTTGGTTCATATTGTTGTTCCTCCTATGGGGCTGCAAACCCCTTCAGCTCCTTGGGTCCTTTTCTAAACCATTGCTGTGGGTTTTTTTTTTTTTTTTCTTTTCTGATTTCATTTGAATGTGAGCTCTTACTCTGCCTGGCTCAGCAAAATTGCTTTGCTTGGCCTCATACTAACTTTGCCAATCTGTTCTAATCTCTGGCTCCTTCTCATTCTCTGGCCTGTTCTGTCTTCACCTGTGTCTAGCTTGTTGTCTTTCTGCAACCTGTCTCTGTACTACAGTCCCAGTAAGGCTGCCTCTTTTCTTTTTCTTAATACCTCTTATATGGCTTACCTTTCCTCTCTCTTCATGGGAGAGTTGGGCGTATCCTAGACTGCCCTATTCTGTCAAATCTTTCTCTGATTCATCACTTGGTCTGCCACCAAATTAGACATCCATGATTTTCAAACATGGGTGCCTCCTTCTTATAAACTACCTTCATTGTTTGAGATTAAAGGTGTGTACTAAGAGTGTGTCTGTATTCCAGTCAGAGGAATTAAAAGTGTGTGCTAAGGCTGAGCCACACCACCACCAGAAACAGACTTTTTCTGTAAATAACACAATCTCACGGTTCACAGTGCCATCAGATATCCTGCAAGGATTCTCTTACCCAAGCTGGCCTACT